>WNYE01000006.1:0-441043 GCA_021396245.1 Sporothrix humicola | reverse complement strand
ATCTTCACATCTTCACATCTTCACATCTTCACATCTTCACATCTTCACATCTTCACATCTTCACATCTTCACATCTTTAAACACTTGACATCAAATCTTTTTCACCACACTTCACCATGTCTCAGTCCACCACCGCCACCCTCTACGCCGCCATCGAGAAGACGGTCGCCGCCTTCTTCCAGGGCTACGAAGACGCCGTCACCAACGTCGACGCCAGCCACTACTCCAAGGTCCTGGCGCCCGACTGCGTCCGCCACCTCGGACCCAAGGCCACCCTCGAAGCCTTCGGCGGCGGCCTCCCCACCACTCTGGGCAACGCTGACTACGAGGGCATGATGATCAACGAGGCCCGCGTCCTCGAGTCGGCCAAGACGACCATCGTCGACCTCGCCATCGACACCGTCAAGCGCCGCGCCGGCATTCGCTCTACCTACGAGCTCACCATCAAGGGCCAGCCCACTAGTCACACCTTGGAGTACGGCTGGTGGCTGACATTTTCCGAGGACGGCACCCAGATCACCCAGGTCAACCAGTTCGTCGACACTGCCGGCGTCGGGCAGGTCCTGCCGCTGATCATGCAGGCCGCTGGGGCCGGCGCTCAGTAGAAGGCGATATGAAAGAAACCAAAGCTCGACGCCTTGTATGACGAAGGGAAAGGGCTGTATATAGAAATACAGAAGCAGCAGAGACGTGATAGATGTACAAGGATAGACAAGGAACGCTTTTTTTTTTTTTCTTCTTTTTTTCCGTCCATTTTAGTTCTCAAAAATCTACATATAAATATAGAATTTAATTTATTGTTATTATTTTCAAATATTTCTTTCTTTTAATGAATCTAAAAATAAATGTTGACAATAATTTAATATGATTATTATTTCCACCTTCCTCAGCCAGTACTAGCTATTGGCGACTAGCTAGACAGAACCCAATGCAGAGTGAGGGATAAACACTGCATCTTGCTCAAGCCGTTGAGCGGCCCGGCACGTCAATTGGGCCCAGCCTTTCTCCTGATAAATGATGCAGGGAAAGTCTACGAAGTCAACGGAGTTGGTGATCACTTTATTGGAGAACAAGAAAGCAATCCTTACGATATAAAAAAAGACTACCTTGCATATGTCGTGTCAAAAACGACAATATCATTGTGCTGTTCCAACAGACGCTTATTCGAACTCCAGGGTTTCTGATGACGTGCAATATGTCACTTGTCAACCTGCCACTTTATTTTATTTTTGTGACATTCCAACGGACGACCGTATCCCAGATCTCTTTTTGCCCGACCAAACAACTGTCTCAGTGACTCTCCCTTGCATAATGTTCGCCCCCATCAGCCATCATGCAGCCATTGTGACCAGACACCGAAATGCCTTGTCACCAAGAGTTTGTCCAGGCCTCTTCTCTTGATCACAAGTCTCTTCTCAATGTTTCACTCGCTCGGACCTATCGGTTGCCTTGATCACAACAGTTCGGCCCGTGAACGAGACACGAGAGGCGCCACATCCTTCCATCGTCGTCACATCCTTCCGTACTCTCCCGGACAGCATGATGGTAGGTCTGTCCGGCTGAAGCTATCCGCAAGTCAAGATTCTAGAAGAATCCAAAGATCACAGGGAACCGACAGTTTTTATTTTATTTTTGTAATGTTCACACTCTTGGCTAATCGTGATCCGATTATGTGTCTCAGTGTTCACGGGATGCGTCGATGTGGCGTTTTGTTGGAACAGATATTGGCCGATGCAGAAAGCCTGGATGAGACGCGACTAGACGAGACCTTGTTTGTGGGTGAGCTCTATTGTTCTCGGCATACTGGTTTTGTACTTTACATTCGTGCACTTTCTTCTTCCTTTTCTTTTCTTCGCCACGCCTTCTGCCTGCCATGCCTGCCTACAGCCTACATGGCAGAGTGCATCCTAGCGTCAATTCGTTGAAAGTGGCTGCAGCAGTCGATGCTGATGGTGAGACATTGCGTTGACGAGTCAAATGTCTCCGTTGACGAGTGATGAAAAGAAGGCCAAGCAGTCAAAACTCATAACTCACAATTCAGAACAAATTTAGAACGAAATGCGTTCTTGACTAATGCAATATTCTGGGCACCGTCTTTTACAAAGTATTCTCTCAAGGATTCTTCAGAAATGTGGTCGGCGAAGCGACGTTGGCAAAGGATGAATTTTGAATAAAAGGCGTTGTGAGCCAATTTGTAAGATGTTGTGATGACACGTCTAATTCAACACCATACAAAATAACACGTCAAATCGGCAGGAGGTTGCCATCAAGACACCAAGTTACACAAAAGCGCCAAATCCGACTTGTCCACCATATCTTGCGCGTTTCTGGCCTTTGCAACTTCGCTTGCGGTCTCATTGAACCAAACAGGAAGTTGGGGGACAATTATGAGAGGCATTGGGGGCCATCCCTTCGAGATAAGCTGCACTGAAATGCCCAAGTAGGCACCATGCACATTCGTATGATACGGCGACGATGCTAGAAATCGAAGACTGTCATTAATTGGGAAACTTGTTCAGACTCTAATGCAACGCTTTCTCGGATAATAGGCACCGGGCCGAGCGGGAGCGCGGGAGGCAGTGCTTGTCTGTTGACGATGACGGCCGAACCAAAAACAAACAATATTGGTACGTGGTATCACGAATTTCATGAATGTTTGTTTTTGTGAACTTACCCCACGTTTCTTATCCGATGACTTTTTTCTGCGTTGTTATTGAACCCTGATTCCTATGAGCGTCTATTGGGGGCTGAAAGGTGCATCGAAAACCGTTGAGGGTGTGATCCGAAAAGGGACGACCCGAGGACACAATGCAACAGAGAAAAGAATTGTTGTTGGTTGAAGACGGGAAGGCGGCATCGCACATTCAAAGGCCAAAGAAGGAAGAATCCTTGCCCTCGTTTTCTCAATCGGCCACTCTGTTTCCCTTTTCGAGTCTCCGGCAGGACAAGATCTTGATATTTTGGGGTTGCCTGCCCATTCACAATGACAAGTTCACAGACGCATGGGGTCAGGTGCAGGCCACATCAGCTGAAATGGGTGTGATTGCTTTCTTTTTCCTGGTGTATTTTTGCACAAGTTTCTCTGGTTCTCATTGATCTCATCACAAACAAACAGGCATGGGCGTGATCGATTTTTGGCTGAACGATTACAGGGAATACGAGATTGTGGCGTCGACAAAAGAAGCAACGAGCATCAACGCACAGGGTTCGAGAGTGAGAAAAAGAAAGCAGGGCACAAAAAGAACAAAAAACAACCTCACTGACATGGTCGAACAGGTCTGCTGTCCCTTATCCTCCGTAGGTGATGTGATAGCTTGGCCAGATCTTGTCCGATACGATTTGTCTCCCTTGATTGCGGTGAAGAACGGGCAAGCAACAAAATACAGGGTACGCATGCATCAATCACATCACATCTGCTTTTGAGTGAGGTACTTTTGGCTGGCTGCATTGATTGCTGAAAAAGAAAAATGCACATTTTATCGTCCGATTTCTCGTTGATTTTTCTTCTTTCTTCTTTCTACTTTGTTTCTGTTTTGGTGTCTTTTCTCATCAACGGCATGCCGCTGCTTGCCGCCGCGCTATTTTACGGGAGAGCCAGACCAACGTGCGGGCAGGGAGACCAACGATGGACAAGGACGAACACAAGTAGAAGAAATGTCGACAGAAAGCGACCAAAAATCGTGCATGCAGTGGTAATCGACGGCAGCCGTTTTAACCGTTGAATTCTTCGTCCTTATTCTTGGGGGTTTTCTTGCATTTCCCCTGCCCATCCCATCGATCGCGGCTCGCCTCTTCGTCCTTATGCGCTTTACTCTTTGTTCTGATATGTGGTTCGTCGTGGAGAGCCGCGGCTGTTCAAGTAGTTTGTATCTTGCAGACAAATCACCAAGAGGTGTATGTAGGCAGGTCCGTGTATATGTTTATCATTTCTCTTCCCGGGAGCCGTCCCGGCCGAGAGGGAGACTACTGTGTATGAACAAACGAACGGGTCAAGGCCAAGGCCAAGGTAGGGCAGGCCCCAAGCAAGCCAAACAGGTCAAAGCAGATCAAGGTATGTCCAGCAGGCCCACGGGCGCTGCTCATTTCCCTTTTGCATACAAAATCTCGCACGAAAAGCAGCGGACCCGTTCGGGTTTACTTTGTATCAGAGACAGGCAAGGAGCCGTTCTCGCCCTGCGAGGTAAGTACTCGATACGTCCGATACGGGCTTTCCACGTATTCGTACGGGCCTGCTGCAAGGCAAGCGGTGTGCCTGTGTTCTGGGAATTTGAGACGGCTTTAGACACTGCATCAGCACTGCAAGTCGCGTTGAAAAAAGGGCAGCATCAGGTACGAACAGAGACGATGGACAGACGATACAGGAGGAGTAACTGTGTGACGGGTCCATGACGCGAAGATTTGCGCTGCAAGAACTGTTGGGACGTCCTATCACCATACACAGTACTTGATTGACAAGAAGGAACAATAAGAGGCTGGCTCACGGGTCCAGCTGCTCATCCCGTGGAGGCGGGCGAGGGCGGGTTTGCATTCCAGAGAGTTAAGTGCGTGCATACAACGTATGGGCTATGGTGGACATTCGTGCAATCAAGTGGAGATGGTGCAAGAGCATTTTTGGGGTTTTAAGTGCAGAAGCATGCCTCTTGCATGCCTCTTCATGCAAACGACAGGTGCAAACCAGGTGGGTGTTGCAGGGAAGAGCAGTCCTGAAAACCAGGCCAGTGGGACAGAAAAGCATGTGCCTTGTGCTTTGGGGCGACTTTAGGGAAGGACGATCAACGGCTGGGAGGCAAAAACAGAGACAGAGACAGATCACAGCGATGATCAGAAGATCGATGTGGCTTGATGATGTCTGTTGGTGGTTTTGGTGGAGGGCGATTCCTGGTGATGCTCCGTGAGTTTTGTTTCAACCGTCTGGGGGTAGGGAGACTGGCGCCTGGCATCGACTGCACAGGGCTCGCAGGGCACGTCCAGCTGCCGATCGCAACGAGGATGAGGGGGTTGGAGAGGATCCACCCATATTTCGAGCTTGCGAGATGCAGGACAGGCGAGACAGCGAGACAGACAGGCAGATTCAGAAGTGAACAGGAACTTTTTGGCACCTTTTCTCACAGCTGCATGGCGCTAGAAAACCAGCATCCCAAAGTGGAAGAAATGTCTCATCAGTGCGAAGGTGTCGAGATCAAGTCGTTCTCGTCTCTCTTTTCTTTTCATCGCGACTGTCTTCAGTGTCTTGTCTCGGCCCTTTCCTTCGTGTTCGTTCTTTTGTCTCTGTCTTTGTCTTTTTCTTCTTCGTTTCTTCAGTCAATTTACCAATCCCTCCGCCCCCTTCTTGTTTGTCCTGTCTGTCCTTTTATTCACTTTTACTCGCCTTCTGCGTGGCTCCCACCGAGGTCCAAAGGTCCCAAATTGCGACAAAATTGCATCCTCCTCCCTCATCGGGAATACGGGATCGGCGGCCAGTTGCCAAAAGCTGTCGTGGCCCCGGTTTTATCTCTTCCCTCTAGTCCCTTTATTCCCTTTTTTCGAGTCCCCTCTTTTTTCGACTTGCTGCATTGCAGGATGCTGGCTCGCTGGATAATTTATCTCCTAATTTACAGGCCTCTCATTTTTCGTCACATTTGCACTCGTCGCCTGCAGCTGCCTGTCGCTTTGTCCGCTTTGATGCTCAAAAGATACATTTAGTGCATACGTTATGCGTAATTCTCTTGCTGCGATGCACTGCTGCCGTACTCCGACGCTCCCCTCCATCGGACTGGGTAAGTCCCGGGAGCCTGGATTGCCCATGTCCTTTCACGCATTGTGTTTATCGTTTTTGTGTTGCGACGTGCTGTTTAATTTATCTGTTGGCCCTGCCGAAAGTGTTGTGCACGTTTCGTTTTGTCGCCCATGCATCCGCCTGCCGCAAACCACTGCTGGTACTTACAGGTACTTGCATTGCCACACTAATTAGGTGCCGCAGCTTGTACCTTGAATTCTAAAGAGGAAGAGTGCAACGTCAGAGCACGTATTACCATCGAAACAAAATTACCATATTGGGCCCAACAGACAACAGCGGCAGCCCCTGTTTCCTCGTTGGGCTGTAAGTGGGCACAATTGATTCGTTCCTTCAGACTTGCCATCGACCGCAATCAGCAACTCGATCATGAATTGCATCCTCCATACGGAGAGTATAAGTAAATTCTCAGATATCATTTTGTTAGGGACTGTTGTTAGGAGGTTTTATCAGTATTCCTCCGTATCTTGACTCAACGCCGAGGTCAAAGGAGCCATCGCAGGGGACGAGGCAAGGACAAATCAAAAGAAGACAAGGCCAGGGGGGCTACTGGCCCGCACCTTGGTGCCCTTTTCGTGGCTATTTGTGCCTATTTTACGACATTTGGCGTTGTTTTCCGTCCACTGGCCGCTTTTTGGCGTCCTGGGCAGCTTTGGCGTCGTTGGCGTCCTTTTTTCTTGTTCGTTTTGGCGCCTTGGTGTGGACCGGCCCCCGAGTCTGAGACGACGAGTCGACGCGCTACGGAGGAATTCAGGAATTAAGAGGCTGGCGTTTGTTCAACTCTACAGGTATTACTGTCTTTTGCCCACCACAAATCTCATTGTTTCCCCTCTTTGCCCCTTGCCGGGTTGAACCTTGTTAATTTGAACGGCCGTCGTTGGCCGGCGCGGATTTCGGCCTTGTCTTTTTGTCTTGGTCTGGTGTCCGTTTTGTTCTTTCTTTGTCCCGCATCGATTCTTCCCGCTGTTCTTTTTCTTTGACGGACGTTGTCGACTCTTTTGGTGTCTTCTTGTCCGTATTCCTCCAGCTCTTTTTTTTCTTTTGGGTGCCATTGTATTTAATCCGATTTGTTCAGATACGGGCGATGGGACGTCACTTCTGACGTGATTTGATTTTTATTTTTATTTATTTTTTATTTTGGCCTGAATTTCCCCAGAGGCGACACGGTACTTTTTCTATTCAAAATTAGACCGGTCCAGGGTCCATGCATCCTGTGTCAATATGCCCAGATTGGGTCTTGAAGGCCGGATATCCCAGATGGGACGCGGCTTTGCACAACAATGTATCATAAAAAGACCAACGCGACCGGCCGCCGGCATGAACTTGGTTCCGTTCATAAGGCCAGAGGGCCTGGCCAGACCTCCGTCGGTCATAACGCCGAAGCAGATGTGGTTTAGCGGAAGTTCACGATAGATCATGAGTTCAAAAGTGTGATATGGCACAACTCAGCGTTTTCACATCGCCTCTCAGATTGCCTCGATCTCGCTCCACTCCTGACATTATTCGTCCGATCTCTTGATGTATCTCATACTTGTCGACGTCCTGCATCCCTTGATGGTGCATCTCCAGCAGATATATCCACGATCCGCCACAGGCCATCTCACACGATCTCGCCGGTCTCATCTGAAGCCGATATCTATGACCCGGGCATCCAATGAAACAGTTTCACATGAACGTTTCTCACTCAGAACGGCCTCAAACTGACGTGATCGATCCGGCAATTCCGTGGACTTTTGTACGGATTAAAATTAGAGCCTCATGACTTGATGACCTGGAGAGTCTGGACGGATACGGGATGCAACTTTGGGTCGTCCCCCTGGCCGTGGACAAACCGCCGATTCGAGGTCGCGTTGTGAGCGTGATCAGATCTGCCGATGGACGTCTTCGTACCTTTTGGTACCTGCGTGTCGGTGGACGACGTTTCGTCTGTTCGAATTCATCTGTTGGTGACATTGCTGTTGCATTTTATTTTCGACTCAGTAGCCCCTCCGAGCCCTCCAGCCACCGTTGCGTGCAAGATGAAGAGCGCAGGGAAAATCGAAAAATTCATGGACCCAGTCTTGATCTATCGTAAAACAAGGAAAGATCGTCATAGGGATCCACCGTTCACCTTTTTCCTCACTTTTTGTGCCCACCACTCGCCGTGACCCACACGGCCTTTCTCCTCGTTTGGTTTCTTTGGCCTCTGTCTCTTGTGGTGTGTCTTCGTGCTCGGCTTTTTCCTCCCTCGTCAGTGTCTGTGCTCACATTGTCCTCGTCCTTCATTCGCCTTCGCCTTTGCCCTCCTTTTCTCATTGTCTGTTATTTCAACTTATTTCCTCCGCTCACCCCCTCCCGTACCCGCGACCCTTGATTTTAGACCAATTTTAGGGCGTTGTCGTCGTCCGTACGTCGTACCCAGAAGCTGAAAACCGAGAACCAGCTGGAAACACTAAACATTGCCATTGTTCATTCCCTGTCCACCAAATAAATCCAAGTAGCATTCGCCTGTCGCTTCCATCGCCCATCGTACTCATCGTGCGCATGCACGTACGTCGTATTTGGATTCCTTTTTCCTATTTTTCTCAGTTCTCTTTCCCTTTCCAGGCACTGCACTCCAGATTACGACGTATTACGACGTATTGGATTGCTGTCTTAGCACAGCGTATTATTCTCACCTCTGTCTCCATACGGCAGTTTTCCATTCCCATTGCCAACGACGTGCAGCGTTGTATTGTCGTCGGTTTCACGCCGCGTCCTCGGGAACATTTCATCTGGAGTCCATGTATCGTTCTCTTTGTGCTTCCTTTTTTCTTTCCGTATTTTGCTTCTCTTCCGAGTCTTTTCTCCTTTTACACTCTGCTGCATAAATGCACAAAGTCTTATCTAGCTTCTTCGAGTGACTTTCATGTGTTCCTCCAACTCCAACAATTTTGTCATTAACACTTGCCATTGCTCGTTCTTCCTCTTTTCCTGCCCACCTCCACTTTCCTCTCTCCACTTCCTCCACCCCCCCTGCTCGACTACTGAGTCCATAGCTGCAAACTTCCCTGCTCGGATCTGGCTCCGTTCTTAGGTCTTAGGTTTTTTAGTTGATTTTCCCTTGATTTAGGATTCAGTTGATGAGGGCCTGAGAGGTTTCTGTTTTCCCATTTCTCTGTTTCGTTTCGTTTGCCCTTTTCCCTCCTGTCGTTTCCCTGTCTGCCACATCCCTGCCCAGATTCTGTACTATTTTCTCTCGCCTTTTGTCACTCGTTCTTTTGTGTCTCTCTTTGCCTCTTTTCTGTCTTTCCCGAGCTCCTTCGCTCTATCTCCGCAGAGATACGACCGTGTGGAAAGGCAGCTATGGCAGATCCTTTTTTCCTTTCTTGGGAGGATCCTCCCATTCTGGCCATGACGATTTTGCCTTTAACTTTTCTCCTGTGTAAACTCTCCTCTTGTAAACCTCATGCGTCTCCGTGATTGTCCTTGTAGTAACCATCTACAATGCACGCCGTGCGCCCTCTCACGACATATCTCGACCAACACGTGTAGACATTGGCATCCAACGGTCCAACATCGACAGTCCGCGTGTCTTCTCGTGTCGTCTTGTCCCATCTCTCACACCTTACCTGTACGACTGGCTTGTTGTGTCCTTCTTCGGCAGCTGTCTTTTTCGTCCTTTTCGTCTTTTCCTCTTCTCGCTGGCATCTTGCCTGAAACTAGGCCGGAATACGGAATACTTTCGCCCTCGCCTTCGCTCGAGGTCGAGCTCATCTGGTCTATCCAGTCCAGTCCAGTCCGTTCGTTAAGACGACACTACTGCAGCCCGGAAGGCTCTCCGGACCCTCCCACCCCATAACGAGATAGTCTTTTTCTCAGACTCGAGATTTGTCCTCTCAAAGTCGAGTCTCGTCCAGTCTTTTTCTTTTCTGTTCTCTCCTCTCCTCTCGTTTGCCTTTTGCCTCTTACTTTCTTCGCCTTGCCCTTTCCTTTTCTGGACATCTCTTGCCGCTGGGACAGCATTCCAGTCCTCGTCCGCAGTCCTCGCAGACTTCTATCGGTCTCATCTCAACTTTCTCGGGCTTTCCATTCACCCCACAGTGTACCTCACTCTCTCTCTCTCTACTTTACTTGCACTTTCTTCTGACCTTTTCTTCATTTTGATACCTTCCTGTGTCTTTTCTCCTTGTTAACAACACCCCTTCTTTCCATACGCCTCTTGATTTCTAGTACATATTCTCTTCCTACGTACACTCCCTCCACCCCACTGTTGTTTCTTTTCCTTTTCCCTTCCCCATCTTCAGCTTGCCCACTGTCTCCCTTCCTTCGTGTCCTCGTCCTACCTTTCCATCTTCGACTTGTACCAGATACTCCAGAGTCCCGAGTCCAGAGTCCAGACAATGGCCGTCTAATGGATAAGACGACATCCACATGGAAGGCCGAGACCGAGACCCTGAAGTGAGATCAGACCAGACCCACGACCAGACGATGAACATGAGCTCAAGCTAAGACGACTCCAGATAGAGGATAGACGGTGCATGCAGAGGATCTTCGTGGACGTCTCCTTGTCTATATCAAAGCCGGGCCATCCCTTGTCCATCTCTTCTCCAGTTTGAAGCTGAAGCTCTAGCTATCCTTTCCATTTTTATCTTTATTTTTATCTTTATCTTTTTATTTGATACCCATACCTATCATTACCGTTACTACCCTTACCTCTGATCTATCCTTACCTTACCTACTTTACCTCCGTTTCATCTCAGCCTTCTGATCTGATCTATTGTCATCTATTCTCCGATCTGTTGATCAGCATCACCCTCACGTCTCAACAACACGTCGTTGAGACGGCTTCATCTCTTCTCATCTTCTCACCACCTTCACATCTGACGACTCCGTCGTCTTCTTCACGCACAATGGACGCCGTCCCGCCCGTGGCCATTATCGGCCTCGGCGGACGGTTCCCCGGCGAGGCGACAGACCCGCTGCGGCTGTACGACATGTGTGCAGCGGGCGCAGACGCCTGGACCGAGGTGCCTTCGTCACGATTCAACCACAAGTCGTTTTACCATCCGGACCAGGCGCGCAACGGCGCGACCAACGTGCGCGGCGGATTCTACCTCAAAGACGACGTCTCGTATTTTGACGCGCCCTTTTTTAGCATGACACAGACCGAGGCGGCGTCGCTCGATCCACAGCAGAGACTGCTGCTCGAATGCAGTTATGAGGCACTCGAAAACGCCGGCCTTTCGCTCTCAGACGTCGCCGGCAGCGACATGGGCGTGTTCGTCGGGTCGTTCTGCTTCGACTGGGCCAAGATCACGCTGCGCGACCCCGACGCCGTGCCGCTGTACCACGCCACCGGAACGGGGCAGGCCATGCTTGCAAATCGCTTGTCGTACTTTTTCAACCTACATGGGCCGTCCGTGACGCTCGACACGGCCTGCTCGTCGAGTCTGGTGGCGCTGCACCAGGCCTGCCAAGCTTTGCGGGCAGGCGAGTGCTCGACGGCGCTCGTGGCCGGCGTCAACTGCACGCTGTGCCACGACTCGCTGGCGTCGATGAGCAGCATGGGCTTCTTGTCGGCGGCGGGCCGCAGTTTTACGTACGACAGCCGGGCGGCCGGCTACGGACGCGGCGAGGGTGTTGCTGCTATTGTACTCAGAAAAGTTGATTTAGCGCTGGAGGAGAGGAATAGCATCCGCGCCGTCATCCGGAATACGGGCGTCAACCAGGACGGGCGGACACCGGGCATCACGTTCCCGAGCGGCACGGCGCAGGCGGCACTCATCCGGCGGGTGTACGAGCAGGCCGGGCTGGATCTGGCGGAAACGTCGTACGTCGAGGCACACGGCACGGGCACACAAGCTGGCGACCCGATCGAAGCACGAGCGCTGGCCGAGACGTTTGGCGCGGGGCGGTCAGAGACACAGAATCCGCTGGTGGTTGGCTGCATAAAAACGAATATCGGCCACTTGGAGGGCGCCAGCGGCGCGGCCGGGCTGATCAAGACGGTGCTGATGCTGGAGCGCGAGACGATCCTGCCCAACTGCGACTTCCGCGAGGCCAACAGCAAGATCCCGCTGGCAGAGTGGCGGCTAAGCGTGCCGACGGGCGTGCGGTCGTGGCGGGATGTTGTGGGCGGCGGAAACTCTGAAAAATCAAAACCGGTCCTTCGTGCGTCGATCAACGGCTTCGGCTATGGCGGCACGAACGCACATGTTATTGTCGAGAGCGCGGCGGACTATTTCCGGGAGCGAGGCATCGAGGGGGGTCGGTACGCTTTCCATCATGGTCTTGGCGACCAAACGACAACACAAAATTCTTCCAAGACAAAACGCAGTCACAGCATCAGCGGCAGCGTCAGTTCGGACGACCACAACGACGGCACGAGCACGCCTCCTTCACCTTCACCATCGCCGACGCCGTCGTCAGCGTCCGTCACAGGGTCGCCCGAGTCGGAAGACGGCTCGCCAGCAACAACCGACGGTGCGTTCTCTCCGTCTTCGCCGACCCCGAGCCACAAAGACGGCGACAAGGTCACGGACAGCATTCAGTTGACGGGCGACACGACGCCAGACGAGGTGCAAGAAACGAAAGTCGACGAGGCAAAGGACGAGCGGGGCCTGGACGTTCCGCAGCTGTTTGTGCTGTCAGCCAACGACGAGTCGTCCGGCAAAGCCCAGGCTACTCAGCTTGTGTCGTATCTCGAGTCACAGACGACAACAGACCCCCGTCTTCTTTCGGATCTCGCCTTCACCCTAAGCACCCGCCGCTCGTCTCTTCCATGGAAAGCAGCCGTTTCTGCCGCCACCGTCTCTGGTCTCAAGTCTGCCCTGGAGTCCTCCCGTTTCCACCACACGCCGTCCCGCCCGCCTTCCATCGGTTTTGTCTTTACCGGCCAGGGCGCGCAGTGGTTCGCCATGGGCCGCGAGCTGGCCGCGACGTCGCGGGTTTTTAGAGAGTCGCTCGACCGCAGCGCAGCCATCCTTGCGTCGTCGACAATGCAGGCCGACTGGTCGCTGCACGACGAGCTGTTAAGGAGGGACGCCGCCACGACACGTGTCAACGAGCCGGCCGTCAGTCAACCGCTGTGCACAATTTTACAGGTGGCTTTAGTGGACCTCCTTCGCTCCTGGGGCATCGCGCCGTCGGCGGTCGTCGGCCACTCGAGCGGCGAGATCGGCGCCGCCTATGCTGCAGGCCTGCTGAGCCAGGAAGCCGCCGTGGCCGCGGCCTACTTCCGCGTGCCGCTCGACTCCAAAGCGGCCGAATCGTGTCGGGGCGGCATGGTGGCTCTGGCGTGTGATGAAGCGACGACTCTCAGCATGCTGGACAACCTGAAGACCGGAAAAGCGGTCATTGCCTGCTACAACAGCCCGCAGAGTTTTACTGTTTCTGGCGACGACTCCGCGATCGAGGAGCTCAGCGAAGCGTGCAAGGCCGCGGGAGTCCGGCACCGCAAGCTGGTCGTCGGCTTTGCGTACCACTCGCACAAGATGGCCGCCGCCGCCGAGGCGTACCGCGAGCTGCTGCAGGCCAACAAGACGGTGGTGGGGGCCTTCTCGAACCCAAAGACGGAAAGCGAGCGGGCCGTCGAAATGTACTCGTCCGTCACCGGCAAGAAGCTGCTGCCCGGCGCGCTGACGCTCGACTACTGGGTCGATAACCTGGTGAGCCCTGTGCGGTTCACCGAAGCGCTGACGGCGCTGTGCTACGAGGCGCAGACGGAGGAAGAGGAGCGTGATGTTCCCAAAGCACGGGTGGACGTTCTTGTGGAAGTCGGCCCGCACGCGGCGCTCGCTGGCCCTATTCGCCAGATTCTGCAGACCGAGGCGCCGCTGACCAAGATTGGCATTCTCTCGATCTTGAGAAGGGGTCAAGACGCCACCGAGACGGCCCAGCAACTGGCCTGCCAGCTGGTCGAGCGCGGTGTTTCCGTCGACGTTCCGGCGGTCAACAAGGATGCCATTCTCGACAACTCGTCTGCCGTCTCCCCACTTCCATTAGTCGACCTTCCCCCTTATCCGTGGAACCACAGCAAGGCCTACTGGGCCGAGCCGCGCGACAGCATCCGCTACCGCCAGCGCGAGCACGCCCGCCACGACCTTCTGGGCGCTCCCGTCCGCTTCGGCAGCCCGCTCGAGCCGCGGTGGCGCCAGTGGATCCGGACGGCCGAGACGCCGTGGGTGCGGGATCACCGCGTCCAAGGGCTGGTGGTGTACCCGGCGGCCGGCTACATCTCCATGGCCATTGAGGCGGTGCGGCAGGTGTCACTGGCCAAGGATGACGCCGGTGAGATCGAGACGTACGAGCTCAGAGACGTCTCGCTGGGCCAGGCCCTGATTGTCCCCGAAGGCAGCGAAGAAGTCGAAGCCCTGATCAGCCTCCGTCCCCAGACCGAGAGCGCCATGGACAACTCGACGGTGTGGCACGAGTTTTTCGTCTACTCGTGCAGCAGCAGCGCCACGACGTCGACGGCCATGGGGGCGCCGCTGACCGACACGTGGGCCGAGCACTGTCGGGGCAGAATTTGCGTGAGATGGAAGGACGACTCTTCGAACAAGGTGACCGATGTTGCCTCTCTCGAAGCAGAAACTGCTCGCCGTGACGCCCTGCAACGCCAGAAAACTCTCGATGCCTGCACGTCCGACGTCGACATGGACGCTCTCTACGAACACTGCACGGCCATTGGTCTCGAGTACGGTCCGACGTTTGCCAACTTGAAGAGTGCCCGCTCAGGCCCCGCCTCGTCGTCCGATCCCAACAACTACATCGCCGGCCAGGTCACGATCCCCGACGTTGCCGCCTGCATGCCCGCCCACCACCACAGCCCCATCGTCGTCCATCCGGGCACGCTCGACGCCTGTCTGCACGGCATCATGGCCTTCCGCGATCTGTTGAAAGCCGCCATCATGCCCGTCTTCTTTGAGCACATTACCATCGACGCGTCTCTCGAGCAGGTCGAGGCCGGCAACGACCTGGGCGTTTATTTGGGAGTCCAGCAGTCCGGCTTCCGCAATCTCGACATCAACCTGACGGCATATTCTTCGGAGAACAACAAGTCGCCGCTCATCCGCATGGACGGCCTGCGCATGACATCCCTGGCCGGATCCATGCCTTCTAGCAATGGAAACAGTGACAACACGCAGCCAAAGACGTACTTCCAGTCCGAGTGGCGCCCTGACCCTGCGTTCCTGTCATCCGCCCAGTTTGACGACCTCTGTGCGCATCTGATGCCGCCCGAAGCCGAGTCGGCCGCGCTCCGCCGTCTCGACCAGTCTGCCTTTTACATGGCCGACTATGCCGTCTCCCAGGTGGACGAGGAGATCGTGCCTTCACTCACAACAAAAGGCCGCAAGCTGTATGCCTCCCTCAAGCGCCAGAGAGACTCTGTCCTCAAGCTGCATGCGGAACAGAAAAATGCTTCGTCCCTCACACCCCACGCCGACAACATTGCCTCCTGGCCGAATGCGTCTCAGACAGAAAGAGACGCTCTCCTCGAGGAGCTAGCCACCACCGGCGCCGAAGGTCGTCTGCTGTCCGCCGTCTCGGCGAGCATGCACAAGATTGTTCTGGGGACGGCCGACCCGCTCGAGGTCACCATGAAGGGCGACGTCCTCGGCCAGTACTACGCCCACAACCCGCGCATGGCCCGCCAGTACCAGCAGGCTGCTGTGTACGTCGACCTTCTGGCCCACAAGAACCCGCACATGCGCATCCTCGAGATTGGCGCGGGCACAGGCGGTGCCACTCTTCCACTCTTACGTTCTCTTGGCGGCGACGCCGACGGCCACAACACGCTCCCGCGCTTCTCGTCCTACGACGTCACCGACATTTCGTCGGGCTTCTTTGAGGCCGTCCGCGAAAAGACACAGCCGTGGTCATCGCTCCTCCACTTTAAGCGCCTCGACATCGAGAAAGACCCCGAGCGCCAGGGCTTCGAGGGCGGCACCTACGACCTCGTTGTGGCCGCCAACGTCCTGCACGCCACCAGAAACATCGCCCGCACTGTGAGACACGCTCGTCAGTTGCTCCGTCCCGGCGGCACATTGCTGCTGATCGAACTGGTCCGCGTTCCCCAGCAGCTCGTGTCGACCGCCGCCGTCGGCAACATTTTTGGCATTTTCGACGGCTGGTGGGTGGCCGAGGAGGAGCACAGACAGGACTCGCCGCTGCTGGCCGAGACACAGTGGGATGCTGTCCTCAAAGAAGAAGGATTCTCGGGGTTGGATGCCGCCGTCTGGGAGACGCCGGACGTGGCCACGCATCAGGGCACGACAATGATCAGTACGGCTGTCTCTGAAGTCGAAGACGGAGCCGAAGGCGATGTCGAGGCTGAGACGAAGACAGAGGATGAGATTATCGACAAGACAGAAGACAATATCGTCGACAAGACTGTCGAGACTAACGACCTCCCCCCCGCCGTCCTTGTCACCGACTCGGCCGCCAACAAGACATGGCTCCAGACTCTCGCTCAGTCACTCTCCCCCAACACGGCCCTCCCCATCTACACAATGGACGACGACATCCCCGCGATCGCCGACAGCCAGGTCTGCATCTTCTACCAGACCAACCCGGCCACTCTGGGGACACAGACGCCCACGAGCATGGACAAGATGCGCACCCTCTTCCTGCGACCCGTCGGTACAAGCGGCGGCCGTGTTCTGTGGCTGACAAGAGGCGCTTCCGATGGCGAGAGCGTGCCCGATTTTGCCTTGGTCCAGGGTTTGCTGAGAACTCTGCGTGTCGAGCTGGGCGGCCGACTCGTGCATCTCGATTTAGATGTGGAAGTGCCAGTCGATCCTCTGACAGACCCCGCCATTTCGACTGTCTCGAGAGTTTTCGCAAAGTCCTTCACGTCGACGTCCTCCTCCGAACTCGAACTAGCTGTCCGCGGCAGACACGGCACCGTCCACATTCCCCGCTACAACGAGGCCCTCGCCACGTCCGACTACGTCGCCGCCCGCACAGGCCGGCGCATCATTATCCCGGCATCGCCTGTCCAGCCAGGCCGTCACCTCAAGCTGGAAGTGGGCCAGCCCGGTCTCCTCGACAGTCTGTACTTTGACGACGATGTCTCGGTCGAAAGCGACCTCCCAGACGACTTTGTCGAAATCTCCGTCCGCGCCTCCGGCCTCAACTTCCACGACGTCATGGTCGCCATGGGCCAGATCGAGACGCGCGCACTGGGTAGAGAATGCGCCGGTGTGGTTACCCGCGTGGGCAGAACTGTTTCCTCCCTTTCTGTGGGCGACAGGGTGGCCGCCCCTGCCGACGGCACCATGGCCACGACTGTCCGCTGTGCCGCCTGGCGCGCCCAGAAACTGCCACCCAATCTCACCTTTGAAGCAGCCGCCGCCCTCCCCATTGTCCTGTGCACCGCCCTCCACTGCATGAACATTACGTCGCTCGCAGCCGGCGAGACCGTCTTGATCCACGCTGCGTCCGGCGGTCTCGGCCAGGCTCTTGTCCAGCTCTGCCAGCAAAAGGGCGCCGTCATCTACGCCACCGTCGGCACCCCCGAAAAGAAGCAGCTCTTGGTGGACCAGTACGGCCTGGAGCCCTCCCACATTTTCAGCAGCCGCGACGACGGTTTTGCCTCGGCCATCCTCCAGGCCACCAACGGCGAAGGCGTCGATGTCGTCTTCAACGTCCTGGCCGGCGAGCTGCTGCGCGCCTCCTGGCGGTGTGTCGCCTCCTTTGGCCGCTTCGTCGAGCTCGGCAAGCGCGACCTCAACCGCAACGGCCGCCTCGACATGGCCCCCTTCACGCGCAACGTCACCTTTGTCGCCGTCGACCTGGTGGCCCTGCTGGCTGAACGCCCGCGCTACGGCGCCAAGCTGTGGGCCGACTGCATGGATCTCGTGAGA
This sequence comes from Sporothrix humicola, assembly GCA_021396245.1. NCBI lineage: Eukaryota > Fungi > Ascomycota > Sordariomycetes > Ophiostomatales > Ophiostomataceae > Sporothrix > Sporothrix humicola. The sequence goes on along the minus strand of WNYE01000006.1, from coordinate 423,442 downwards.
CAGGGCGTCGCCCGTGCTCCTTCTCCTCTTACGTCATACGGCTACGCCGACGCCGTCGCTGCTCTGCGAACCATGCAGGCCGGCCGCCACATGGGCAAGCTGGTGCTGGTCCCGCAGTCTCAGCCCGTCACGACGACCCGCACCGAAACCAAGACGACTCTCACAGAATCAGCCTCGCCCTCCGGCGGCATCGTCTCCTCGACCGTCACAACCACTACAACCACCGACGTCTCGCCAGTCCCCGCCACCCTCGCCACAAAGGTCATGTCGCCGCGTGTCCCGCCTGTCAAACTTCGGGCAGACGCAACCTATCTGCTCGTCGGCGGCCTCGGCGGCATCGGCCGTGCCCTCGCCGCCCGCATGGTCCACGATCTTGGCGCCCGCTACCTAATCATTCTCTCGCGTGGAGGCGTCACAAACGACGTCGCCGCCGCTGCCGTCGACGATCTCCGCGTCCGCGGCGGTGCCCACGTCCAGGTCTCCAACTGCGACGTCGGCCATGCCGATCAACTGGCCGCTGCCCTGTCGACGGCCTCCGCAGCCGGCTATCCTCCCGTTCGCGGCGTCGTCCATCTAGGCCTAGTCATGGAGAGCGCCCTCTTCCAGGACATGTCCAGCGCCTCCTGGAACAACTCCCTGCATCCCAAGGTCGCCGGCACCTGGAACCTGCACAACCAGCTCCCACAAACACCAGAGGGTATGGACTTTTTCGTCCTCTTGTCGTCCATGGTCGGCACCATTGGCAATCCCAGCCAGGCCGCCTATGGCGCCGCCTCTACCTTCCAGGACGCCTTTGCCCGCTACCGCCGCCGCCGCGGCCTGCCTGCCGCCACGCTGGACCTGGGCATGATTACTGGTATTGGCTACGTCGCCGAACACGACACCGTCCAGCAGACACTCCGCTCCCAGGGCTTTGAGGAGATCAACGGTGCCGAGTGCCTGGCCCTGATTGAGTCGACAATGACTCCGCAGTCTGTGGACACGCAGTCCTGGTCCGCCGCCAACTACGTCACCGGTCTCGGTCTCGGCCGCTACGCCGGCGGCGATCCCGCCCGCGCCATCTACCAGGACCCGCGCTTCGGCATGGCCAGGCGGATGGCTTTGAGGGTAGGTGACGATGATGCCGTCGCGAAAAACGCCGACGGCAACGCCCCCCAGACAATCCGCGAGACTTTAAGGCAAGCCACCACCCTCCCCGACGTCCTCTCTACCCTCGAAAACGCCATCCGCGCCAAAATTACCGCCCTCCTCATGCTCGCCAGCGAGGACGAGCTCGATCCCCAGAAACCTCTTAGTCAATACGGCCTCGACTCCTTGATTGCTGTCGAGCTGCGCAACTGGGTCAGCAGCGAGATGGAGGCCACCGTGCCCGTCCTCGAGTTTTTGGGCGGCCGCACCACCCAGTCCCTGAGCGGCTTCATTGCCAAGCAGTCCCGCCTCGTCAAGAAGGAGCTGGTCGAATGATCATGTAGTGGTCAATAATTCTTTTTTTTTTCTTTTTCATTTTCATTTTGGACTTTTTTGGGGTTTTTTTTTTTTTTTTAATTTCCTCCAAGGATTAATACTTGATGATTTTCATGATGCATCATGGTTTTGGTTTTTTTGTCGTCTTTTGGTTTCTATTCGTTTTCTTCTCTTTTGGACTTACTTCATATTTGTTTGCATTGCCGGTTAGAATTGCATTGGTCTGGTTCATGTTTTATGTTTCTATATCTGTTTCCTGTCTTTTGTTTACTTTGAATATTAATCAACTCAACCCCTATTCTCTCTTGCCGTTTCCGTGGCTGCGTCAACAAAGCTCGTGCTTAGTCAGGCCAGCATCGTGTTTACAACCGACCTCGGCCAATCACGCTATTCGATGTGCTTAGTCACCCACTGCTCACCACTGTTCACCACTACAACACATTTAGGAAAACGAACAAGTATTACGGTAAGTCCAGTGTCATGATTTATTGTCTCTAATTGATTGTTTTATTCTAAGAATATTTTACTGCCATGTATCTTTCATCTTTTTTTATTTATTTTTTTTTCATTAATTATTTGAATTATTTTGGACAAGTTACAATTTATTTACATTTTGTTGTCATTTTGAATTGTCAAAACAATTCCGAACAACGTCAGTAGACATTTTCTACCACTTTAAGGTGTGCTTTTTGCAAATATTTGACCCATTCATATCCCTACTACAACACACTACAACGCCCGATTTAGACAATCTCCTTGTTCTCAACCTTTTCACCAGTCACCTCAACACAGTCGACGCGCACCTGCTTCTCATAGTCCACCGTCTGTCCGCCAACACCGCCAAACAGCTGGTCCATCTGGTCGATTCGCAGGCCCTTGGTCTCGGGAATGAAGAAGAAGCCGTACATGGCCGCCGACACCAGGATGCCGCCCGTGAAAATGTAGACGCCATAACCCATAGTGGAAAACATGCTCGGCAGCGACTTGGTCACGGTAAACGACCACATCCAGACGCACATGAACGCAAAGTTGCCGCCAACACTGCGCAGGGCGGGTGGGAAGACCTCGGAGGCAATAATGAGCGGCAGGCCGTTGGCGCCAAAGGACCAGAGGAAACCGAACAGCATAATCGCCGCCGTGGCTGCTTTTCCGCCAGCCTCAGCCGCCGCCGTGTGACTGACGCCCGTGGCCGGGTGGAAGATCTTGACGTAGCTAGCCAGGTAAAACTGGCAGAGACAGCAGCCGAGACACGAGACGATCCAGGGCCAGCAACGGCCGGTGGCGTCAATGAAAAAGGTAAAGAACACAATCTACGAGCCGGCCTTGATCAGACCGTAAATACCCGTCCACAGCGTCGTGTTTTCGAGGCCAATGGACTTGAAGATTGTCGGGCTGTAGTAGTTGATGGCGACCGCGCCGCACCAGGGCTGCCACATGCAGATCATAAAGACCAACAGAAAACGGTTCCAGACGCCGCGCGCGAGCGCTTCCTTGACGACGCTCCGGATGTAGCCCAGGATCGAGATGCGGCCATTGTCGTCGGCGCCGACGGCGCGCTCGAGCATCAGCTGCGCCTTGACGAAAGCAACGTCCTCCTGGATGTAGACGTGGTCGGCCGGCAGGTCGCGGAGCCACGATAGGACCTCGACAGCCTCGTCGTCACGGCCCTTTTTGAGCAGCCATGTAGGCGATTCCTTGATGAAGAAGAAGCCAATAATGACAATGCCGGCGGGGATGAGCTGCACGCCCATGGGGATGCGCCACGCAATGGCGTCGTGCGTGTTGACATGGCGGGTCAAAAGGTTAGCGGCGTAGCAAAGGGGCATGACAGAAAGTGGATGACGTACAATACCAAAGTTGATCCAGAAGCCGACGAGCGAGCCGACCTGGTACTAGCTCTCGAAACGACCCGTCATGCGGCCGCGGATGGCCGGCGGCGAGATCTCGGCAATGTAAGTGGGAACGACAGCCACAGACCCGCCCATGCCGAAGCCGGTGATGATGCGGCCGGCGTACATCAGCCCAATCTTGCCACTGGCGGCCGTGCTGATAATGGCGCCGAGAATGAACAAGCTGTCTGACATTAAGACGGTCATGCGTCGGCCGTAGAATTCAAGCGAGTAGAAGATGAAGAGAGCGCCGAAAAATGCGCCGACCGAGTAGAAGCTTGTAATGTTGCCCGTCACATTGTTCTTTTCCGAGGGCGACATGCGGTCGAGGCCAAAGTCGCTGACAAAACTGGGGATCGTCATGGTCGTGCCAATGTACGACGTGTCGTAGCCGAAAGCGAGAATGTTCATGGCAATGAAAAAGGCCGACAAATACATTTTCCAGTTGTACTACGACGTCAGCACAGTAAATGGTGAGTTTTCAATGCGTCTGGCGGTCGACTTACCACCTCCGGCGGCGTCGGCCGGTCTTCTTTGGCACGCGCAAAGATGTGCCGTCTCTTGGCTGGGGGTGATTCGCTGGACATGATGAATATCGGTTGTCGACTGTAGTACTTGGACGATCGATGAAAAAAAAGAAGGGTTGGAATGAATCGTGTCGATGGAGATGATGCTGTCTGACAACAAAACATCAGAGGAGATGCACCGGCGTCTTTAAGCAACTTTCACCTCGACCCTTGTCTCGGCAAGATGGCTGACCTTGACAGTCCCAGTGCACGTTTTCTTTTCCTTTTTCGTTTTCTTCGTTTCCTTTTCGTCCCTTTCTCGTCTCTCCCCCACAACTGCGGAGAACATTCTCCCAGGTCGGTATGGAGCGAAAATCTGGGGTAAGGGCCGGGAATGACCAGTCGTAGATCACCCAACGAAACAAAAGAAAGAAAAGAAAACAAATGTAAGGGCCTGTTCGTACGGCCTTGGCGGCCACATGACAGCGTGACAGCGTGACAGTGATGGCGACTACCGGGTTCTAGCCGGCGCTATCTCACGCTACGGCACCGGTGAAATTCACAGCTCTAAGAAACGCCCAATTCGCCGGCCGGTATTTCACCGGTTTGACCGGTTAAGCTGTTTCGCCGGTGTTGGTGTTGGTGTTAGTTTCCCACACTCGCCACTCCATCCCTCGCATCTTTCAAGCTCTTCTGATTTTGAAAACATCAACAGCGACCAGTGCCGAACGAGACATTTCCGACTCGGATGTAAAATCATGTAAATTAATTTAATATTACCAAATGTGCTCTTCAGTGTAGAGACAATTAATTTCGCAGAACAATCTTTCCTCTGCCGGTCTTCCTGAGAACCTGCCAAAAACCTGCCAAGAAAACAAACACATCCAACATGGCAGACACTGCAAAAGAGCAAGAGCTGTTGAAGTACTCGGCCTGTGATGTAAGCATTGCATTGTGCCTGACAGTAATTATCTCGGTATTGACTAATCATTCAAATATCGCAATGTAGATTTCGGATGCCCTCCTCAAGCTGGGCGTGGCTGGTGCAGGCTACTTGCCAGATATTCGTAAGCCTTTTATCCCTTTCTAAAAGTCGACATGGTGACTAACATATTGGTCTACAAGAACCATTGAATACTGGCAGAAAAGTTGTTGCATCAGCTTCGACGGTCCTGTTTGCCCTAAGAAGCGAGATTGAAAAACTTGACAAGGCAGGCACTCCTCTGGATTATGGAGAAAACAGCATCCCCAACGGCTCATACTACTCCGACCTCGTGACGCCCGGTTCCATTGTCGTGATGATCCAGCCAAAAGGAGCCACGTCGGCCACCATGGGCAGTGTCCATGCCGTACGAATGCAGCAGCTGGGCGTCAAGGGCATCGTGGTGGACGGGCGGGTCCGTGATGTCGGCCACTTGAAGAAGATGGACATGCCCGTCTGGTCGACATCGACGAGCATTGTGGCCACCAAGTCCGAGTGCAAGGCCGTGGCCATGAACGTGGCCATTACTATTGGCAAGACGGTCGTCAGTCCGGTGAGTCTCTTTCCTCATGTGCACTGGAAAACAAACACTACTGACTTGGATACCAGGGCGACTTTATTGTTCTTGATGACGGGGATATGGGGGCTGTTTGTGTTCCAAAGGACAAACTGGACCAAGTGCTGGACCTCCTTCCTGGCCTGGTCGACAAGGACGAGAAGCAGATTGCCGCACTTCTCAAAGGTCATTCTGTGCAGGAAGTGTCAAACATGTTTGCGAAATAGATCATGTAAAAGCAAGTACATATCATATTGTAAATTGAAAACACTTCTGCATTGAAATATATTACCACCAAAATAAACGTATCGTCCACCCATCCATCCAATTCATCCACATATTATCCCAAAAAGTGCCCGTTGGTCTTGGCCAGCTGCTCGTCATAGTACGGCTGGAACGACAGCCAGCCCTTTTCGGGGCTGCCAATCTGGCTGCTCGTCATAGTACGGCTGGAACGACAGCCAGCCCTTTTCGGGGCTGCCAATCTGGCTGCTCGTGAAAGCCGCCTCCTCTTCGTCAATAATGATGGGCTTGTGCCCACTGCCGGCCGCGGCCGCATCCACCAGCAGCTGCGCCTGACACGTCTTGTCCAGGCTGATAAACCAGAACGCGGCCTCGTCCACGCTCTTCCCGACCGTGAACAAACCGTGGTTCTGGAGGATGGCGGCCTTGCCGTTGCCGAGCGCCGCGGCAATCCGCTTGCCCTCCTCGCGGTCGAGCACGACGCCGCCAAACTGGTTGTAGACGGCGTGGCTCTTATAGAAACGCAGGGCGTCCTGGGTGATCATGTCGAGCGGGCGGCCAAATGCGGAAAAGGCCTTGCCGTGCACGGAGTGGGCGTGGCAGGCGGCATGGACGTCTGGGCGGGCCTTGTGGATCTCGGCGTGGATGGCAAAGGCGGCGGCGTTGATGGGCTCGTCGCCCTCGACGACAACACCGTCCTCGTTGACGAGGATCAAGTCGGAGACCCGGATCTGGGAGAAATGCATCGACAACGGGTTGAGCCCTACTTCGGTCAGAGGTGGACGTTGTCGTAAAGTGGGCGTGACTTACAAAAATGATCCGTCAGGATGGGATCGCGGAGGGAGACATGGCCGGCAACACCCTCATCGTAGCCGCGGTCGGCAAAGACGCGAAAGACGGCGGCCAAGTGCTGCTTCCGGTACAGACGTTCTTCGATCAACGTGTCAAACTTGGGGTAGGTCCGGATCTTCAGCCTCTTGCCCAATGTCGTCTTTCCCAGAGCGCCAGAGACGATGTTGGCCTCTTGCTCGTCAACCAAAACAGTAGCACTCGGAGCCATGGTGATGATGTTAGAGAATTGTGATTAATTTTGGTGGACTGCTGTAGACTGCTGTGGGCTGTTGTGGATAATCTGCTTTTCTAATCGTGTAAGTAGTACCAATAATCCGTGCCAGTTGTCAATAAGATTCATGTGGTTATTATGTCGATGTGATTGCCAAACAGACTAGTGCCACCATCCGACTTCAGCTCAGTTACGTACACCGTTTACAAAATCAAAACATAAAACCCAGACATATTTTGCCAACATGTGTTCAGCAGCAACATCAAATCATGTGTCTTGTTTGCCAGTGCCGTCCGGATTGTTTAACTGCCTTGACGTGTCTGCGGACAATTACGAAAGTATGCCCGTCCCGGCACACGTTTTGGGCCGGTAAAATTACGGGGCCAGCGAAGCACCCCAAGTTGGGAATACCAGCTCCGACATCCCCTCACACGTTGCCATCCAGTGTAAGTGTATCCGGAGCTAAGATATTTCGCTTTCATTTTACAATTTAGGACTTCTCTTAATGATGATGAAATTGAACATTTTTATTCAACATTTTTCTTCCGTGACGCGACCTAATATTAGAAGGACTGCACGGCCACATTTCACGAACACGAGATAACTCGAAGTAACTTGAAGTATCCCAAAGCAACTCGACACAACCCGACTTCACCACCACCACCACGATGGCCTCTGCACGATTCGACCGCCTGATCCGCTTCAAGGATGCATCGGGCGCCTTCCACCTGGGCGAGCTTCCCAAGGACCACGCGTGGGACAAGGAGCTTGTCGGCATCACGGTGCAGGTCTACAAGGGCGACTCTGCGTTTGACGAGAGCCTGACGCTGACGGAGCAGATGGCCACTGTTTCTGAAGTTTTGTGTCCGCTGGCCGATGTGCCCTTCATCTACGGCGTCGGCCTCAACTACAAGAAGCACGCCGCTGAGTCTGGTCATGCACTTCCCAAGTACCCAAGAACGTTTGTCAAGTATCCGGGAGCCATGACGGGCCCGTACGAGGACGTCCACATCCACCCCGCCGCTGTCGACGTTGACTACGAGGTGAGTGCCCCGGCTATGTAGTTTAAGTGTCAGGATAGCGCCCCTAACTTTCCAGGGCGAGCTCGTCTTCCTCATGAAGGACACGGTCAAGAACGCGCCGGCCGGCCAGTCGGCCCTCGACAACGTATTTGCCTACACGGTGGGCAATGACCTGTCGAGCCGGTTCTGGCAAGACGAGAAGCGCGGCGGCAACCAGTCGCACTACGCCAAGTCGTTTGACCAGTTTGCGCCGCTAGGCCCGATCCTGGTGTCGACGCGCGTCGTCCCCGACCCCAGCAAGCTGATGCTGCGGACATTTGTCAATGGCGAGAAGCGCCAAGAGTCGGGCGTCGACGATCTGATTTTCGATGTGTCGGCCATTATCCAGTACCTGTCGCAGGGCCGGACGCTGCGGCGCGGCGCTGTGGTCATGACGGGCACGCCCTCGGGTGTGGGCAGTTTCCTGCCGGACGGTCCCAAGTTCCTAAAGGACGGCGACGTCGTCGAGATTGAGATTGAGGGCATTGGCAAGATCAAGAACACCTTCCGGGCTGATGCGTAGGGAGGGTGTGGGGGTTTGAACTTCAATAGAACAGAGAATTGACATTCAAGTTTACACAAAGTAGCAAAGGCCGCCTTTGATTGCTGCTCAATTTTCATCGGAGAACAAACAACACTAATATCAGAAGTAAATCAAAATCTACACCCAATAAGCGTTAATGAAAATATCATTACATTTTCTTTAGCAACCGTGAAAATAGAAAAGTAAAGAAAACTTCGCAAATCTGAAAGCATGGCTCCTGTGGCGTTACTTGCTAGGGTGCCATTGAGTGGGCATATTTTTCCGGGCTTCTTCGCCATCTTGTGTAATTCCCCGGATGGTGATATTTCGCCGCACTCCGCATTTCCCACTCTTTTGCTCCTCCTATCTTCTCCACATTGAGGATTGCCATGCAGGACGTGGATCAGAGCACATCGATGTCATCAATGCCATCGTAATCTGTTTCACGACCAGATTGCATTATCATAGCCACACACCCACAATGGCCCACGAAGTCGACATTGGCTCACCGTCGAGTCCATCTGGCTCCAAGCGGTAACGAACGACAGTAGGTGAAGACAATATCCAATATCCACTCCAAGATTCACTTCACGAGTACTAACAGACCAGCGAGCATGCGATCGCTGCCACCGGAATGCATCCCGGGTAGGTTCACCATAAAATTGGCTTTTACAATGGATGCCTACTAACGACCAGTGCTCACCCGGCATCGAGGGTGTGACGTGCCACCGGTGTGAAGATCAGGGCAACCGCTGCACCTACAACCGGCCCGTCAAGCGGAGGGGTGTAAGTCCACGTGCTGTTGAACATCTGAGCTGTTCCTCTACAACTTTGCTGACCTTCACTTGTCAGCCCCGCACACGGCAATCTCGTGATGCTGAACACGAAGCCAGCGAGTCTGTCGTCTTCTCTGCCACCGTTGCCGGCGATGAACCGGCTTCGACGCTGGTTCCGAGCCGGGCGTCGATTACGTCGCCGACACAGACGCCGGCCGGGCAGGGAGACGCTGTCTCTACGATCATATCGTCCCAGACGACAGCTGCCGTACTGTACTCGGCAGTCGAGACCATGTTGACGCCCGATGTCATCCAAAGTCTCGTCGAAGTCTTTTACCGGTCCATCTATCCAATGTGCGTCGTCCTCCACTAATCGCGTGATGACAATCCTAACACCTTCGTAGCCGCCCCTACTTCCACTGGCCGACATTTTCTTCACAGATCCGCCAGCAAATGTACCGCTCGGACCTGGGCCTGTTTGCAACAACGATGGCCATCTGCGGCTTGACGGCCGGCCGGCTGTACAAGGGCGTGCCCATTTCTCCGTCTTTAACTTCCATTCAGTCCTCGTCATTGTCGGGCTAAAACATGTCGACACGATGCTACGAGGCGGCCGTGCGAGCAATGCCGGCCGACTTGTCCCAAACACAACCGGGCGACGCTTTCCAGGCGATGAAGGCGAGTGCCCTGCTGGCGTCGATCTGCCTGCAGAACAACGAGCTCAAAAAGGCCGTCGTGCACTTGGGGCACTACACGACGCTGTCGGCCATGTTTGGCTTCCACAACGAGGCCAACTGGCCGGGCGACCTGACGGAGATTGACCGGCAGGAGCGGCGGCGGCTGTACTGGGGCGTGTACCAGCAGGAGCAGTACATTGCGACCAACTTTGGCGTGGTGGCGCGGCAGCGGGAGTCGCAAGCGGCCGTCCTCTATCCGGCGGAAGTGTTTGACGACAAGGATATTACTGCGACGGGTATACGGCTGCGGCCGGACACTGTATCGTTTGTCCGGGGCCTCAACTTTTGCTCGGACGTGTATCGGCTATCGGAGAATGCAGATGTTGTTCTGCGCACAAATTCCAACTCGCCCAAAAGCGTGACAGCCCCCAGCGAGCCCGGCGGACTGGTCAATATATTTCTGGCGCGCGTCTACAATGCCCGGCACTACCTGGCCGAGAGCCTGCACCTGGTCCAGAAGCTGCACAAGGAATTACCGGATGCGCTTCGGTCGATCCGCACCAACACGGGCGATCCGTACCTGGATCGGTTCGGCATTGTCTCGTCCTACATCTTGTTGACGACGTACAACCTGAAAATGCGCCTCGTCGGCACGGAAAAGACGAGCGTGCACGTCTGCTGCGCCATTGCCAGCGAGCTGCTCGACGAGATGGGCGCCGTCTCGGCCGGCTTCTTCCAGACGGCGAGCACGAGTTCGGTGAGTTTCCCCTCTACGGATTTGATTTAGTTTCGTTCTAACGTATGCAGTTGTACCACCTTGCACATGTTGGCCATGTGCTTGGGAGTGTCATTCAAGCCCCCATATCCGCCTGGACGTACCTGCAAGTCCGCAATATCCTGCTGGTCTTGGCCGACTTTCTCGAAAAAATCGAGCAGGGCCGGGTCGGTGCACCCAATCTTGCTTTGAAGTTAAGAGCCCAAATCAGCCGCATCGACCAGCTCACAAGACATGCCCAGCGCGACCCCGAGTCCGGTCTCGAGTCCATGGGCCAAAGCTTGTTTGGCGACTCGCCGAGCGCACAAGAAGCGGCATCGTTGAATATGAGCGGCCGGCCGACATAACAGCCAGTGACGACAGTCTTTTCTCGAGAAGACAAGTCAACAGCAGACCTCGTGCCAGATAAAAGCACATTTCCCAGTCTGACGCAGATGCTTGTTACTGCGCATAACGGTCAAAACGATTTGACATCGACGGACACATGGCCAAACGGGGAACACACAAACAATGCCTTTGTCGTGAACCAAGACCAGCAGAACCAACAGAACCAGCCTGTTGAGTCGACTGCAGCACCGGACATTCTACAAGCAAGCCATATGCCACTGCTTCCTATGGATTTCTTCGACGGCTGGCCCATCTTGTCAGGCGAGACGGAGGCAACACTGGCAGCCATGCCTCTGCCAAAAACTGGCAGTCTCGATCTTCAGCTAGGGTGGATGTAGCCGTGCACATAATTAACATGTCGATTTGAATGTCTAAAATGTCTAATATTTATTCACTCTTCTGTACCCATCTACTCTATATCTTCCCATGAAGAGCCTCCGACAGCACTTGCGCCACATCCTCTGACGTTGTCCCGCGCACACGATGCTCCTGCCGTTCCTGACCGAGCAGCGTGTCGTCCGCAATCGTCCGGTACACCTCGGCAATGCGCTCGTAAATATTGGCATCACTACCCCCTCCATTCGCCGCGTTCCAGCCGCCCGCCTCGCCGAAACACCGCCCAATCTCGTGCATCTCCTCGACCCAGCGCCCGGCCTTGGGCGGGATCTCCGTCACCATGCGCGTCGTGCTCTGCTGGATGTGCGGCTGGAAGTGCTTGAGGGCCGTCTGCAGCTCGTCGTAGACGCCCAGCGACTGGGCCGTGCTGAACGACTGCAGCGACAGAGCGATGAGGCCCTTGATGATCGAGCCAAAACAGCACTTGAGACCGCTGGCCGCGCCGACCTCACTCCCAACGTATCTCGTGTTGAGGACGGTCGCCAAGTGCTCATCCGGGAGTTTGTGCGGGCCCGACAGGGGAATCGACGGGCGTTTCCACGAGCTGCCATCGGTCACGCTGCTGTCTGCTGTCTCTGGGGCCTTGGGTGGTCCACCAATGATGCCGCCGTCGACAAACCGGACTGTTTTGACCACACCATCAAACTCGGCGGCAATCTTCTTTGCGAGGCCGGGGCTGACGGCGTTGAGGTCGAGGTAGTACAGCGGCTGGGCCCGAGACTTGCCGGCAGCCGACGCCGCTGCCTTTGCAAACCGTTGGGCCGTCGCCAGCGCATCTTTGGGCGGCACAATCGACAAGACGTAGTCGGCCTGCTCCACCAGAGCTTCGTCGCTTTCCAGACAGCCAATGTTGGCGGCTGCCGCCCGTCGCTGCGTGTAGTCGCTGCGTCCCGTGATGTTGGTGACGACTGTGTAGCCGTGCGCAATCAGCAGCCTGGCAATCGCGCCGCCCATCTCGCCAATCGACACGATGCCCACCTTGACCTGGACTGCCATTGTGGAGAGAGAGTGTGTGTTGTGTGTATGTTGCTGTGTTGTTGTTCACTTTGTTTGTTTTGGGTGATTTTGTGACTGTGTCTGGGTAATGATGTACGAAAAAGGAATCTCTCACATGCTCTCTTTTCTTAAATTAGAAGGAAAAAGAGGAAACACAAAAAACACTTTCGCTGAAGGATGCAATGACGTTTGTCAACGATCTCTTCCTCCCAGCACCCCTCATCGCCGGTCAATTACATCCCCAAATGCGGAGGTGTTGGGTTCGGCACCGGCGAATTACCCGTGTTAACTGTTGGCGGCCCCACATCACTGCCGCGACTTACACGCTACGGCCAATTGCTAGCGTACCTGCTAAACTTTCAGCGACGGCCCGCTAATTCGCCGGTGACGCCTCAAGGACGCCTTACGCCGTAATCGCCGACTACCACCATTCTTACACGCCGTGATCAAACATGACATAATTTGGCCGTTATGCCAGCTCGTGATCATTGTAGGCGTTGCTGCTACGGCCTTGTTCCCCCTCCCGTCTTCCGCCGTAACTCCGTCAAAATACCGGCCCGTCTGCTTGGTGGCCGGTCATTGACAGCCCTCTGGTCACTCTGATCGTATGTTCGTAATGGAGATTCTTTTGTCCTTTGCGAGGGCGGTATGACATGGCTTCAGTGAGTTACCTGGGCTAATCATGTGGTTTTGTTATCAATCTGCTTCTCGATGTGGGTGGGGCGGCAACATTTGTCTGATATGATATCAACGTAGTGTACTTTTTATCGTATCCCAAATGGATAAAAGAGCACGCAATCAGGACAATTTCGACTGATCTGGCGCTGAATCATATTTATAGGTGCCCATCACAAAAGCAATTTAGACTCTTATCGACAAGAATTTTTCTGACGACAACAACACATCCAATACCTTGTCTCACACAATGTCCTCCCAAACAGCCGTCGAGACGGCCACGGTTCGACTGACAGCGGGGCCAGAACCAGGCAATGCTACAGACGACACGCCTCAGTGGCTCCAGGACTTCAAGGCCAAAGGCTGGACGGTCGTCCGCGAGGCCATTCCCAGAGACAGAGTGCTCGCCTATGCCGACAAGGGCTACGAGTGGCTGGAGAGTTGGGGCCTCGGGTTCGACCGCCACGACCGCTCGACACATACGCCGGACCATTTGCCGTGGCACATTCGCGGCGGCCTCTACTTTAAATACGGCATCGGCCACGAGCAGTTTGTCTGGGACTTGAAGTCGGAGCCGGGGCTCGTGGACAAGTTTGAGAAAATCTGGGGGACGGAACGCTTGATGGTGTCGTACGGTAAGTGCTGTCTTTGTATTCATCTTCCAGCTACGCACCCGCTGACGATGTAGACGGCCTCAACCTCTCCCTCCCCGTCGAGGAGCGCCCCAAGTCGGACCCTTTGTTTGCTCCCTGGTCGCACGTCGACCAGTCGCCGCTGCGCACCTCCTTTGACTGCGTCCAGGGAATCCTCAACCTGCTGCCCAACGGCCCCGACGACGGCGGCCTGATGGTGCTGGACGGGTCCAGCCAGTACTACGCCGAGCTCTGGCAGCACTTTGACCACAAGAAGCTTGCAAACGAGGGCCACAACTGGAACGAGCGCGCCTACCAGAACGTGGACGCCGAGATGTGCGCGTGGCTGGAGTCCAAGGGCTGCCGCTGGGTCAAAGTGTGCGCCCAGCCAGGGGATCTTATGTTGTGGGATTCTGTGAGTACCCCCAGTGTTCTATCTTATATCACTCACCCGCTAACCTCCAGCGCACCATCCACTACGGCGCTCCGCCGTCGTCGACCAATCCGCAGTTTGCCGCATGTGAGTTGCCCCCCTCTCCCAATCTGTTGAAAAACGTCCACTAACACTGGGTAAACGTCCACTAACACCGGCAGACGTCTGCTACAAACCGGCCGACAGCATCCCCGACGAGACAAAGGCGTGGCTGCGCGACACTTTCGACAAGCGAGAGTGCACGACGCACGACCCGGCGTCGCCGCGCGGCAAGACCCGTCTCCCGCCCGAGGACCACCCGACGTATGCCGAGGCTGCCCGCCGGCCGGTCCAACAGCCTGTTCTGACGGAGCGTGGGAAACAGCTGGCCGGCCTGGTTCCTTATTAGATGGTAGGGCAGGAGACTTTGGAGAAATAACGTGTTGACTTCTATTTGATATCGATATCTTGCTGTGATGTTGAGCCTCGTTATTCTAATATGTCTATGAGGTCTTGTCCACGTGTGCTTGCATATGTATTGTATCCGCATTGTCCAGTTCACTTTAGCTGTGGCCGCCAGTTGTGCCCTTTCCACTGGAGGATGATCGTTGGGAGAACAGAGACGAACATCAGCATGACTACGGAAGCAGTGACACTGCAAGCAAGTCCCTTTTTCATAATTTGAGGGAGCCTAAACAGGTCAGTGCGGGATATCAAAAAAATCTGTAGTGAATACGTACCAGAACGGCCTCGTAAAGCACCACGTCTGCCGCACAAAATTGACAAACACGCCGACACTGGCCGACTCGGGGCGGTAGCAGTCGACGGCGTACGTGATCATGACGGTCGTGACGACCTGGTTGCCGGCCGACGCGATGGCGGCGCCGACAATGGGCGTGGCGTCCCAGTGGTGCGGCGTGGCATTGTGTGTTTGCACAAGGAAGACGACGACGCCGACGACCGTGAAGGCGTGGCCAAAGTAGCTGAGCCAGAGACGGTATTCGGGGGGAGGGAAGGCGTTGTTGTTGCGTCTGGCGCGTCTCAACATCCACAGGTCGGAGAAGTAGCCGCCGAGCTGCTCGCCGAGCAGAGTCCCCACGATGGACCCAATCTGCTGGAGGCCGATCTGCTGCGTGTTGAGGCCGAAGAGGGCCGGGAAGATCTGCGGGATCATGATGGAGCACAGGATGCTGCCCCAGAGGTGGACCATGGCGTAGGTGACGGCGGGAATGACGATGCAGGCCCGCTTGGCCATGAAGAGCGGGCGGATAAAGTCGACAGCCCGGAGTGGTGTAGGGTCGATCCTGTGAAATGAAAGCAGGGTCGACAGGTATGGCTTCTTCGGCTGAGGAACCTCACTCGGCACGTACCGCGTCTCCGGCCCCAGAAAAAAGTAGACGACAAACTGGACGCCGTTGACCACGGCCAGGATCCAGTAGATCCACCGGTATCCGATGCGGACAGCCACGAAGCCAAATATGAGGGGCGCCAGAGGCACGCCCAGCGACAGCATAATCGTCCAGATGCCCATGTAGCGGGCCCTCTCTTTTTCAAAAAACGTCTCGGTCACAACGCCGCTGCCAATCGACGCGGCCGGCGACACAAAGATGCCCACGAGTGCCCGACAGACCATCATTGCGCCGTACGTCTGGCTCAAAGCACAGCCAATGTTAGCCACGCCCGACAGAAACATGGATGCCAAAAAGATCGGTCGTCTCCCGTAAACATGGCTCAGCGGCTGCCACAGGAGAGGTGCAGTGCCCAGAATGGCAATCAGGACGGCCGTCAGGTAGCTCGTCTGCTGGACTGTGACGTGCAGGTCGGCCGCAATGTCGACAAAGGCGCACTGGATCGACGCGGCGATGACGGCGGCCATCATCGCGTGGAAGGCCACGAGGGAGAGGTTTGTTACTTTCTAGGCGTGGTGAGTGATCCGATTCTCGATTTATATCATGAGGACGTGGTGGTTTACCTTAATCTTTGGCCAGTTCAGAGGGTCGTTGTCGTCCATGCATGGCACGGGCTTGAGGTCGGCTGTTCCATGGCGGCTGATGAGATATGCTCGATGTTCGGCTGACAGAGTGTTATCGTATGTCTGGGAGTGTTTGTTAATAATTGTGTCTGTATGCGGTTTCTATGTTAAAAATCGAATAATCTTACCCCATCTTCGACAAACCGCCCAGATTCGACGGATGTGGGAGTATCAAGGGCAGTTTCTTTTCCCATGGTGCCGGGATGCTGTGACATGGGAAATAATGATGGAACTTGAGTAAAGCTTCGAATACTGGACAACGTACACGGAGAATTCAATAAACGATGAATGGGACATGCAACATATTCATATTTCGGTAGACAACCAACAGAAACAGAAACACTGTCATCCATGTCCCCCAACAGTGTTCTCGACTCGGGCCTCGTACAAGAGTACAAGAGTACAGAACACAAAGTGCTACACGAACTCCAAGAAACAAGATGTGAGATTGTCATACTCTTCGCCGAATGGCCAATAAACATGAACGTGGTCCACACAACTGGTGATGCCGATGAGCTGTTTGTGTTTATGTGTGCGTTTGTGCGACGAGGGAAAAAGGAAGAGACACCTTGAAGAGCAAGTATGAGATGACCGGCAACTTCCGCTGCGGACAGATTCATCATGAACTTGTTCCAAATTAAGGCATCCAAATCTAAGAGTACCCATCTGGCGGCACGGCCACATCGACGACAACGACGGTCCTTTTCTCTCGGACAGTGGTTATTGCCTTCTCCAAAACATCCGCCAGCTCAGTGCGCGTCTTCACCTGCCCGCCCAGCACGGTCGCCCCAAACGACGCTGCATTCCGTCCCAGGTCCGGCAGCGGGTCGTCGATGCGCACACCAATCCACTTGTTCTCGACGGGCCGCTGTCGGGCACTGGCGACTCTCTCTTGGTGGACTTCGTCGTTGTAAAACGAGGCATTGTTGGCAATGACCACCAGCAACGGAATTCCGTAGTGGGCGGCTGTCCACAGGGCCGACGAGCCCATGAGAAAGTCGCCGTCGCCGAGAACGGCCACCGGCACGAAATCGGTATCTTTGAGGGCGAGGGCTGCACCGACGGCCATTCCGGGACCCGAAGCAAGACCGGCGCCGCCGTCGTAGCCCAAGTAGGACAAAGGGTGAGTAGCTCTGAGATCGCGGCCTTTCCAGCCAAGAGGAAGCCGGATGAGACAGAGTTTGTCAGAAGGAACTGCTGCATAAATGGCCTCGGCAAGGTTGGTCATTGAGATGTGGTCGTCTTCACGAGAAGTGACGGCTTCTGGCTCTGGCATATCGGCAACATCGTCCCATTTCGATATGTGTTTCTCTTCGCCTTGACTGGCAGCCAGTAGAGCAGATACCAACTCGTCTGGATCTGCTGAAATGGAAATATCCACTGGTGGGCGAGCAAAGTGGTCTTTGGTCCAGCCATTGCATAGACTGCCGTCCAGGGTGGCATGCACAACTTTGGCCAGTGGTTCAGGGACATCATTCTCTGGGAAAGCAGCTTTAATTGTTCCTGCCAGATCGACCCAGTCAAAGGTAACAATGATGTCTGCTTCACGTATGAGCTTGCACAGTTTCGGTGATGTAAAAATACTCGGCTCAGCTGCATGTAGACGATGGTCTGTCGGAAAGACGGCAGCCTGTTTAAGGTCGGTAGCAACAAATGCATTGTAGTGTTCTGCCAACGCAACACGGGCGTCCCATCCGGCCTGTGAGCGATTCATCCGTCCAAACAGAAAAAGTGGTCTATGACTGACCTCCAGCAACTGGCGCACGGCCGTCACATCATCTTCTGATGGCCCGTTCTTTGGCAGCTGCAGATACCGTTCCGTTGTCGGCATCACCGGCCCCAACTCCAGCTTCTGTTCTTGCAGTTCCACATCCAGACAAATGTAGACCGGCGCACAGGGCTTTGTCCGCGTCAGCGCCGTCCCTTGCGTAAAACTGGAGAGTGCCGCCCCCAGCGACGCCGGCTGGTCGTCCCACTTTACAAACGCCCGCACCAGTGCCCCTGGGTCCGCCGCCGTGTGCACCCAGTCGATCCACGGCCGCCGCCGGGCCGCGTCCACCGGCCCATTTGCTCCTACAACCAGCAACGGGACGCGGTCGCAGTAGGCATTGTACAGCGCCATGCTGGCGTGCATGAGGCCGACGTTGGCGTGGACGGCCGCGGCCATGGGTTTTTGGGCCACTTTGGCGTAGCCGTGGGCGATGGCGACGCAGTGCTCTTCGTGCAGGCAGAGCAGGATCTGCGGGTCGGTATTGCCCTTGTAGTTGACCAGGCTGTCGTGGAGGCCGCGGTAGCTGGAGCCGGGGACGAGGGCAATGTAGCCTAGATCAAGACGGCTCAGCTGCTCGACCAAAGCATCACTGACCCATTTCATCTCGGCATGGTCGGGATCAACGCCCTCGGGACGGTCAGTATTCAAAGGTGGTTCGCCAGTCATCTTGTGTTGGTGATGTTGACGATGTTTTGCAAACGAAATATCGATGAAATTGCCCTCAAGACGAAGATGAAGAAATGCGGGAAGCCGATCACATGGTTACATCATCGACACTACGGACTACTGGTGTGAGTCGGTTTCTGCACCGGACTTGACTACGATTTCAGTCGGCGTATCACAAGTGTGCATCCACGGAAGGCCATGTGTGCATAGCCGCTTCTGTATCACCTGTTACAATGCGTGTGTGCCCAACACGAGTTACCTTACACTCTGTCGCCTTTCCATAATTGTTTGCCAAAGTCATAATAGACATTAGATTGCACATTACACAGATCCCGGTAGAAGTAAATGAAAGTGCATAAAAACTCATAAATTCATTCAGCACAGATATCCACCCTCTTTTATGTTGTTTGTCCAGGACCAATTCAAACCCATGCTATCCATAGTCAAGATATCCATATCCATCCATCCACCTAATATTATCAATATTAATATTATCCCTGGTCCTGTTCTCCAACTCACAGTTCGTACTTGCTTCTTCTCTCTGCTTCTACCCCCACCACAGGACATTGCGCTTCCTACGCAAGCGTCGCCTTGAGATCCAGCTTGCGGCTGCTCGAGCCAACATACACCGTCTTGGTGTAGTTGCTGATCACCCAGTCCTGTGTCGTCGTGTCCCAGTTGCTCAGATCGCGGCGCGTCAGGACGGCGTTGAACACGCCGGTCTGGCCGGGCGCCAGGTCCTTGAGGCGGTCAAAGCCGCGCAGAACAACCGGCGGGTCCTCGGGACCCCCCAGCGACAGGTACATTTGCGGGACTTCGTCGCCCTTGACCGAGCCCGTGTTGGTAATGTCCGCCGTGATCGTGTACATGATGTCGTACAGAGCCGCGTTGCCGCCGGGCGAGACCTTGTCGCCGGCGCGCAGGTACGGCTGGGCCGAGCCGTCCGTGGCATTCGGCGGCAGGTACTTGTCGGCGGGCTCGCCGTAGTGCAGATCGCCCGAGGCCTCCTTGCCGGACGACGACGTGTTCAGGTACGGGTAAATGTACTGCCAGACGTGCGACAGAGTCGAGCTGGGGAACAGGTAGTCGGCAAGGTTGGTCGAGTAGTTGCCAGTGCTGATCTTGGGGGCCGGCTCGGTGTAGCCCTCGGTGGGAGCGTACGGCGCAACGGGCACCTTTTGGACAACGAGGTTGGAGTACGAGAACGTCGTGTAGCTCAAGCCGTAGCCAAACTCGTAGCGCGGGGTCTGGTTGGTCTTGTCAAAGTGGCGGTAGTCGATGAAAACGCCCTCGGCAAAGTCGAGCTGAGGCGTCTGGCTGTTGGGCTCGTACAGGACATCCGTGCCGTAGCTCTCGCGCGTGCAGCCCCAGGTAAAGGGCGTGCGGCCGGCCGGGTTGACATCTCCGTACAGCACATCGACAAGCGAGTTGCCTGACTCCTGGCCCGGAATGCCGGCCCAGACAATCGCAGTGACGTTCGGGCTGTCGTACCACTCCTCGACAAGAACGGGGCCGGTCGAGTGAATGACCACAATCGTGTTGTTACACACACTGCTGACGTTCTTGATCAGGTCATCGCCGTTGTGCCAGAGCGTCAGGTTCAGGCGGTCGCCCTCGTTGCCGGCCACGTTGATGTAGCCCTCACCAGAGTCAGCGTTGACAAACACAATGGCCGTGACGCCGTCCTGCGAAACAAGAGACTGGGTGGTCGAGGGGCGGTTGTTGGCCAGGATGCTCTGGTAGACGGTTCCGTCAGAAATAGCCTTGGCCTGCAGAGCAGCATCGGGCGTGACCATGTAAGGGAAGTTGGCGCTGCCGGAGCCCCAGGCCATGGCGAGCGTGCCGTTGTCGCAGCCGCGGTCGCTGCAGCCGTTGGGGCCGTCGGGGTTCGGGCCAGCGTCGTCGCCGACAACAACGAGGAACTTGGGCTTGTTGAGGGGCAGGGCATTGTTGGTGTTCTTGAGCAGGACGGTGCCCTTGGCGGCAATCTCGCGGATCAGCGTGCCGTGGTCGCCGCGGACGTCGACGTGGTGGTTGATTTGCTGCTGACCTTGGCCGGCTGCCCAGTGCACAGGGCCGTAGGTGTCGAGCGTCCACGAGTCGAAGTTGATGGGAACCTGCGTGCCGATGGTGTTGCCGACCTTGAAGAACGCAGCCATGATGCGCATGGCCATGTCGTCCAGGCGCCACTCGGGCAGAGTGCCGTTGACAACAGCGATCGTCAGGTTGGGGCCCCAGTAGCTGATGCCCGAGTTGAAGACGGTGTCGCCGGGCATGGACATGTCGAGGCCGGCAAGGGCACTCGAAACACCAGACTGGTGGGCCTGCCAATCGGTCATGACAAAGCCCTGGAAGCCGAGCTCGCCCTTGAGCAGGTTGTTCATCATCTTGGAGTTCTGGCAGCCGTACGAGTTGTTGATCTGGTTGTACGAGCACATGACGGAGCCGACACCGGCGCGGACAGCGTCGGCAAACGGCCACAGGTACATCTCGTGCATGGTCTTGTCGTCAATGTTGGAGGACAGAGTCTGGGTGATGTTGTACCCGTAGCCCTGGGCCTCGCCGACCTGGCGGAAGTGCTCCTGCTCGTTGCCGATAAAGTGCTTGGCGCAAGCAATGACACCAGCATCCTGAATGCCCTTGATGGTCTCGGCAATGCTGATGCCAGTCAAGACTGGGTCGGGCGCGAAACCCTCCCAGTTGCGACCGCCCTCGGGAGCGCGGCCAAGAGGACCAGCAACAGGGCCCAGCTGGACAGTGACACCCTTGCCCTTGTGCTCTTGGCCCATGGCCAGACCGCGAGCATACAGCAGGGCGCGATCGAAAGTGGCGGCGGCCGTCTGGCCAGAAGTGAAGACGGAGTTGAAGTCCGTGTCGCGGACGCCGACAGGCGAGTCCTGCATGCACATGCTGGTAAGGCCAAGGCGCGGAACGGAGCCAACCTGGCCGACACACTGCTCACCCTCCCAGCTGTTTTATTAGCATGTCTCGAAATTTTAAGTACAAAAATGAGAAAAATGAGAAGTGTCTGAGACTTACCCGACACCGGTGGTCAGGTTGACCTTCTCCATAAGCGTCATTTGCGACACAAACTGCTTGGCCTGGATGTAGGCAGCTTCCCAGCCGTCTGCGTTTGGGTTCATCCATGGCGACGGGTAGGATGGCGGCGAGTAGGCGTTGGGTGCACCAGAGTCGTCGCGCTCTTCGAGACGGGCCTCGATATGGTCGGCACGGTGCTCAAACTGGGCAGGGTTAGCATTTGCAACGCCGGAAAGCGTGGCCGCGGCGGCCAGGAGCCAGATGGGCTCGATCATTGTCAGGAGATATCCAATGAGCGTCGCGTCAAAAAGGAGAGTGAGGTAAAGATGATGAGTGAGGTGAGGTTGTATCCCAAGATCAAGTAAGATGTATATAGACCAATGGTTGTGAGATGATAGTGGTTTAAGTGATGTTTAAGGATGATGATGTGTTGAGGAGATCATATCGAGTGTGGTTTGGGAGTAGGGAGTGAATAGAAGAGGAAAGAGAAGAAGGAAGTTGATAGAAGACAAGAGGAAGGGGGAAGCGAGATATATATGGGAAGAGCAAGGGTTCAGGGGGTCGAAATAGAGTTCACGAAGGGAAGGAGTGAATGTAAACACGACGTCATGTGCAAACGGGAGGTTGCTAGTGTTGTGCCATTTTGACCAGAAACAGAAGGAACGAAGCACGTTCTTTCCCCGTGTAATGTTGACTTTGTAGCACCGATTGTACTTGCCTTGGGAGTTGTTCCTGCATAAACAGCAGGAGCGACGGACGCGCAGCCCGCCGCAAAAATGGCAAGAGCCTTCATAGTCGGCAGAGACCGTTGGTCCGGCGTATGACGACGCTTGATATGAGGTCAAAGTGAAATGTGAGATTGTCTGTCTGGAACTTGTGTCCACGATGTCGACCCGTGCGTCGCGACTCAAAAAGTAAAAGAGTCGAGAGTCAAAGATCACAGGTAAGACCGGTCTTGTGTGTCGTGGACGGTCGGCACCGATGCACAAATTGCGTTTCGGTCGATGGGATGAGAATATTTCCCGAAAATCGAGCTTCGGCCTCGTCCTCGTGGCGTTTCTGTCGTTCTGCGCCTCTCGCGAAGGCTGTCGTGCAATACTGCAATATGTTGACCACGTTTTTCTCGGCCTTATTGTGTATTGTTTGGCGTTCCCTCGGCGCGGGCAGTAATACCGGATGCTGCCGACTTACAGTATTCTCGAAGCGGGAAGGGCGAGGATGGGCAAGAAAAATAAATAAAGAAATAGAGGTGCGGGAAGGGAAGTCAAGTTAGGACCCCAGGAAAGAGAAATAAGGGTAGATGATTGATTAAGCCACGCGAGACAAGCGGACAAGGAGAGACAATAAAGACAATCAATCAAAGTTAAGAGTAAAAACACGACTCGGAAAAAGGATTCGATTCCTCGAAGGGATGTGTTGTTTATGAGGACCGAATGGGCAACTTATATGCAGGTCGCAACAAGGAACGCGTGAGAAAACGGCCGACAGGACCTGGAGCCTGGAGGACCTTCCAGAATGAAGGCAGACGGGGGACAAACGGGAGCAAAACGGGCAGCAAACAGCAGATCCAGGAACTGTGTCGATCAGGGCCGTGAGAGACCAGAGAAGCAAAAGAGAGTCGAGCTCAATGTACCTGGTTGCCCGTGGTTCTGTGGATCGATACATTGATGCGGTCCTCGGCCGATGAGCTCTTTAACTGTGAAGGACCTCGATGCGCAAGAATGGCATCTGCCAAGCGATCCTTCTTTTTTTCCCAGTCGGGTTTATCCATTGTCATTTTCTTGCCATTTTTTGCCTTTCAGTGACCTGCTTGGCCTGAGGTCATTCTCTCTGCAAAAAGTGTCGATCACCGCGTGGAATCTTGGGCAATTTGTGGGGATTGGCAATGTACATCCAGGGATGCGCGAGAAGAAGGCGAGAAAAGGAGCTCAAAAATGCAGAAAGTGGTGTGTCGCGGTGCCTCTGATCGTCGCCTCTTTTCCCCTCATCCAGAAGCTGGGAATTTTTTTTATTTTAATTGTTTTTATTGTCGCGCAGCATCTGCACATGGCATCGCGGTGTATCGGACGCTGCAGGGCGTTGAGGGCTGCAGGCGTTGCAGTTGCAATGTTGTGGTGTTGCATGTCGTATTGTTCTGATATTGTGCATCGTGCTTGTTTACGTCTTTTTTGTGTGCACATTGAAAGTACCACCATGGATGGTCGTGCCCAGTTCAGCAACGTCGTCACACCCGAGGGACCGTGAGCTTTGGGCGGCACGGGCGAGGTGCAATGCTGCCGTAGCAGGGGGATGCAGTCCCGTGGCAAGGCAAGAAAATAAAATAAAATAAAATACTATGAAGGCATGGGCCATTGTGACAGTGAGATATTTCATATGCTGGTCTGTTGGAGGAAGAAGAAAGTGAAAAAGTGCAAAATGTCGAGTCAGGCATCCCAGATGGAAACGAAAAAGAATACGGCTCATGTGCAGGGCAAACACTTGCAGCACGCGCAGAAGCACACCGCATCCAACGTCATGGCAGGAAACGGGCCGATCGCGAGAAAAAGAGGAGAAACGTGGGGAGATCGCTGGGGTATTGTCCGTTTAGGTCTCTCCGCAGCTGGGCGTTTGTGAAGTGCTTCCCAGAGTCTTTCTCAAGAGAGTCCTCCACCATTTCTCCATGATTTTCCGTCTTGCTTCCTCAATCGCCGCGTCCAACGGTCCGGTGGCCGGTGCTGGCGGCATCGTGGCCGGTTTTGATGGATACAAAACAGAGCCATGACATGGCGACGTATTATTTACATTTTGTATCGGCCGCATTTACGTCGTGTTTCCACTTTAAGAATCAAGGGATGAGAACCCGTGGTACGCCACAGCGGCACTTGTTGTGCACTGAAAGATGCTTCTCCGTTTCGAAACGCGTCCAAAGACGTTGTCGATCCAAATTACCCTCCCTGGCAGGCGTCACAAGTCACCTCGTACTTTTGGAGACAGTCTTATTGTGCGTCTGTTTGTCTTGAATCGAGTCTTTCACACCATTTACTGAGTGAATTGAATCCTGTCGGTGGTTTTTAAGCACAAAATAATCTATCTCTCCATCTTCCCTCATCCTTCCGCCCCAGACTTTTTGTTTACTGTGCCGTAATTGCACAGTCAACATCGTCAACCTTTCCTTGCATCTCCATGGACCTTCCTTGTCCAGCCTTTCGCCTCCCATGGATTCAGTCTCACTACCACCTCGCAGAAGCTCTCTGACTCTCTGCCGTCCCTTCTCCTCACCCATCCCACCATTTCCCCTCCTTTTTGTCGCTGTGTGTGTCCTCCATACATCTTGTTCTGACCCCGGTCACATCAACAAACAAGGATTTGGGGCACCAAACCCAGTCTCCCAGCTCCAGTTCATCGCACAACGGATCGGTGACCAGGTCTTGGCCGACCAACGGATGCAACCTCGTCTACCTTTCTGTGCTGTCCGTGTGTGCTTTGATTGTTGACTGTTGTTGTTTTTCGTCGTTGTGTCGTCAATATCCTCCTCCCTCTTCCTTTTTTGGCTTGTTTTCCCTCTCGGCCTTTCTCGTGGAGCTTCTTTTTTAGCTTTCACCTCACTGCACCTAACTTTTAATCCCTGGTCACATTTGGCGTCATCTTCTCTTTTTTTTTCAATGTGTGTCGAGTGCATCTTCCAATTACCCCAGCTTCTGCATCCTTCCCCTCACAGGCTCACAGACCAGTTGTGTGAATGTCCGGCAATTACCGTGCTCTGTCTCTCGTTGCACTTATCCAATTCAGTCTGTGCTTGTACTGAGAACATCGTAGTTTTACCTGAATCTCGTCTTACACTGTACAGACAGAAAATCGCGTAAAACAAATATCGAGTATGGAGTTGCTATTTTGTCCGTCGTCCCCCATCCTCTGCTCATCATCAGATCCTTAACAAACGGCCGCATTATCACCTCTGCCGAACCCTTGGTGACCCCTGTCAATTATCATACTTCCGAAAATCCGCAAGTCTGCCTCCAAAAGTCCAAAAAGGAAGCCAAAGCGAAGAAAAGAATGGCCGGCAGCCCCGACGCGGGGTGGTGATCGTCCGATCCACCACTCTGCAGTGTTGGCCAGGCCCCAAAACTGCCCCAAGCTCCCCAAAAGCTCCCCCAAAGCTGCCCTAAACCCCTACAAAAACTCACCTGACAGGCCGGGCATCTCGGAGATCGACAGCCCGGTGTCCACGACGGGTCTCCAAGTCGTCCCCGGGGCCTTTACCATGCTGTCCCCGACCCTCCCTTTCTTTGTTTGCTTCTGTATTTCTTCACTTCTACTTCGCTTATCCTCGCTCTGCCCAATTGGGAAGCTCAGTCCGCCATCGGTGAAATCCCAAGAACCAGCCAGGCCAATGCAGGCTTGCAGGCCTGCAAGCATCTACTGTGCAGCTGTAGCTGTCAACAGCTGCTTGTCCACGCTTGCCTACACCTTGCAACCTTGTATGTCTCTCTTAGGAGACGATCCTGCCCCAAGCCGCAACCATGTGTTTGTATATGCAAAAATATTCCAAAAAGTTTTAAGCAAAAAGAAAAAGGTGTGTGTGCCACGACGTGACGCAACGTTGACTCCGGTGTCGACTCGGCCGGACCAGCAGCATGGTTCTTTTAGGCGCTCGTTTTCGTTTTTTGTCTGCGTTTGTTCTTTGCGTTCGACCCTCCTCACTCATCTTTGACTCTTTCTACTGCCGGCAGAGGCCGTCTCCAAGGCCCGCAGAACCCGCAAGCCCATCCACAACTGCAGCGGTCTTTTTGGTGATCCGGATAAACCCCGGGAAGGTGTGGGTTCTACAAAGGTTCACGATGCTGCATCTTGCTGTGCAACACATTTGTAAAGTGAAGAAAAGGGTACAGAGAAAACAATATTTCTCAGTTTGAACTGTCCCGTGCGCCGAACATCGGATGGCCCTGGGAGCTTTTTCTTTTGTTATTCATTTTCATCGTTCTGTATGTACTGTACTTCTGGAGGCGATTTCGTCTCGAAAAATCCATCCCGTACGCCGTACCTCTATGGCCCTGGGAGATTAAAATTGTAAGTGCCAAACACCTATATAAGTAAGATAAAAACGGTCCCGTAACGCCGAACATCAAGTGGCCCTGGGATAGAAGAAGGTAAAAGGGTGAGAAGGTAAAGGGAAAATAAAATGCAGAAATGCAGATGTAATATGAATGCAATCCCGTACGCCGAACATCAGTGGCCCTGGGAAATGTTCATTGTGTACGCATACCCCGTTACGCCGAACATCCATGGCCCTGGGGTAAAATGCGTGTGATATCAAAAGATCCCAAAATAAATCAAACTCCGGTAAATGTCATGTCGTCTCTTTTTTGTCCTTCCGTCTCCTCTCTCGCCCTGTTTCGCCGCACAACCTTGGCCCTAGGGCGAAAGAGGAGCATATGCTTACACGTATCCAACAATCCCGTACGCCGACAACATGGCCCTGGGATGAGAGAAAAAGAGAGCGTAGCGAGGACCAAAAGCCCTCACTTCGCTCAGGCTTAGCTTAATACAGACCCGGCACAATGTGCCAGCGCACAATCTTCTTGTACTTTTCCCAGTCCTCGCCGTACTTGCGGGCGCACTTTTCGCCGTCGCGCATGTCGCGGTGGACGAGGAGGACGGCAAAATAGAGGACGTAAAAGTAGGTAAAGATCATGCCGAAGCCGCGGGCGGCGCCGGGGACGACGAGCTGGCCGTCGGCGCGGACAAAGACTTCGGAGGAGCCGGCGGCGGCG
Organism: Sporothrix humicola; assembly: GCA_021396245.1. Lineage (NCBI taxonomy): Eukaryota > Fungi > Ascomycota > Sordariomycetes > Ophiostomatales > Ophiostomataceae > Sporothrix > Sporothrix humicola. Next base: position 396,171 of record WNYE01000006.1, on the reverse strand, counting down.
GCGGCAGCAGCGGCAATGCCGCCGGCCGAGTCAGCGGCCAGAACGGCGTAGCCGGCCAGGCCGGTGGGTAGCGAGTAGGGCCAGGACTGGATCCAGTCGCCAAAGTAGTTGATGTGGCGGGCGAGGCCCCACCAGCCCGAGATGATGAGGCGCGAGCCGGTCTTGGTGGTGATGTACTTGAGGTGGGCGACGCGGGGGTCGTTGGGGTTGGTGCGGAAGTTGTTCTTTTGGGAGTTGGCGAGGCGGAAGATGGAGAAGCCCGTGACAAGCACAGCGCCCATGCAGGCGACGCCGAACCAGCCGAGGGACACGGGGTAGTTGGAGAGGTAGCGTGTCTGGGTCGAGTAGAGGAAGGGCACCCACACCAGGTCGCCAAAGGACAGCATCATGCCGAAGCCGTCGGTTGTAATGTCAATGGTCGTCAGGATGGCCGGCTCCATAATCTGGCTGTCGATAATGTAGATAAACTGGACGACCGAAATGAACACGATGCTGTCGGTCACAACGCCAAAGTTGCGGTACTGCTTGGCAATGTGCGCAAAGTTGAACAACATCCAGCCCAGCATGCCTGGGCGCAGCTCCATAAACGACTTGATGTCGTACTCGCCAAGGATCGGCAGCGTGATGCGCGGGTTGAGCTCACGGCCAATGAACCAGTCGTACATGACATTGCCCGAGTGGCCACCGGCAGCCAGTTCACGCAAATCGCCGGGCTTGCGGTCGGCCGGTTTGGGCACGCTGAAGCTGCGGACGTAGACAAACGTGGCCAGGGCCATGGAGATCAGAATGTTGGCCGTCAGCAGCTGCAGGTAGTTGTCGGTCATAAACGTCCACAGCGGGAACTCGGCGCCCTGGGCGATCGTGCCAGCGACGACAAGGCTGACGGTGAAGATGGTCGAGTAAACCGTGTTGAACTTGTACTTGAGGCGGCCGCCGTTGTCGAGCTCGATGCCCTCAACCTGGGCGCCGGGCAGAACACGGTACAGAACAGCACTCAGCAGGTAGTAGGCCAGCGTCCAGCCGGTCACGCGCCAGTTGGCGAGGCCCCAGATGCCGTTCTCAGGCCATCCGACTTCTTGCTTCAGGGTCTCGAGATCGAGCGTCGAAGGGCTCAGGAGAGAGGGGGCGGGACAGCCAGAAATGTCGTTGCAGGCAAAGGTGAAGAGGTAGAGGAGGACAGGCAGGCCAAAGCTGACGCCAAAAGCGCCGAGTCTGAGAGGAGAAGGTTGGTTAGAAGATGTTGCCAAAGTCGTGATGCTTCAAAAAAGGGGGGACTGAACACTCACGGTCCGCCGAATTCGTAGCCGTGCGGCGCGTCTTTGGCGGCGACGGGCGTCTTGGATTTCGCTTTTGAAGCCATTGTGAGGTGCAGAAGGGGATTGTCGATGTGAGGATGGGTGGTGAGGCGTCAATTGGCGAAAGAGAAGCGGTGGTTTGCACCTTTTTATCAGAAAGGGGTGAAGCTGTTTTTCAGTCTGGACGTCAAATCTCAAATTCTCCAGCTGTACTCCAGCCAAGACCGACAGGGGGCAAAAACGGCTGGTAATACAAGCTCCGGGGCAGGGAGCTTCCGAGCGATGAGAACAGCTGATAGTAATTTTGGTGTGGGATTTTCTTGCTCCTTCACTGATTTTCAGGGCCTTTAACGCTCTTGGATTGGTCCGTTGGCGCCTAGAAAAGGTCTAGCGCATCCACGGAGCAATTAGCGGGTCCGTTCCCCGATTGCAAACTTCACTTGTGCTTGTCAGTGCCCATTTGTGCTGCCAATTGATGCCAAGTGCCCTGAATTTCATCAAATTGCCCCGCATCCGACTGCAAATTGCCTTGATCCCACCAAACATCACCAAAAAGTTGCCAAAGTTCTGTGGCTGTGCATTGCCGGGACATATCAATGAAAGATGTCAAAGAAGCTTTCTGGAATACGGAGTACGACGTATGGACATAATATCTCCGCCACACATCATGTTTCGACCGATAAAGACGGATGAACTGGCCTGGCCGGTGTCAGATTCTTATCGCTCTCAACTGCTACTCCTGCGGCGGATGAATGATTCCACCACAACGCCGAACAGACGTTATGCTCGACATGACAAGAGACCAAAGGCCTGTCTAGTGTCACGGCAGTTCAATTTGACGCTTTGTACACAGCCATGCCGATTACGACGCCGAGAGACGCCCGCAGGCAACGACATCCGATTTGGCCGGGGCGGCCGGAACGCCAAAGATCTGTGATCTGTAAAGAAGAAGATATGCATGTGATGTCACTTTCGGGCACGCACAGTTTGGCTCGGCTTATTGCATCTTTATGCCTATGTCATAGTCAAATATCGAGCAAATGGATATGCTTGAGGCGACTTTGGCCTGTAGGTCGTAAGGCTGATCATCTCTTTGCGTTCTCTTTCCTGAATTAAGTAGTCCCAGATCTATCAAATGCTGGTGTGTACGTTCACAAAAAGTAGTACACGCCATTGGTCTGTCCTGGTGGTTGCTGTCAGCCAGGCACAAGATCCTTCAGTCTCTGGGTTGGGGGAGATGACGTCGGTCGTGTGTGGGAGCATGTATGAAAAATTGCTCGAGAGCCCTCAATGGCCATCGCCATCTCGGCATATCTCGACGCGTAGGTGTTTTATGGTCGGAAGCAACCCAGCGGAAGCACCCCTGTTGCGGATCATGGCCACGAGGCGCGGATCCGAAGTGTCGGCAGTAGTTGCCGCATCGTTCCTTATTTGTGCGGTTTGCCTTATGAGTGTCTTGGTCTTTGGTGTGTGAATGTATCATGGTCGAAATCCCTCCTCGTGCTGCCTAGAGGACCTGCGTCTGTTCTTGATTGGTTTACGCCCCTTATAACCTTTCATTGTTGTTTATTTCTAATATTTCGTTCTTTATTATTTAGCTTTTAAGAATGTTTCATCATTGACGGTGATTTTCGTATATCGGATTACATTCATTGAATTTTAATTTTGACCCGCAATAATTTTTTCTTTTTTTTTTTTTTAAAAAAAAAGGAATGAAATTTTATCAAATAAAAAACAAAACATGAAAAAAATAATCCAAAAAAATTATCTTCACCCGAACATACTCTGATTTGATACAATATAATAAAAAGTATATGATGAATCGGGTGGTCTTGCAAGTTTCAAGGTTGGCATGGTCAAGGTACAAGGCTGAGATACACGTGAATGGGACTCTGAATCATGTACCATGACCACCATCTGCTTCACACCGTGTGAAATCTCACACTTTCCTCGAAAATAGCAGCAAACGAGATCTAGAACACATCCTCGCTTTCACTTTCCACGACAGCAACAAAGTTCGGCGATATCTTTATCGGCGGGTGTTAAGTCCATATCTCCACTTGACAACAAATCTTCATAGATACCGTTGACTCCAACGGCAGCTCCGATCGACTTTAAACTGGAGATGAAAATATCGTACTTTGCAGGCTCTTACATACTCATATCAGACATTTCAGCCCGGTCACGGAAGGCTGTACTATTTTGTAAATTTGGGATGCGGCTCCGAGTGACATCTTTGGAAATAGCGACGAGCGAAAGGAGCGAGGCTGATCCATATGAAGATAAGAAATTGACACAGCAAAACCTAATCTAGCACGAGATGCCTTCAGACCTTGACCTCACGAGTTCGCCGTATTCTTCGTTGTTTTCTTGTTCACGTGCGCTGAGATCTCCAGTCTTTTTGCAGCGCCTTCTCCAATTTTGTTTCCAATTTTGTATCCAACTTTCCTTCAGTTTTATTTCTTGAAAGTCGTCGAAGAAATCGATACGAGAAAATGCTGAAAATTCCCCGGGTCGCTAGCGGGAAGCTCGCCGTGAATTGCAACTCGCCGAGGTTTCCCCTGTTTGTCGTGTCCGGTGGTTTAGTGTAAGTGGGTGTAAGTCGAAAGTGGGAGTAAAAAGACAGCCGCTTGGAACCGTTTTGCCTTTGCCTTGATGCCTGTATCTCTTTTGCGCTAGTAATGTCAGATGCTTCCTCGCCAATACTTGTCACGTTTTCTGTTGTCTGCTTTGTCGGTGCTGTTGCAGTAGCGGCCCGGTTGGAGTGAGAGCCAGACTAGTCTCGGCCAAGTTCAACTAGATTCCAACCTCTCCGACAGCCTCAACAGAAGCATCAAGAGCAAATCGCTGCTCGTTCTTCGGTTCGTTTTTGACTTTGCGAGGTTGGCCGCCTTCTTATGGACTTTCTCGGGCTTCATATCCCACTGTTGCAGCTCGCTAACTCGGCCTTGCACACCGAGTACCACGGCAAGACACAGAGAGAGTATGGTCATGTCGACCCCGCGATCCCCCAAAAACGGGACAAGAAGGATTTGAGGACCGTGATGCCACCAAAGAACACACATTTTCTGGAAAGATCGCACCCCACTTTTCACTTTTACACCCGCGCTGCCGCACGCAGTTGGTGGAATAAATGGAGCCAAGCCTAGCAGGACGCACCCTGGCTCGCCTGGAAAGCACGCCTGGAAACACCCCGTGCGGCAGGTGCATAGGTGTGCTTCGGGCTAAACAGCTCCCGGCAGGCGTTGGTAGAGAACAGTCTAAAAGTGTTAGTGCGGGATGCTAGGGTCTTTTTTGTCTTCTTTTTCGTCTTCTTTTTTTCTTGCCTGCAAGCGATGTATCTCTCATGGAGGGGAATTGGAGAAGTCTAAATGGGGGAAAGAGACGAGGGGAAATGTACACTGCAAAACAAAACGATGAGACGATGCTGGCTGTTTTTACCTGTCCATTTTTCCGGAGGAGGGTTCATGGGATCCAAAGTACGACGGCGATGGATTAGTCGAGGATGAGACGAGAATGGCTTGGATTATGATCTGGGGCACAAGTGACAGAGTAAGAGTAAGAGGAAAGTAAAAACGTAAAAGACACGGAAAAGTACTTGCTCGACTTGGAGCTGCCTCGAATGGTCGTCGGCCTAGTTCACGGCGGCATTGCTCTTTCAAGTTCGCCCGCTTTTGAAAGCTTTCTGCACTTGGTCTGCACTTGCAGCACCTTTGACACGTCCTCGGCCGCCCATCCCCCCATTTTGATTTCTGTTTTGTTGGCCCCTCCTTAGCGGAAGCGTTTGCGGAGGCGAAAAACCGAACGACACGGCCGAGCTTGATGTCACCACGGGGCGGGTGAAGAGAAAGTAACAGAAAGGGAGAAAATGAAAGAAGAAAATGACAAAATGAGAACAAGAAAAATGGGGAAGAAAAGAGAAAAGAGACGATAGCAGCTTGCTAATATAAGGCGGGGAGAGGCGCAAAGCTGTAGGAAGCTGTTCCCATCATTGCATTCTCTTTATTTACCATTCCCCTCGACTTGTCGTTTCGTTTCCCCTCGTCTTCTCTTTTCTTCTCATTGCAATCTCTCTTCTCGATACCCAAAACCCCTTTCCATCTCTTGTCAACAACTCCTCACAACAGCCTCACAGCTTCATAACCCCACCACCACCACAATGCCGTACCCCGAGAAGTTCACCGGCTTCCAGGTCCACAGCCCCGAGACCTGGACCACGTTCCACAAGAACGAGTTTGAGCCCAAGCCGTTTGGTGATTACGACGTCGACATCAAGATCGAGGCCTGTGGTGTCTGCGGCAGCGATGTCCACACTGTTAACGGCGGCTGGGGCGAGCAGCACTTTCCGCTCGCCGTCGGCCACGAGATTGTCGGCAAGGCCATCCGCGTCGGCCCCAAGGTCACTCTGATTAAGGAGGGCCAGCGCGTTGGTGTCGGTGCCCAGTCGTACTCGTGCCTCGACTGCCGCCAGTGCAAGAACGACAACGAGACGTACTGCCTCCAGCAGCTCGACACTTATGGCGCCAAGTGGCCCGAGACGGGCATCATCAGCCAGGGCGGCTACTCGTCGCACGTCCGCACACACGAGCACTGGGTCTTCCCCATCCCTGACAAGGTGCCCACCCACGAGGCCGCGCCCATGCTGTGCGCCGGTCTGACTGCCTACAGCCCGCTGGTCCGCAACGGCTGCGGCCCCGGCAAGAAGGTCGGTGTTGTCGGTATCGGCGGCATTGGCCACTTTGGTGTCCTGTTCGCCAAGGCGCTCGGCGCCGAGGTCTGGGCCATTTCGCGCTCGCACGCCAAGGAGGCCGACGCCCTGAAGCTGGGCGCCGACGGCTTCCTGGCCACCAGCGACAAGGACTGGGCCAAGGACCACGTCATGACGTTCGACCTCATCCTCAACACGGCCAACTCGACCGAGGACTTTGACCTCAAGACCTACCTGTCGCTGCTCGACGTCCACGCCCGCTGGGTCAGCGTCGGCCTGCCCGAGGGCGAGGGCTCGGCCATCCGCAACCAGGATTTCCTGAGCAACGGCTGCTTCATCGGCAGCAGCCACTTGGGCTCGCGCAAGGAGGTGCTGGCCATGCTGCAGCTTGCTGCCGACAAGGAGATCCACCCGTGGATCGAGCAGGTGCCCATTGGTGCCGACAACCTGTCCAAGACCCTGCAGCGCCTGCACAAGAACGACGTGCACTATCGGTTCTGCCTCACCAACTATGAGAATGAATTCGGCCAGTAGGGAAGAGAAGTTGTTTCGAGGAGTTGAGGTTTGATTTGGATCTCGGATTAGGAACAAAAGGAGCGAGCGAAGGAGAAAGGCAAACCAAGAGGCGCCGACGATGCCATCATGATGAACAAACAATATGCGTATGATTTTAGAATGTAAATAAAAATAAAATGTTCAAAACATCTGAACAAAAATCACAGCAAAATGTGACAAAATCGAAAGCGAGAAGAGTAAACAGCATTTGAGGGGCAGGACCGTATTATGTACAAATGAATGCCCCTGAAGACTGAGAACCTCTTGGGCCTGCCCACATGGCAGTTACGAAGAGCGCATTTCCGGGGCAGGCGCGACCGACCTCTTATTTCCCTCCTGTCAGCGTATCATTTCTGTCGTATCTACCGCCATATGCGTCGTAAACATGTCACGGCGCTTTACGGAGTAATAACAGAGGTAATAAATGAGAACATAAACGGCGGTACGACGCACATCAATGGAGTGATGCTTGAACGGCCGCGGGGTTGTGAGAGTCGAGCCTGGTGTCCGTTGGAGACCCACAAAAAAGTCGAGTTCGTGAGATTATGTAATGAGAAGCGATGGGCCCTGCAAGTTCTGCCGCCATCCACCGCCTAGCTCTAGTGGGGCCAATTGGACAGCCTCTCATTGGCCAAAATGCAAGGGTTTGCTAACCCTCACGCTGAAAATTACGGCCCTTGCAAAAAAGTCCCAGCAATTGGCGCTAGCCTGGCCAATTTTTTTTCCCGCTCTTTCTCAGTTAGTCCCACCGCACCCTACTGCTGGCTCTGAAATTCTTTTCTTTCCCTCCCTCCCTCTTCTCGACATCCGACGACGACATCGACTTTCAATAATCGACAACCATCACAAACCGTCAAAATGTCTGCCCCCCAGCTGAACAAGATCGCGGCCAACAGCCCGTCCCGCGCCAAGCCCTCTGAGCTTGAGGCCAGCATCGCCGGTGCTCTGTTCGACCTCGAGTCCAACACCGCCGACCTGAAGTCTGCCCTGCGCCCTCTGCAGTTCGTGTCTGCTCGCGAGGTGAGATATTCCTGAATGAATTCAGTTTTTGTGATTTGCATAACATCCGTGGTCTGTGACCGACGACAACCACTGCATGTGGCGGACGACGAAGATCTCGACGACATTGAGAAGGAAGAAGACAAAACGATCGAATCGAGACTTGGATCGACGACGACATTCCGACAACCGTGAACGAGACGAGTCGATCTACTCAATTGTATACGATGCGAGACGGAGGATGCGATCCACGGAGCGGGCTTTGAGCAAAACACTGCTGTCGAAAGACCGGACCAGTGTTCAGATCTCCCTCGTACCGAAAGGTGCTCCGTTGCAGTTTTCTGTCAGTTTCGACATTTACTTTTGACACATCGACTCTCCTCAAACATCGGTCCACGAATGTCGACAGACGCGGCCTGTTCTCGATTTTGTCTTCGAAGACTTCTTTCTCCGTATCCCGACATTTCTCTCGACTCTCCCACATGACGGCGGTTTCTCGTTTTCAAAAAGTCGACAACCACACAAACATAACACGTGAAGGATACTGGACGGGAAGCGGTCCATGGATGTTATTGCAAACACTCGTTGTCATAATACTCCAGGAGCTCGCATGCTGACTTTGGATCTTTAGATCGAGGTTGGCCACGGCAAGAAGGCTATTGTCATTTTTGTCCCCGTCCCATCCCTGCAGGGCTTCCACCGCGTCCAGCAGCGGTAAGTTGACCCAAACTTCCTTGATACATTCTGTTGGACCCTCTCTAACATTTGTAGCCTCACCCGTGAGCTGGAGAAGAAGTTCCCCGACCGCCACGTCCTGATCCTGGCCTCGCGCCGCATTCTCCCCCGCCCCAAGCGCTCCAGCCGCTCCCGCAACACCCAGAAGCAGAAGCGCCCCCGTTCGCGCACCCTGACTGCTGTCCACGACGCCATCCTGACTGACCTCGTCTACCCCGTCGAGATTGTCGGCAAGCGTCTCCGCACCAAGGAGGACGGCTCCAAGACCCTCAAGGTCATCCTCGACGAGAAGGAGCGCGGCGGCGTCGACTACCGCCTGGACTCGTACTCTGAGGTCTACCGGAGACTCACCGGCCGCGCCGTCGTCTTCGAGTTCCCCCAGAACAACTCCGAGTTCTAAGCGACTCGTTACGAGTTGTGATGAAGGCGTCTAAAATGGTGTGACGAATTTTTCTTTTTTCTTTATACACACTAAAAGCTAGGAAGAACCGGGTTTTGTTTGTTCTTGCTTTCTTTTTATGTTGCCAAAGGGAGGGCCGGCTGGAGTCAAACTGCTCGACACTTTGTTTTCATGTCACAAATGATGGAATAATAAGAAAAAAATCTTAAAAGTGCATAATCCACGGTCTAAAACTACTGTGCCTTTTCTCTGTGATTGTATCTCGTGTACTTGACTTTGCTCATCATTAACTCATGGTATTCTCTCGTAATAACGTGGGTATATTGTAGTAAATGGCATGCACGCTCTCATGAGTATCTCATCTATATGATCCCTTCTGCATTGCAGATGTTCCTGTCTAGTCGTGACGGACACGGCCGATGCCCAGGACACACCAGTACGCCAGCTCCCTCTTCTCTTTGGCGTCCTTGTCCTTGCTCGACGAAACACCGACACCGTCCTGACCTGCGTCCGTCTCCCACTCGACGCGCACAAACATTGGAATCTCGACAATGTCTTCATCCTCGCGCAGAGGGCTGAGGTCGATCTTCTTGGTCGCGCCCTCATCCACCTTGCCAATCGGTTTGCTCGCCATGGCCAGCAGGTCCAGGTTGAGCGATGGCGGGACCACTTCGACCACGATGCTGACCCAGTTGCGCCCGCGCTCCCAGATCTTGCCAGCAATGGCTTGCTGTTGACCGCCGCCGTCTTCTGCTCGCCGGCTACTGCTGCCACTACCGCTGCCGCTTCCACCACCACCGGCGACGCTGTCTCGCAAAGCATCGTCCCACACGTCTGTGTTGGAGTCAATTTCAAACTGTGGGCACAGCACGGTGACTTTGCTGGCAAACCGGCCCGGCGTTGTTGACGGAGTGGCCAACGTAACCTTGACGCTCTCAAAGATGGGATTCTTGAACGTCAAGATGTACTGCACAGGCTTGAGTGGTTCCAGAATGTTCGTGGGAACCGCTGCCGCCGCCGCAGCAGCAGCTGCAGACCGTGATGACGTGGGCACCGGAACTGGAGCACCTCCCTGAAGAGGTCGGATGGAGATGCTGGGAATATAGCTGCCGGCGACAAGCCGAATGCGGAACCGGTTGTTAGTCGACTTCGCCTCGGGCTTGCTGATAATGTGTCGGCAGATGGGGCACCGCTTGGAGCGCTTTGTGCGCAGTAAGAAGGGGATGGGTCGCAGCTCATCAAGGAAACGGGCACGGCCATGGAGGTGCTCATCGCCAATAAACTTGGACTGTGCCGTCCGTTGCTCGGACGTAGTCGTCAAGTCCCAGCCGTCTGCACCACCTTCACCGGAGAAACTGCCTCGGCCACTTGCACCTTTACCTTGGCCATCCGGGCCCTGCCCCTGCAGGCGGGCAATAGCGGCCGACTCGTCTAGGATGGCGGGCTGAAACCCCTCTCCCTCATCACGGGCTTCACGCATGCTCCGGATCCGCGACTGCGCCTTTTTATCAAAGCGTGAACCAGTGCCGGTCATACCGGACGTGTACATGCTCATAATGCGGGACAACGATGCCGGAGAGCCAAAGCTCAGGTCGCCAAACGAAGACAGGCCACCAACACCGCCACCACTTGTCTCCGACAGCTGCCGCTGGTAGAATTGCTTCAAGTTGGCATACTGTGTCTCCAGATCCAGGCCCTCCTCACCGTCGCCGTCGCCCGTCCCGAACTTTGGCTCTGGTGACGGGTTGAGGCCACCTGGGTTGTCGCCCGTTCCCGACAGCAGGTTTGGCGCCGAGGACAGCGGCGAAGCCAGATCTCGCCGCTTCGATTTCTGTTCTTTGGGCACGAGGCGCGCTTTGCCGCCATTGCGCACCTTGGCAAGCTGCCCGTACAGGCCGTTTGCCTTGTCAAACTTGATGCCGACTTCGGTCGAGCTCCACTGGCAAAAGCTGCAGCTCAGCAAGAAGCTACCGGTGTGCGACGAAGAAGACGAGCTGCTGCCCTCGGGAACAGCAAGGGTCGAGCTGGACGACGGGGTTTCGAGATTCGTGACGGTCAGAGGGGCAATGCAGACGGGGCATTGGAAGCAGCTTCGCGTGCATCTGTGGGAGGGTAACGTAAGACTGGTTAGCAAAAGCACGAAGCTAAAGAGCAAACACACCGAGGCAAAGGAAAAAAAAAGTAAAAGTAAAAGTTGTGCCACCCCACGGCGGCGATATGTATGCACACCAAGAGCCAGCAGCAACAAGCAGGCCGCCCGCAGCTGAAAAGCTACGCGTCGACAGACATGCACACGCTTAACGCATATGTACACATGCGTGCACAGAATGCACCCTGCATGCAGAAGATGCAAAATACGTGGAGGCAAGAAATGGTGAAAAAGGAAGAGTATCATGCATAGGGGGCGCACTCACCGGTTGCCTTCGCTCTTCAGGTTGCTTGTGGGCACCTCGAACAAGCAGTTCGGGCAGTAGTAGGTGACAATCTCCTCGGCCACGCATCGCGGACACCGGATCTGGTGGCAGTCTTCGCAGTAGAGGAGGTATTCGAGGGGGTAGAGGCTGTAATTGGCCCTCGGCGAACGGGGGTCAAAGGTGCGGTCGTCCTCGTCGGCCTCGCCATCGCCTCCTGCTTCAGCTCCCGTTCCTCCCCCACTGCCGCCGCTGCCACCACCCGCCTTTCGATCTGACGACGAGGGGCGACTGGACGATTCAGCACTCGGAAGATGGGCAGAGTCCGAGCAAGGGCATTGGATGTAGGTGTAGGGCGTAAAGGGTGACGCCATTGCGTCGGCGAGAAGAGGAAATGGGCGTAAAATTCGAGAGCGGCGCTGCCGTGCTGCAGGATCAACTGCGTGTCGGCTTGTCGTTTCGCACAGTCAATGTCGATGTCGGTGGAGCTTCTCCTTGATCGCGAAGCTGTTGACAGCCAAAACAATGGCGGTGGGCGGCGGCAGAATCCCCTGAATGACCGCCAACGTCCAGGGGTTCGGTGACTTTGTTAGTGGGACTTTCTGGCAGGTGCGGCCGCCGTTTATTAGGGGCCGAGTCCTTCCTAATCGGGAAGCTTTATCACGATCAAGGAAGCTACGATGGACGACATCCTTCCGTTGCAATGAAAAAGATATGCCGTGCATCGGGGGCAATGGTAACCATCTAAAAAGTCAATCTCTTTTGCCAAAAACACAATCAAGCTCGACCGATCACACCAATTGACACGACCTAGAAATAGCCAGACACGCAGACACGGGAGCTGTGCGGGAGTTCGTTAAAAGCTGCCGCGATGTCGCGAAAATGGACATGCGGACTCCGTGACGCGAGGGCTGAAAAAAGACAACAAGAAACATCCTTGTTTTGGGATCCGGCAAGTTAATCTCTTCTTTTGCTGCAGGCTCGTTTTTGTTGTTCTTCCCTCTCCCTCGTACGCCTCATTGACGCGTCCTCGTGCATAGGAATACGAAAAAGCCAGGAAAAAAACAGGATAACAGAACCCTTTCGACGCCTCATCACGCTTTAACACGCCGCCGAGGCGGTGTTTTGCAAAATATGCCGTAATGAAGCCAGGCGGCGTTCATTGTGGTGAGTGTGGCGGTCACACAGTACTTTCCATCAGAGCATTTCTCTCAACAAGTGCGACGTGATGCCGTGCTACGTTTTGACGCCGGTATTCGCTTGCTTTTGGGAGAGACGGAAGCTGCCTCTACCCAGTATTTTTGACCTTTCGACCTCCTTCAACTCAAGACTTTGCGGGACCTGCGCGCATATATTGATTTTGATGGCTTTGATGGCTTTTGACCCGCTTGTGCATATTCCATTCTGTCATAGACACTATGTGAACAGGGGCACCATATGCGAGGTTAGACAACGAGCCGCTGGCTTGGTTATCGTTCTATTTCTCGACACAGCACTCAGCCGTCGGGAAAGAGCAGGAGAGCAGAAGGGCCCGGCCTGCAAATAGACTGGCTTGTTCGCGAGAAATATACTACTTGGTGCGATCTCTGGAAAATACGGAGTACGACAGCAAGGAAAGCCCGGGACCAAAACGAGAAGGCTGCGGAAACACGGGACAAAATACGACAGAGCGTGTTGCGTGTTGCAAAAGCAAGGTGTGTTTCCTACACCGTCCTGTATTGTTCTCAAGGAACCGGCAGATTTTGAAACAGGGCAAGGAAGGGGAAGACAAGGCCTGGAACTTTCTGGCTTTCTTGGAAAGTTCTGAAAAGTACTGACGTTCTCGATGTTCTCGACCAGAAATGGAGGCGGTCCTCGAAATTGTCGTACGCCGCGAAAGCCTCGGGACAAAAAACACGAAAACAGGTCGGACGCGGTATGCCATATACCTCTTTTGCGTCAACGACAATTCGCCATCTCCCGTGCTGGAGAAACTGCACTTCATTCGTGGCAAACCCTTGACCTGGTTCTTGGTCTGGGACTGGGACGTCGGGTGTTGGTTTACAGTCAGACCGACAGATGCCCAAGGAGAGAGCTTATGCACTCCCGCCGTGCAACTGAGACACGCCCACACCGCCTGTGGCTCCAGCGCCCCATCCAGTCAACACTGTGCGCTCATATTGCACCACGTTGGCCACAGGCGGGTCTTTATGTGCCTTCTGATATATCTCGGGCATATTCGCAGCCTGGTATCAACGATGCAAAGAAAACGAGAGGCTAGAAGTGACGAGAATCAGGGAAGAAGAAAATATACTGCAAAGCAAAAGTTGGAGGTTGGGATAATGGAGCCTGGCCACTGCCGTTACCACCTGGCGCTGCTACGTGAGAAGGGTACAATCGGGACGCTCGGGCGGATACCACTGACGATCTCCGCCATGGGCCTTGCATCCCAGCCTTTTTTCACCTGCAAAAAACCTGCGAATCGCCAATGAACGTCTGTTCTGTTGTCTTGCTTGTCTGTCTCTTGCAGAACTGCAGGACTGCAGAGCAAGCAGAGCCAATGCAAGATGCGAGACAAAGGCGGGGAGCAGATAACAATGACAAGAAGCCGTGGAAAAAGGAAAAGAAAAAAGCTAGGAAAGAACGAAAAAAGAAGGCAGAGAAGGATGAGAAACCTCAAGCAAGGCCTGGATCTTTTGTTTCACTGTCAAAGTTGCGCGGCAGCCAAGACCTCGTTCTTGTTCTGGTTCTTGTTCTTTTGCTTGAGCCACCGACCGCCTTTTCACATCTTACAGTGAATGCAGCAGCAATTGGGCCGGCCTTGACTGGACACGCACGACACAAATACAGCACAGCAAGACACGTCAAGAGCATGGGGGGCTATATCACAGCGACGGTATCGGGCTATTTTATGACGCAGTCACCAGATTTTCAAAAAGAAAGGAATGCAAGCGGGGAAGCTTGTCGAGAAAGAAGAAGAAGGAAAGAGGGAGAAGGAGAAGAAGAGGGGAGGTGAAAGAGGAGAAAAATCAAGAAATCGAAAAAGCAACGCGCACATGCTCGGATTGCTTTCATCACACTCGATTTTTCTACTCAGTACTCCCATTTTGCAGGCCGCCGTGTGCGGATTGCGCACGATTTGTATTACACAGCAGAAAAGGCGATGAGCGAAAGCACACAATACAACCTCAATTGTGAGCCGGCGGCCGAAAGCTGCAGGAAGGCGAGGAAGGGTTGTTTGACGAGCAGGCGAGAGTTTCTTCTTTTGACGGCGATCCTTTCCATTTCCCTTCTTTTCCCATTTACCATTTCGCATCCCATTTGCTCTTCCCTTTGCTTTGGCGATTTGCGATCCCACATTTCCACCGAAACTGGTATGGCTGATTGAGGCCTTGTCTCACAACGTGTGCCAAACACCCTCATGGCACCGATCGGGCAGATGAAGGGAGAATAGCGGGGTGAAAGGAAGGAATGAAAGAAAGAAAGAAAAAAAAAGAAAAGTCGAATACAAAGGAGAAACAACGGACAACAGTACAGACGGACAGACCGATGAAGTCAGAGGGAAAACGGTCGCAAAAAGCAAAGAAAGCCTCGTTGTCAGATACGAGCCAAATGGGGCTCAAGCACACAGACCATTTGCTCTCTCCGCCTACTCCGTATTACTGAGTATATTGATTGCCTCAGGGGGAACTAAATGGACGAAATCAATCAGCGACTAACCCCTGACCTTGCCCGCTTTCAGCTGGACGCCATCTCGAAATCGGAGAGGGTGGCGGGGGAGAAAGAGGAAAAGAGCGACGAGAAAGTGACAGAAGAGCGTCGTTCTTTGCTTCCGACTCCCGATGCCATCCATCAACACACCATCATAGCACACTATTAGAGAATGTGTGTTGCATCCTGGCCTGGCCGGATTGGCTGGTGGTGGCCCGGAGCTTGGAGCTTGGGGCCTGGAGCTGTGCATTTCCCGTAAAGTGCACAGAGGAGCTTTAGGTGCATTGGGCTGAGCTGGGCCAGGTCTGGCCAAATCAATAATTTTGCGATATTGTTTCCAAATTGGGCTGCTCAACTGCCAGGGCTGCTTTGCGGCTGCCAGGAGAACAAAGATATTTGGAGGTTATTTGGAGGTTAACGTTCAATATTCGGGCCTTGACCTTGGCTGAGATTTGAGCGAGAAGACGAAGGAAGACGCAATTGATTACGGACACACACCTCGACACCAAGGGAGCAAAGTACTTGCATCGAGGGGTCGAAATTGGCCGTCATCTCGCTCCTATTTGTGTGCTCCCTTTTGGGGGGGCTTTTGAGCACTTCGAGTTCATCAGCGTATTTCTGTCAAATGAAGATGAGCAGGAAAACCCGGCAAGAATGGCAAAAGCTGGGCCAAGGGGGCCAAGCCAACCACTTTACGTCCCGCCCACTATTACACCTTATCGCTGAGTCGTTGCTTTCATTGCGGGCCCCTGCCTGTAATTGTCAAAAAGACAAAAGATTCAAAGACGTCACCAGCCCCAGCGAAACAATGGGAATCTCCGGTACACTGAGAGATACAATGAATGCTCGACGGCTTGATGAGTGAGGGCAGCACCACCTGCATCCACTGTTTCCAACAGCATCCACAGCTTGCGCTCGAGCATTTTGCAGTCTAGTCTGCGACATGATGGCTTGCTGCACTAAGCCCATGGTGCGGGAGCTTCATGTTCCCGCAGGTATTTTCATGAGAAAAGACCTGCAAAGGAACATAGACTGAACGGAGTGCACGATGCGCCCACATGGTGAGAGGACGCGCTGGCAGAGGCCGCCCCAGCCTTTTGAATTCGCAGTACACTAGGGCCAGAATATTACAAGCTACACCCCTGTCAAGTGAAATGGGACAGAGGCTAGCGAGGCCAGAGAGGCTAGAGGGGTATCTTGTCCACCTCGGCGGGCAAGAAAAAGAGGAGAAATCGAGCGAAAAGAGTAACAAGATGGAGAACAAGAGAGGAGACCTCATCGATGAAATCGACAAAAACGACACATATCCGTGGAGCTAGCGAGTTTGTTTACTGGTGCCCTGGCGCTTGATGTGCTGGCAGCCAGGAAGCTACTTGACTGGCGAGACAGGCTACGGGCAGGTCTAGTGGGAGCTTACTTGGCGGGCGAGGCGGGCTTCAGCTGTTGTCGGGAGAGTTCTGCAGGACCTTGTCCTTGCACATTGCACAATTCCATGATTACGGGGTGCAGTATTTCGTACGCTGTATTACGGAGTATCGTGGGACACGAAGCCTCGATGATGGACTGAGAACGAGCGCCCAGCCAAGTTTCTGGGAACAGCACGACTCTATCAAGTGGCGTATAGTGCACAAGCAACAGTGCTTCTAGGAGGAAGAAGAGAAGGGGGCAAAGGAAAAAAGAAAGAAACGAAAAAGAGAAAACCAAGAAAGTCAGACCCTGTTGGCGATCGGGAGAGGATGGGATGGGATGGGGGGTGTGCGATTTGACTTGGGTACCCAGAGAGTGTGACTTTTGGTGAGCGAGAGCAAAAGAGAAAAAAGAGAGAAAAGGTGTGGTGTGTGAGCACAGGCACTGAAGATGGAGCACGCCCAGCACAAAGTATTTACCTGCTTGCATCCCCGGACGCTGCATGGGTTCACCTAGCCTCTGGACTTTTTCTTTGCTCTGATCTTTTCTCTTTCTGTTTCGTCTTTCTTTTCTGTTTTCTCTCTTCAATCTTCTCTTTTTGTTTTGTTTCTTCCTGTTTTCATCAACTCCACGAATTCGGAACGCCTCCACCTTCACGATCAAGAGGCTGACTGCGAGGGTGACGACTGTCTGTGCATTGAATGGTTGGACTGCACAGGAATCTTACGACGTACCAGACGGCAACAATACGAACGACCGCAGGACAACCGCAGGACCACAGGACCAAACGGCAGCCATTGGGTCGACATTCACACACACCTGGAGTCTAATACGACCTGTCGACAAGAGGACTGAATTCCTCTGTTAATTTATTCATATCCATATCCGTTGTGTCATTTTCGCAGACATCGGAACGACGACAATCTCCGGCACCAAATCTCATACACCGCTCTCCACTGCTCTCACTTGAAATGCTGCATCTGTAGCGACAACGACCATCTGCGCCTGTCTCTGAAGAGACGCTGGTTGAGGAAGAGAGGAGTTGTTTTTTGAGGGAAAGGAGAAAGCCAGCTTTTCAAAATGGCCCACGTTTACACGCCCGAATCTCGAGACTTTTCGCTGTACAATGGGGTCTCGAACCGGTCGCGCGGCTGGAAGTCCCGGCGGCCGGGCGATGTAGCAGAGTCGTCAGTGCAAATGCAGTCTCCAGCACCGACACAGAGCTCACACCACACGGGCATCCGGCGATGGGACGGCAAGACCAAGACCAGCATGTCCTGGGACGGTCTGAGGAGGGTGAGTTTGCCCATGGACACAAACTATTTGAATTGTGTGCTGACTTTTTAGGACCCCGAATTGTGGTACCGGCATGGCAACTGTTTTGTGCACCTTTATGCGCGCGGACAGTCTCGCCGCGGCCCGTCGTTCAAGGTGCCGATCTCGACACTGCTGGCGGCCCAATGCCACTCGCTCGTGGAGCGGTTTGTGACGCAGGACATGCACGCGGTGCCGGACATTCCGGACGTGTACGACATGATGCGGCCGAATGCGGCGTCGACAGCAATACCGCCGCTGGCGACTCTCGACTACTGGAGCCGTGCCCATCTCATTGGGCGTGTCGACCTCTACATTCCGCCGCCGCAGGACGCCGACCGGGATCAGGTTTTCCTGTACTACCTCGCCATCCGCAACCTGTTCGCCTGGGTCTTTCGGCGGCCCGTCGTCGGCGAACACTTGGGAAGCGCACTCGCCGGACTGTACAGCGCCATGAAGGAGTTCCGGCATCCACAGGCCGACAATGTGCAGGACCTGCTCTGCTATCTCGAGGACGAAGGCTATGCTGCCATGGCCGGCCACCCTGCGTACGCTCTGGCCGTTTTGCATCTGGCCGAGACGATGCAGTTCCGCACACTCTACATTGACGCCTTTTCGCACTGCGTCGGCATGTACAACGACCTGCACCGCGGCACCGAGTACCAGTACATTAGCTCCGAGTCGCGCAAGCTCGTGCGACGGGCACGCCTCGACATGGACATGCGGCTGGGGTCGGCGGGCGCGATGCTGAGCAACTTTCTGGAGGACGCACTTAGCGAGACGCACCTCGGACTGCCGGAGCCTGCGCGCGCCCATCTTGATCGCTTTAGGACATATGTCCAGGGCTTCTACACGTCGCGCCTGGGCTACTACCCGCCGCGGTCGCTGGACACGCGCAGCACCATCTTTGAGCCGCACGTGTACCGCACGCTGGCGGACGATTTCCGGGCGCTCTACGAGTTTTTGGTGGACGAGTCGTTTGTGGCAGACGGGACAGTTCCCTCGCTGGCTCAGGGCGGGTTCTGCGTGCTGCAGAGCGTGAATGCGTTTGACGAGCGGCACGGCTTCACCTCGATGCAGCATCCTTTGCCGCTGCTGCCAGAGGTGGCCACGCAGACGCCAGCGACGACGACGACAACCAGTGGATCTGGCGCGGTGCCTCCCACGAAACCAAGCACGTTTGGCCGGCGAATGTCCTTCTTTGGCGGCAAGACCATGGACCGTTTGCTGATGTCGCGCACAGAGAAGTTGAAGCCCGACACACGCCTGCTCGCCAACGCGGCCCTCCTCAAGGCCAGCAACAAAGTCCGCCCAGACCTGTGGCGCAACGAGTTTGTCTGCGCGTACCGCCAGTTCGAGGAGGACTCGGTATTCAAGCCGTACAAGGCCGACCGCCTCGAGAAGATCAGCATGGTCGACGCGCGCAAAGTGCGCTGGATCTTGGTGTACGCCGTGCACCAGACGCTGCAGAACTGCTTCCTGCCGCCGCCGGCCGAGGTTAACGGCGCCGGGTCGGTGCTGTACCACATGTCGATTTCGCCAAAGTATCTGCCGACCTGGGAGGATAGCCAGGAGGCGGCGGCAACGCGTGTCATCCCCGTCGTGGAATCGTCTTCGCCTACTTCGCCCATCTCGCCCACATCGCCAACGTCTAGATCCTGGCCGACGGAGCTTCTCATGCCTAACGACAACATCTTTGACGCTTACAGCAGTAACAACGCCCGCAACAGTACCTACAGCGACGCCGCTCCGCCCGTCCGCTGTATGTCCATGACGGCCCTGCCGGACGCGCCAACGATGCGGTCACTGGCCGAGATGGCCGACCGCAATATTGGAGGCGGAGGCGGCGACGACGAAGGCCAAATCCAGCGCGGCCGTGCGCTCTCGCCCGTCTTTGACATTCGCCCGGACATTGACTACCTGGGGCTGGCCAACCGAGGCGACTCGTCGCCCTTGGACGGCGAAGTGGTCATGCTGCCGCGGTCGCGCAGTCTGACGCGCAGTCTTTCGCAGAAAGCCACCTTCCGGCGGTCGCTCAGTCTCTTCCGTGGAAACAATGGCAGTGGAAGCGCCCCCTCGACGACATCCAACAGCTCGACACAGTCCACCAAGGGCCCGGCCAAACTACAGAAAGGCAAGCAACCAGAGACTGAGCCGGTGCCAGCTCTGCCCTCGTCCTCTTCGACGACATCCATGTCCGCCACCAGCAAGAGAGCCTCCTTCTTGCAGCGCGCCGCCTCGGCCACCAACCCGCTCAAAGAAAAAGAAAAGCGCGCCGTCTCGCGCGAGCGCAAGTCCTCGCCGTACCACGAGATTGTCGTCCTCGGCTACGGCAACGGCACGAACCCGGTCAGCTTGGCCGTGTCGACTGATGTCCCTGCTTCTACCACGCCCGAAAAGGGCAGCCCCGACCCGGCTGACGATGTCGCCACGCCCTCGACGTCGCGCTCGCTCTCGACGTCCTCGACAAACTCCAACACGTCGGCGCTCACGACGGAGACAGCTCTGACGGCATACACCGACGTGACGGGCAAACGCGCGTCCATCGGCTGCGCCATGACCACGTCCACGTCGCCCACACTGCCGCCCATGCCCGACGGCGAAGTCGCCTTTGGGGACACGCCCACCGGCGCCCTCCACACTTTGAGTCTCAGCCGCTCGTCCAGTGTCTACAGCAATGCCAGCTCAAAGTCGCCGCGGATTGCGCCAGTGGCCGAGGAGAATATCCCTCCTGTTCCAGCTGTCCCTGCCATCCCGCCTCGCGGCCGCGGTCGTGCTGTCGTCCATCCCCCAGCAGCTTCGCTCTCCCGCAGCAGCAGTGTCTACTCGACCGCCAGTATGCGGGAGGATTTCGCCCCGGTAACCACTGTCGAGTCTGCGCCTCCCGTCCCAGTCCGCAGCAGTACCCGCCACCGCCGCTTCAGCGTCTACGGTGGCGGCGACGAGTATGCGACCCTCGCCAACTTTAACGATGTCCCCGTCGCCCCGCTCGCGCCGCAGCGCCCGAGACAAAAGCAGATGCAGAAGCAGTACCATCAGGGACAATCCCGTCGGAGTGGAGGACCCCACCGCTCTCGCACAATGCCCAATGTCGTCTCGTCGAACCCACTCACCACACCCTCCCAGCCGTATCAGCGCCTCGACATGGTGCAGGAGGCCTTGCTGGCCGTCCGTGAGACGATGGAGCAGCAGCAGCACCACTCCCTCACACCCAAGCCGCTGTCCGTTCCTTCGTCCCGCACCTCGTCGTTTGTCAACGTCCCGGCCTTGCGGAGTGTCCACGAAGAGGACGAGCTGCACATGTCCATGAACATGTCGGTGAGCATGAACATGGCGATGCGCGTGCCGCCGCTCATGACCCGCTCGCAGTCGCAGCACAAGTCACAACACCCACAGCAGCAGTGGCAGTCGCCAACCCAGGCCCTCGCCCGCTCGCAGTCGATGCGTTCGGCACGGTCCTCCACGACACGCCATCGCCACAGCAGCTACATTGGGCCGCGGGATGATGACTACAACAACGACGACGACGTCGTCGATGACGTCCAGCCCGAGTGGGAAAAGTTTGCCATGGGCTTGGGCGGACATACTGTTGTGTAGTCGTCTTTTCTCATTATTTCCTTGTGTCTTTTCTTTTCCATTTTCTTTCTCTCGTTTCCTTCTTTTTCGCTCTGTCTGGTCATCTGATACCCACGCGACTCTTGCTCGCTTTACGTTCACTTATACCATTGTTGTTGTTTTATCTTGGCATTTCCTTTGTCTTGCTCCTTTCACTTTCTTATGTTTCTTATTCACTCGCTCAAAAATTAATGATGTTTTGGATTTTGGATTTTATTTTGGACACTTTTGGCATCTTTCTTTTGGATAGTTGTCTCTTCTTTCTAACGGCCGCAACACATTGAGCCCACTCTTTGGATAATGAAATGAACCATACACAATCATTCTTTTAAGCAGCCATCTCATTCGTCAAAAAATGCATTGAAAGGAATACAGTAAACCAAATACAAGTAAAGCAAAGCAGACAAACGGGTATCTATGCAAAGAGACCACGGAAGGTCTTGCCAAAAGAAAAGACCCTGAGCGAGCAGGAAGAAAAAAAAGAGGATGAAATCGATAAAAGCGTAGAAACCGAGACGTAAAACCGGAATTCCAGTAAGTCGTAAAGAACAAGCAAACAGAACATAAACAGATAGAAGTAGTCGACAATCGTCAACCATCGCGACAAAACAAGCAAACTCCACTAAACCCCGTGGAAAACCCGAGACAAGCTCCCATTTTTCCTGAACCGTGAATCCCAAGTGCAGTCAAGGCGGTCCTTGAGGACCTCGTCTTCGACGCAGTCCTCCTCCATTAATAAATCTCCCGACGTCTCTCTCCAAAATGGTATCCAATATTTTTGTAGTTTTCGTTTGTTTTCTAATCTCGTGTTCGGTCATCATCTGTATGTACAGCGTCGAGACGCAAAGTGAGTGAAGTGGCAGGTTGCGGTCAGTCGTATTTGTCGGAAAGAAGAAGAGAGAGTCGAGTGGACGCCGTCTACTCCTCCTTTGCATCGGCAGTGCTCGCGAGCGCGTCAATGGTCTCGCCGCCAATCTTGTAGATCATGTACGTCGGGAACACAAGCCAGAGGCCGCTACATAGGTTAGGGAGAGGCACTTGGAATAAAATGGAATACGTGGGGAGGACCTACTTGGGGATAATCCACAGGAAAATGAGCGAGTAAAGGTCGTTTTGGCCAATGTTGTCGTAGCCGGAAAAGTACTCGTTGAGCCAGTAGAGGACCGTCTTGCTCAGCGTCATTATGGACGACGATAGGATGACCGCGACGGCCCAGGCAGCGGCGCGGCCCACCAGACCCTTGCGGCCGCCAGCGCTCGCGACCGGCTGGCCCTGTGTCTGCCAGATGTAGAGGTAGACAAAGTAGAGCGCGGTCTCGATAAAGTTGAGCGTGCCCTGCGCAGACGTAAAACCGTTGCGCGCGTTGAACTGCTTGAAGCCGTACATGTGGTCGACCTCGCCGTAGAGCGCATAGGGCGACCAGATGGGCCAGTGCAGCGAACCGCCGGGCATGGTGAGCGGGCGCAGCAGGACGTAGCCCGTGTCCCAGATGACAAGCGGCAAAGAAACGGCGAGCCAGATGAGCGTCAGCGTGTCGGGGATGTAGACCCAGGAGGCGGACGAAAGCGACGACACCGAGGACGATGACGACGACGGACGGCGCGCTGATCGTCCGTTTGTGCCAGAAGTCGACTTGCGCGAGCGGACGCTGCCGGTGGCTTTGCGCGTCGAGGGCGCCGCGTTGCCCGAGGAGCGCGGGCGGCCGGAGGGCGTGGCGGGGACGTCGACGCCGGACGTTGAGCGAGTCTGGACCATTGTGAGGTGGGGGAGTGGTGCGAAAGTGAGAGAAAGGTTGATTGTCGCGTTGCGAATTGGATTGTCGCAACTTCTGGTAAGAATAAATAAAGCGCTGTTTGACGATGGTCTGATCGTGGAGAATGCGCTGATGTACGTAAGATGTCGCGATGTTGCGCAAATGCACAAAATGGATGTAGATGTTGATGCGGGTGCAACTGCGCGGAAACAAATGCTGCTTTATTTATTCTCTGTTTTGTAGAGGTGCAAATACAAGTGCAAGTCGAATGCGAAACGAGAAACAGGGACACGAGGAAAATAAAGTTGGAGGGAAAAGGGTAAATAAAGGAAAGACCCTCGGAAATGTACTTGAGTCTGGGGAAGGTACGGACGAGAGGTACTGTGACATACAACCAGTGATAAAATATGAGTTGATGAAGGTACTACTACATATATTTAGGGCTAGGGCTGTACTTTTAGGTACCTCTCGACTCTTCGGCGGGATGTCAACAATGGGCAAGAGCGTGCGACAAAGAGGGGGTCTCCTTCCTGTCTTTGAGGTGGGAGCGATCCCGCGCCTGCCACAACAAGACGCGGAGAAGCTGGCTGCCCGCCACCGACGGTCACGCTGGAATAGGAGCGCGGTCCCACCCACCAAGAAGTCGTCCCAGGCTTGTTCAGCACTCAAATTCGTCCGTTTTTCTGTCTTCTCGCTGTCTTCATTGTGGCTTTTATTCTTGGGCCAATCTCTCGTCTTATTCGACTTTGGGAAAAGGGTTTCTCTTGGCACCCCGCGTGTTGCGGTGTGCGGTAAGGTCACTGTTGTTTGCGCTGTGCGACAGCCCTTGAGGGCACTGACTTCTGTCTTCAGCTGCGCTCTCTTGTTCGCACTTTCTTCGGGGTGTGTCTTTGTCGCAACCTCGTTTTGGAAGCTGCAATGGACGTCGAGGACGCTGCAGAAGACCAAACTCTGCAAACTGCAAACACTACAAAAGCTGCAGGAGGCCCGGGATTGCACCTTCCCGGGAGAACAGTCACGACGCAAAAGACAGTGGGTCATCGGTGATTGCCCAGTTTGCCCTGAATTGCCCTCTTGCCCTGAACCAACGGAGCAATTGATCGTGCCTTGCCCGTATGCCGTAAGAAGGTGCAATTCAGGGGCGTTCTTCGTAAAGACGTCACTGCTGCCATTCATCTTCATCAGCTCTCTTCTCTTCACAGCCACGCCGCATCAATTGAACTTAACGCCATCTGCGACAAGAGTCTGGCCGCGCCGGCCGACTCTCGAATCCGATCCGAAGGGACAGGTCTACAGCGATCAACAGATGGCACAATGCACGAACAAAACAAGTTGATTGCTTTGGCAACTAATGATGCTAACGATGATAGCTGAAGAACAGTGCAAGTCAACAAAGAAACCACAACAACACCGGCAACCTCTCTCGGTTCTTGTTTCCGCAGATTGTTGGCGTCGAGTTGGCGGTCTGCGTGCGATCGGCATTTCATTGGCCGCAAGTCGCCAGATTGAAAGCCGCCAAAACAACCAAACCAGCGCTAACGGTTTGTTTACTTTCCCTCCCCTCGCCCCAACAAAATCCAACAAAGCCAACGCGTGGTCCCGTCTTCACCCAGAAAAAGATGCCCCCGCCAACTGCACCTGGTAGTGAAGCCCCTTGTTGGCGTCGGCGGGCATGTTGAAGGGGTCGTACATGAGGAGCTGGTCGGGGGTGTTGGCGACGACCAGGGCGAGCTCGTCGGTGGACGCGACGGAGACCTGGCCGGATCCTTTGACGTCGGTGTACGTGCAGGCGCGGTTGCCGACAGTCGACCGCGTCACGAGCGTGGCCGTGTACGGCGCGTTGGCCGTGATGTTGACCGACACTGACGTGCCGGTGGCTTTGAGAGGCAGAATGTTGGCGCCCATGTAGCGCGGCTGCCGGGCGGTCTTGACACGATATGACCCCGATTTGCCCGACACACCGTCCAAGACGGCATAGCTGATGCTCTTTCGCTGCTGCAGAAAGACGGCCTGCGCTGTCGGGTGCCCAATGTCGACAAAGGCCATGCGCGCCCAGTAGCGGCCGACAACGGCCTGAATCGTCGGCGACGTCCCGACGATGCGCGACAGCACGTGCAGCGGGGTCTCGCCGCTGTCTTGGGCATAGCGCGTCCAGACGCCCGGGAAGACGCTGTGGCCCCGCAAGACCTCGTAGCCGTCGGGGTTGTAGAACAGGTAGACAAAAAAGGGCCAGGCCTGGTAGTAGTTGGCGCTGGGCTCACCCTTGGCAGGACTGCGCGTGGCGTCGACAATGGCCTGGTACGAGTCGCCGAGCACCTTCTTGAGGTCCATCATCGTCGCGCCGCCGTCTTTTTGGCTGTACGTCTTCCGCGCCGCCGCGCACACGTCCGACGTGATGAACGTGTCGGCGACAAACTGGGCGACCGTCTCCCACCAGGCGCCCGTCTTTGTCTGGTTGATCCACACGCGGGCGGCATAGGTCAGGGCGTGGCCGAACTCGTGGACCGTGATGGACGGTTCCGTCAGATATTTTGTGACAACATTGAGGAACGACAGACCGGTCGTGCTGTCCGTGCCCGTGTTGGCGGCGGCGCCGGGAATGTCGTCGACTCGGTAGACGTTGACCTTGTACCAGGGCCCGGTGTCTGTCTTTTGGTTAAACGATAGCCCCGTCGACCGCCAGCCGAGCGTGTCGACGAAACAGCTGTAGGCCGACTCGAGCATCTGCGCCGTGGCGTCGGCAATGCTGTCGTTGGGGGCATTGTAGACGCGGAAGTGGGGGTAGTCGCGGAAGTTGGCGCCGCCGGGGCCGGTCTTGGGGCTGGGTGTGAACGACGCCGGGGGTCCTTGGGCAGATGTTGTTGGCGAAGCTGGAGATGCCGTCGACAGACTGGCCAGAGCCAGGATGGCTGTGACCCTACAAGTGAACATCATGATGATGTTTGACGTGCTTTTGAGGTTTACCATACTCTGGAATGAACATCTTCGTCGACTCTATATAACTGCGGACATATCACTGTCGTCGTCAGATTTGAACCGGATTAACTCGATTCCATATTGACACTGCAAATTGTATTGTCTGACGAGGCACAGTTCTGGCTAAAATCAACACAGACCGAGAAAAAGCGAGCCTGAGTCCGAGGCAAGCACAACGAACCGGAAGGATGTTGATTGAATTGAATCTCACTCGACTCTCACTCGATCAGTTGCCATGTCGACTGCCATTGACTCTTCAAGTGATGTTCATATCACATCCGTTAAAACCTAAGATGACGTGCGGCGATCACCCGTTCGACGATTGAGTTCAAGCCCCTTCCACCATGATCTCCGCGTTCCCTTCTTCTTGCCCATATTTACCCGTGCCCGTCCCGATCTCTCGGCTCTGGCTAATCACCCGGTACTTGTGCGTTTATTCTGCAGTCCACACAGTCTGTACTGGTAGTCTTGTTTGCCCGTCAAAGCTTGACTGCAATAGTTCCCGTCATGCTCCCGTTTCTGTCCCGTTTCTCCCGTTCTGTTCCTGGATTTAAATTGGCTTTCGTCTGTCAATGCGTTCTCTTATGGCCTCCCCTCACCGGACGGGATGTCGTGCGTTGCCGGGCGGACTCTAGACATACGAGAGAATAAGGGACTTTTCTGCGGCCCTGGGTAAATAAACGATGTCCGAATGGAGATTATGAGGGAGCTTCTCCATGAGAGATATAAAGGTCCGGGGTCTGTCGTCTGTCCGAGATTCCCTTTGATCATTGTCCATCCACCCCACTCTCGTTTTCTCCCTCAAGTCAACCACCACCACGATGCTCTCCTCCCTCGTCACTGTCGCCGCCCTCGTGGCCAGCATCTCGGCCGCCACGCCCAAGCCGCCCACCCTCGACTATCTGTACAGCATCAACATCACCATGACGCCGCCCATCGACATTGGCCCCACCGCCATTGGCGACCGCGGCATCCTGCCCATTACGGGCGGCACGTTCTGGGGCCCCAAGCTCAACGGCAACGTGACGGCCGGCCTAGACTGGGGCCTGACGGACAGCAAGGGCGTGTTCAGTCCCGACGCCGTTTACGTCTTGGAGACGAACGACGGCGCGCGCATCATGGTCACGGAAAAGGGCCGGGCGCCCAACGTCAACCTCGTTTTTGAAACGGGCAGCGCCAACTACAGCTGGCTCAACACGGCGGTCGGGTACGCGAGCGGCGGGCCGTTCCCAGGCGGAGTGTCGCTGGACGTGTGGCAGGTGAGTGCCCCAGAGTATTCAAATTGATGACAAGAGTGTGTGCTAACCAACAGGTCTCACCTCCTGCTGCATAATGGCACGACGAGGTTATTCAATATTGAGAAACAAAGGGCAGCGAATTAATGTGGATGGATTATGGATAAAAGCTATGAACAGATGGATATGAACGAATGGCTATGCTAAAGACAGGAAATCAAATAGTACGAAATAAAATGGTATGAACAAAAATATGTGCTTCAAAAATCAACTTCTCTCCAAAAACTATGCCCGTCTCTGAGTATCGTCGGCCTCGACTGGTGCTATCTGAGGAGATGCCACCGGCGATTGAGGCTGTTGCGGCACTGGCACACCCGAAACGGGCAGCGCCGCCTGCGGTCCAACGGCCACGGGCACAACATGCGGTGGCATCGGCGAGGCCACATTGCTGTACTGGCCGCCCGAAGCCAACTCATGAGCGTATTGTGCCTGGGGGATGCCATCAGGGGCTTCCTGATAGAGAACGCCGGGGACGGGCTGGCTGGGATGGGCAGCGGCGTATCCAGCGGGCGAAAGGACTGTCTGTGCCTGTGGTGCTTGGCCAGGGGAAATGCTGTAGCCTTGGACCACGTAGGGCTGCTGGCCGTATTGTTGCCCGTATTGTTGACCGTACTGCAGTTGCTGGCCGTACTGTTGGGCATATTGCTGCTGCTGCTGCCATGCGGCGATGGCGGCTGCGTCGGGGGCGTTGCTGTACAGCTCGGCCGTCGGTCCCGTCTGTGCAGTTTGTGCCGTCTGGGCGCTCACTGGACTGACCGACTGAGCCAGCGGCGGCGTCGGAGTTGTGGCGATCGTCGATGTGACGGCAGACGATTTTCCGTCGAGCTCGTGGCCGGCGAGAGCTGCGGCGCCAACGCCAGCAACGGGAACGGCAGCTGCGCTCATGGGGCTGACATCCGCTGCATTGCCGGCTGCGCCGCCCTGGCCACCACTGGGCAGTGGAGACGGTGCATTCGGAACGGCCAGTCCGCCATTGACGCCGCCTTGCGCAGCTCCGCCACCAAGAGCACCAGCGCCGGCAGTAGCACCAGATTCAGCCATGCTGGGACGGGCTGCAGCTGCAACAGAGGCTGGACTGTTGCGCTTCGTGCAGCGGTAGACCAGGAACAGGATGGCGCACAGAATAATGGCACCGCCAGCTGCGCCAACAGCAATGCCAGCAATGGCGCCCTTCGACAGGCCTTTGGAGGAGGAAGTCGTTCCCGATGAGTCGCCAGACGAACCGGAAGACCCTCCAGACGACCCAGACGTCACAGTCGTCGTCGATCCGCCGCCGTTTCCGTTTGTCGCCGTCGTTCCGCTGCCTTTTGTTCTCGTGGCGCTCGCGCTCGTCGTCGTTTCGTCCGTCGGGGAGTCTGTTGCCGTCCCGCCCGTCGCGGTTTCTGTGTCTGTTCCCGCGTCCGTGTCGGTCGCCGTGTAAGCGTACGTGTGCGTGATCCCATACGCGTCGGTATACGTGTACGCCCCCGCCGTGTACACAGCCGTGTTCGGTCCGTACGTCGCATACGTGTACGCATACGTCAGGCACATATCCTCCAGCGTCAACCACGCGCTGTATGCCGATATGTACCCGCACGCCGACTCCACACACACCTCGGCCGCTGTCTCGATCGCCAGCCCGTTCGAGTACTGGCACGCGCACGAGTAGTCGCCCGCCGTGCACGTCGTGTCCTCTGTGATCGCGCTCTCAATGCACGACCGCGCGCACGACGGGATGCTGGCCGCCGCGCGGCGCTGGGCGACTCGCTTGTTCAAGTGCTGGGGGACGCGCACAAACGGGCGGTCACCGACGACGGGTGCTTCGGTAATCAAAGCGCGCGGCGCATTGGCGACGGCATCGGGGCCGGCGGCCTTGAAACGGGGGCCGACGGCAGACGCAGAGGCCGTCGCGAGGCCCGCGAGGGCCAGCAGCGAGACGCGCATTGTCGTCGATATTATTGTTGTCGTTCTCAACGATCGACGTCGGACAAAGATGCTGACGCCAAGAGTCGTGTAAGTCGAGATGGACGGGAGAGCGACAAGGGAGAGGAAACAAGGAGATACGAGTGAGACGCAAGGAAATGGTGTGACAGGAGAAGATGAAAGAAAAAAGACAAGAATATTGCGCCGAAAAAGAAGATGGAAATGAAATCGAAGCAAAAGGGAGGAAAAGGAAAGAAAAGCACAGCTTCAGCTTCAGCTGATCGGCTATCGTGGCCGAGCCAAGAAAATGGGTTCGCAGAGAGGACAAAATAAGCGAAGAGCCAGACACAAAAGGCCAGAAAAATACACCAAAACACTGCCAAGGGAGGGAGCAACTACGGAGCGCCGGTCCGCTTTCTAAGTCAGGCACAAATTCACTCAGAGCTCAGCCGTACATCGACCAATCTGCCTCTCTGCGCGAGTGCACGGGCGAGGCTTTCTTTTCTTCTGGCATCGTCGGTGTTTTGTGCTTTTACCTCTTGGTGTTGGCGTGGTGGAGCTTGTCTTGAAAACAGCACAGTGGACAGTGGACAGCAGACAACGGAAAAGGCCGTGCAGGAGGTCATGGGGGGAAAGATAACTTGAGGGAAAGGGGGAGAAGGAAAAGGAAGGGATACAAAAGAAGAAAAGAAGGGAGATGAGAGCCTCGCTCGTAACTCAAATTCAAAAACAAGGTTATTTCGCACAGCATGTCTCGACGCCACCGCCGTTGGACGCCTCACAGAGGCGTAAAGGCGTACGGAGTGAAGGCGTAAAGGCTTGCGATCAGAGGCGTGATCGATCGTGTACCGAGAAATCAAAGGAAAGGAACAAAAAAACGCCAAATCCCAGGCAAAAACAGCTAGAAAGCCACAGTTAACCTGTTGCGGGCATTTCCTTCAAGGACGTTGGTGGCTGTTTCAACATTGTCCCGGTTCGTTTTGATGTTTATCATCATTCTTTTGATTTTCATTGAGTTTCTTCTTCACGTCTTTACATTTTCTTCACGTCTCTCAGAGCCCATGCTTCGTTTGAAAACTCTCGCCCATTTTGCTTCCTTTCCTTCCATTTCTCTTTGGCATCGTGGGCTTTCACTTTCCCTTTCCCTCGTCATGGGGTCTTCTGTCTTTATCACCAGCTCGTCTGCAACCCAATAATTCCCCACCACCGTCTTCCCGCTTCGGGCCTAGCCAGGCCTCTTTTCCCCTGCACTTGCCAGCCAAGGCGCCTTTTCCCGTGCACAACGCAACGTCAAAAACCCAAAAAGACGCTCCAAGACCAGAAGACCCTAGAATCAATATTTCTCCTCCCAAAATCCTACCCTAGAACGGCTCCAATTCCGCTAAGACAGGGTCATTGGACAGAACAACAAATCAAAGAGTGTAAGCCAAACCGAAACGGGAACAAATCGAACAAACACAGAAAGCGTGAGGCTGTGAAGGAGAAAAAAAACAATGGGGAAATATCGGCATCATGGTCCCTGAATCTGGAGGAGTTTGATGCGTTTGTTGCTATGTATGTGTCTCTTATTGAATTTGTGTGTGATTTGGACAGACCATGACGTCGTTTCATTTCGACAGTTGAAGACGTGAATTCTGGTGTTTTTAATTTGAAAACATTGCAAGCCACGATGCTTGACCCAAATCGGTTGTGGAAGAGAAACGAATCTCATTTTACACTGCATATTGTGGCGTTCAACGGCTTGGCGGCGACATGTTGCGTGTCTATTCAACGCTTCTACGGCTCGGTTGAAATTCACTTTTTATTTACGGCGTACATCGTTGAAAATGCAATTATTATTTGAATTTGAGAATCTAAGAGAGCGTAGTAGAATAAAAGAATGTTGACGTAAATCAAATACAAGGAGAGAATTTGAATAAAATAAACATTAAATGAATGAAATCTCGAAGAAAAAAAGTGAGTGAAACTCAAATCAAGTCAATGGCACTGCAGACCATAATTGAATGAAAAATAAAGAGCGAAAAGAAGAGAAAAATAAAATAAAGAGTAAGGAAATGTAATGAGTCTGTAGAAACGATGGACGTGTTCGAGAAAGTCGCCTTCGGCTCCTTTCTTTACTCTTACGTGCACTTGGACACGACAATGTTCGTAATGTCCACGTCGCCATTGCCCAAAAACGCCGCGTTCACGCCAAACGACAGCGTCGTCAGCGTCAGCAGCTTGGACGACGTGAACTCCACCGGCGTCGACGTCAGCCACACGTTGGACGCCTGGCCCTGCAGCGAGATCGTCTGGATCACGTTGATGCCCTGGCTGACCGTGATCGTCGGGTTCTTGCTCTGGCCCAGGATCTGGTAGCTAAAGGTGACCTGGTACTTTGTGTTTTTGGTGGTCGTCACCGTCTGGCTAATAAAGGACGAGCCCAGACCGGGTGCCTTCAGGTGCGCACAGCTCACGCCGTTGCCGTTGCAGTTGCGGGCCACGCTGGCCGCATAGATGCCCAGGCTGGCCCAGTGGGGCGACAGGAACTGGTCCGAGAAGTCGCCGTCCTTGATAATGTTGCCCGAGCAGACGGGGCCCGAGGGCGGGTTGGACGGCACCGACGACGGCGAGGCCGAAGACGACGAGGGCTTGACGCTCGACGAGGGAGAGGCAGAAGGAGAAGGAGACGACGAAGGGGACGAAGGAGCGGGAGACGAGGCAGACGAAGAAGGAGAAGACGAGGATGACGAAGGAGCCGGGCTAGAAGGTGAAGACGACGGGCTGATCGACGGAGACGAAGGAGCAGGGCTCGAGGAAGAGCTGCTGAGAACAGACGACGGCGAGCTCGAGGGAGCCGAAGAGGGCGACGACGAAGGCACCGACAAAGAAGACGACGAGGGAACGCTCGACGGAACGCTCGACGGCGAGGAGGACGGCACAGACGAGACAGACGACGACGGGGCCGAGGGAGACACCGAAGGCACCGACGGCGACACAGACGGCGAAACCGAGGGTGAAACAGACGACGACGACACCGAGGAAATCGACGACGGCTTGCTCGGCTTGCACTTGCTGCCCAAGGCCGAGCCGGCCATGGTCAGGCCGAAAGTAAGGAGGAGAGTAGCCTTCATGGTGAATGTAATGCCCTGATTATTGAATAGTAGAAGAGAAAAATAAAACGAACGACGAGGGTGAGGAAGAGAATCAAGAGTGTCTAAGGGAGGAGGAACTGGGCCATGAGGCTCTTATACTCGATGGAGACGAGAATAATAAAAACTAGAAAATCAGACGGACAAGGATGGACGAGACGGGTTGACAAGACAGGCCTGGACTTGGACTCCAGCCCTACGATCCGCAAAATGTCATCCTGGCCATCCATGATACGAGTACGAGTGAAAGGAGAAAGGAGGACCATGGGAAGTATTGGCTGGGGGTGGAGCAGGTCTGGCAGGCCTTGCAGGTGTGGCTAGAGATGTTCTGCAGAGTACCAAGTACTTCTTGACGAGCACATAATTTACTTATATGGACCTCTTCTCATGATATATCTTCTTCCAAACAGAAACAAAGAACTCCCATCTTATTCATCCTAGCATACAGAAAAATTCAATAGCACGAAGCCGTAGGTGCACAGAAATAGAAAAACATGACGTGGTGCCCATGTCGGCCATTTCCATGGTGGTGATGCCGTGATATCCATCATCAACGCCATGTCTATCCCTGGCGTGGATGGGCCACTACTCTGTATGTGTGATGGCGATGATAGAGCAAGCACATAATTTTTACAATGAATGTCTGTTCTCCGTACACGAGAATATAGATACACAGCTTGGAGCATAAAGACTCGACGCGATGTGGCGTTCTCCTTGGTCGGGCGAAATTAAGATTGTGTCCCAATTCGGGAATCAATATTCTCGGCGGTTGCTGTTGCCAGCATCGACCAGTGCCGATGCGGTTCCCCTGTCCAGGATTACAGCTTCGTTTTATGGTTGTGCTGACTCTTTGGCTGCTTTTGGGGGCCTTGGAAAGGGAATAGCTGCATCTCGACGTCGTCGGCGCGCCAGTATTGGTTGACAGAAGAAAAGTTGGTGCAAGGATGTACTCCCAAGAAGTGCATCAAAAAGGGGTTCGTCTGGTTTTTATTCTGCTCGTTCGCCTCCTTTTTCTCCTTTCTTTTCTTTTTGCAGTATTATTGTCTGTGCAAAGACGTCAAGCGTGTGCCGACTTACAACGCTTTGTCCAAGCCACCAACCAAGGTTGCCACACCTCCTGGGTTTTTGTTTATTTTCAGTTTCTCGGCGTTAGTGGACGTTCAGGGGCGTTCTGGTGGCTTCAGGAGGCTCAAAATGGCGTAGGGGGCACTTCAGGGGCTTACAGTTGATACCCGTGCTGGACGTTAGCGCCTTTAGGGCTGACCTCGGCGCCAACGGTTCTCGAAATGAGGCGCGCAAAAAGGAAAGAAGCACCACACAACAGTGGCGCCCAAGTCGAAATATCGCCAACTCCACATAGCCTCAGACATTAAACGGTTTTTGCTCCTCTTGTCCCCTCAAGGTTGTCTCTTTTGAGCATAGATAGGTGTCTCGTATTCTCGACGGAGCATAGCGCGTCCATGGTATCGGTACTGAGCTTGCAAAATTGCCCGTCAGTCCGGATGTTGTTCCTCGTATTCTGGATGGACTTTACAAAAAAAGGAACAAGAGCAATAAAACGCCTGCAGAAAGAACGATGCCGTTTTGAGAGAACAACATACAGCTGGCAGTCACACCTACTGAAGACCACCAAAGATAAATCTACTTGGCAACAACAAGGATAACAAAACGAATGCAAGATATCCTCCATCACGTCAAGAAACAAAGAGAAAATCCATATCAAAAACAGCCTCATTGAGTCTATTGGTTTTTATCGGGCCTGATCTGTGCGAGCTCCACGTTAAGCTTTTACTTGTACAATTATTTCTGTTTTGTCCCGTCTCCGTCCAGAGCGTCCGCCTGGGAACCAGTCGACGATCCGAAGTGACATTTGGACCAAAAAAGCACGACGTTCAGCGTAGCATGCTCATTGCCACATTGCCAGCTGAAATGCAAAAATCATACGT
Organism: Sporothrix humicola; assembly: GCA_021396245.1. Taxonomy (NCBI): domain Eukaryota; kingdom Fungi; phylum Ascomycota; class Sordariomycetes; order Ophiostomatales; family Ophiostomataceae; genus Sporothrix; species Sporothrix humicola. Next base: position 362,039 of record WNYE01000006.1, on the reverse strand, counting down.
CTGTTTCTGTTTGGGTGGACTGGAGAATTAGTTAAAGGCCGGGTCTGCAACCGAAGCTCCAATTGACCAATGCCGTCGTGCTTGGCTGTCAACGGCACAGAATGCGACCCTGAAGATCAATGAGAGAAGCTACAACCTGGAAAACGATAATGCAATAAAAATTCATGCCAGAATATCGGTCTTTTATGAAGGCAAGCACAAAATTTAAAAGTCGCTCAAAAGTCGCCCACAAGAAGTTATTTTGACATAACAGACACCGGCGATCACTGCCTGTTCCGACAGCTCAACTGCTTATTCTCCGCCGTCAAACGGCAGGCTATTTTCCAATAATAGGGTTTTCAGGGGAGTGGAGAAATGGAAGAATACCACAATGTTCTAGGTTCAGGTGTGTGTACACGGAATAAAGAGTGTGCCTGATGTTGTGGGTGCAGCCTTGTTGGACAGGGCTTTGAGCTATTGACGTCGTTTCTTTGTTCTTCACACACTTTTCACCAATAAATAGCCAGCCATTGCCCAAGCTATTAGAATGGAAACTGTACAGAAAATCAAGCAGTGGCGCCCAAGTGGAACAAAAACCAAAATCTGTTTCAATATTGATGAAAAAGAAAAGTGGTGGTAAGAAAATGTCTTCATAAGTGGGTGTCGACGAACCACAAAAAAAAAAAAAAAAAAAAAAAAGGAAAAAAAAAGACATCTAGGCCTACCACGGCCATGAAAAAACAAAGAGGTAAGAGATTTCCAGCATAAAGGTGGATACATGTACCAGTCTGCTCAATTGAATGTACCTCATGGGACGTATCGAGGTGAAATAGTATCATAACATATACATCAATACATGCAGTAAAAGTCGGAAGACTTTTTGGGCATGAGATAACAAGACGACACACACCCAAAGAAGACATATCTTCCTCTCGTTTTATTTAGTTTTTCCATATTCTGCCATTTGATCTCTCTATGTGGTTAGCTACCACGAAAGACGCATCCCATTCTCATAACGATGTGCCAGATATTGCGTAGGCTTGACGGACAGTGGTACTGCTGAGACAGGTTGGGGAGAAACACAGAAACTGATACTGTCTCTCATATTCTCCGGGCCTCCCCACCACTTTTGATTGTATCTGACGGGGAAAAGATATGGTACTGAGGTGTGAGACATGGTCTCAGTTGAAGGTGAAGAGCGTGGTGAGATGGTGAGCGGTGAAGCCTTTTCTCTGTTGTCTCTGAACCATGCACGCAAGAACCACATAGATGGTATTTCTGGATAGGCAAACGGAGCGATAGATAGATGAAAGTGGCAAAATATGGTGATGCAGATTTGCTTTGTTGCACAAAATATCTTCAGATCGCGGGGAGACTGTGGTTGGAGGCAAAATGCGTGAATTTGGGCATGCTGTAGAGATTTTCTGTCAACCTCCAGGACTTTGACATTGTTCTGAACTATCTTTTTAACAGCATAGAATACATGTTAAATAAATACAGCAGATATAATTCTCATTTCAAAAATCTGGTTTTTTTTTCATGGCTTTTTTTCCCGACAATTTGATTTTCAATTTTCGAAACTCCGAGCCATGTGTTCAATTTTTTTTTTTAAAAAAAAAGAGAACCGAAGTTAAGCAGGCTATAATTAAGTAACGAACAGCCCAAATTTGATGTTCATTTTTTTTTGTATATATAATACAGGAGGACCAAAGTCTTGATAATTTGTTTCGTGATATGTCTTCCGTGATGTCCACTAGCAAAAGTAGATGGCACATGCAAGTAGGCCCAACTGCGTGATGCGGTGAGCGATGCGATGGGGAGTTCACCGCATAATGTAAGGGGCCATTTGCCTTTGCATTTGCATGAACGCGAACCCTGGGGTCTTGCGCGCTGGTACACTGTGGAAGGCCGAGACATGATGGCCATAGTGGTGCATTGTGTGGTCTTTGACGATGGCACAGCAGTATGCATAAGGCATCATAGCACAGCATCAAATTACGGTAGATGGCATGTTCACAAGGGTTGCAAGCCAGGCAACCTATCAGGTAGAGATTCTCATTCAATTCTCACGCTTCAATTGCCATACGTACTGGTTGATGGACTGACATGTTGGAAATCACACAACAAAGATGGTGCGAAATTTTATCGCTCCATCTGAGGGACGATTCACTAATTTGGGAGCTAGGTAGGGCCTTAATTCAGTGTGATCATGTTTTCGAATAAGAAAAACTCCTATTACGACCAAACAATGGTCTGGGATGAGAAGACTCGAGAATGATGGGGAATCGGGGACAATGAAGGATGGTGTTTGTTAATAGATCCAAATACCGTGGAGAGTCCATGGCAACAGGAGTGAGTGTGTGAATAAGAACGTGTCTCCAGAAAATTGGCAAACATACCAAGAGGCCGCGGAAATGGCGGAAAAAGTTAAGGCACGGACGTGGAATCGTGAATGGAAGGGGAGAAGGGACAACGATGCTGTTTGATGGCACCCGAGATTGGCCAATGCAATCGGGACAGTAGCCAAGATTGACAATGAAAGGAACCGGGAGGGATTTTAGCTCTCCGCAATGTCTGTCGATTATCAGATATGACAGACGCGGAGAATACAGAGGAGACATGCCAGTAACTGGTTAGACGGAAAGAAGCTTTTACGAGCATACACTTCGGACAATATCTGTCACTTTACTGCGCACTCTGCCAATGTAGGGTAAACAATACAATTGTTCGATGGCAATGGCCTTTTGGGTACTAACGTATAGTACTACATCTAGAGATTTGGTCATAGGCAGAAACGTCAACAGCTTGTTTTTGTTTTCAGGCTGTGGAATGGAAGACAAGCAATGGGGTATTTAAATTGATTTCAACGCCATCAAGGGACTTTATTTCAGAGAGAATGTAGCAGGCCACGACTTATCATACGTTGCACATGGCCTCTAACATGGCTGTAAGGTTAGGGAGTCCTCTGTCTTGGCCAACTCGGTTTACGGCAACTTTTCATTTACGTTCTTTCCCCGTGTTGCCCCGTGTTGCTTGCCACTCTCTCGGTATCATATATCAGCTTTTCTGGGAATGCGCAGAGAGGAGCCCATAGGTCCATATTCACGACGGCCACGGATCAAACGCAAGACGCGCACTGTCCTTTCCAGAGTGGCGTTTTCGACCAGAAATAAAGCGGGAAGCTGGTATCTCTCCTCTTTTTGTTTGTACGGCACCTCGCAGTATCCTTACGGGCCACTGCTTTCGTGTTTCTCGATACTGTCGACTCTTCAGCACGGCAACACAGACATGGGGACACGGAGACGGGTACGCAGGACAGGAGGCAAAGACAGACAGGAGAAGATATTGCCAACACTGTCCCACTTCTCGGGGACGACGTCTGGGTGTGTGGACCCCCAATCCCAGGAGGTAAGAGGGAGAATCATAACAAGGATTCCAGGATCCCAGGATCCCAGGATCCCGTCACCTCGTCACTGCCTGCCCTTACTTTGTAAGTTGTCCTGCCCTATTGGCCGTTGTTCGAGGTCCAAATATGGCAAGGCCAAACGATGGCCCGAAGCCGCCCCCTCCCTTCGTTTTGGGAAATGTTTTCTGGCTTGGCCACGTCGAGGTGTCCGGTTTATCTTTTCATCGTGGTGGTCGTGTCCGCGGCACAAGACGATGCCTCCCCGAAAAAGAGGGAGAGAGAAGCGCCACTACCCACCATCATGTCTGCACGCTCGTCTACGTACATGCTGTTGACGTCGTACGACGTTCTTTGCAGGCGGGCTTCTCCCACACTCTCCCACTACCTGGTCTCTCGTCTCCTTTTGGGGTGGTTCTCGCGATCCAATAGACGGCGGCCAGGAATGGATGGGAGGTGCGAGAGAGGGAGAAGACACAGGAAAAAGAAAAGAAAGGTGCATAACGTCCGAGAAGTGCCAGCAGAGGGGCTGGAATTGACAGAAAAGGGAGACCGAGAGAGACAGGGGGTTGTGCGAAAAGTGCACTTTTGACGGGTGTGCAAAAAGAAAAGAAGAAGAAAAAAAAGAAGTAAATACGACAGTGTTCGAGTTGGGACATGTGCCGGGCAGAAAGAGGCAAAAGAGACGAAGGACAGGAAAAAGAAAAGAAAGGCAACGTCCTGTTCTTGTACACCGCTGGTGCATCGTAGGACAGACTGTAAACCGTCAAAAGTAAACCGAGGATGTGGTCTTGTGCGAGCATGTGTCAGAAGGAAGATAGATTGAATATTGCGAGGTCGTACGTCGTACTGTGTAATACTCCGCACAGATTCAGATTCACGTTGTGCACTGACCGGATATGCTTAACTCTGAGATTCACTGTTGCAATCTTTGTTATTACATTTGTCTGGGACAGTTACTCCAGATTGCCCTAGATACGATGATCGAAGGGCACCTCACTCCATAGTCGGTGGACGGGGGAGAAAGCTTGGTGATTCTTCAGCGGCACTTAAAGAGGATAGTGTATGCGAGTATTCCGTACAGGAGATATTCCTTACAAATATGACAGCTTATGTGAGTGGGGGCCTGGAAACGTGGAGGTCCGCATTGTTCAACGGCATTTACGGCAATTCAGAGTGATCAGCGGTAAACGACAAGGAAAATGACGAGACAATGACATGCAGCTGGTGGACGTGCAGACGTTAGGTCGGCGACCTTTTTCAACGTTTATGCAGGGCGCTCGAGGGCCATAATCCAGAAACGAACTAGCTGTCCAAAGTTGCCAGGAGCACGAGCCATGTCGGTCATAATGACGATACCTCGAGATGGAGACGACTATATTTTGCATTTTTGCATTTTCAGCCGCCAGAATACTAATTCTGAAAAGATATACAATTTGTCAAGTCCAGGGCCATTGACCTTCCATATCAAGGGCCTTCGTATACTCGTTGCCATTTTCATGTGATTCCCCTTTCATTGCATGCATGTCCACCGCCTTTTCTTTCGTTACGACGACGCAGGCGCGTCGAGCAGAGAATTGACTGGATTAGAGACTGGAGAACGTCACAACCGTGGGATACGTGCATCTTCTCTCGTCACAGTCTCCTCGTTTTCTCTTCTCGTGTCTTTCTGTCTTTCTGTCGTTCTGTCATTTTGTCATTGTCTGCAATCGGCGTCCTCGTCGTTTGTCATTGTCTATCACTTTCCGGGATTGTCTGTCATATTTTCGTCATTTTCTCGTCGTCGACCTGCGTTGCAATTGCCCTTTTTTATCAATGTGCCAGTGCACATCATACCCCATTGGGCTGAAGATGGTCGACAGAATATCCCTTCTATTGGGCCCGCGGGAGTATTTCCGATGTTGCAGTGGGCAGTGGACGGACAACACATCAAAGCGACGCCATTCCCGTATTATGCGTGGGAAATGCCTCTAGAACAAACACAATAGGCGCCAAGGGTCAAAGGCCAAGGACAGACTCGAGGACAATCGAGCCACAATTCGAGAGCGAGAGGGTGGGAAGCCGTTGGAGATTGCTGGCGACCGTTGGCAACCGGTGGCCTTGACAGTTTGAATTCGAAGCGAGAGGGAGAAAGAGAAAAAGACGCGAGAGACAAGAGGATAATGCAACATTGTTGCATCGTCTCTCCACCACTTCACATTTCAATGTCGTTTTCAATCCTTCTCCTCTCCCTCTGTCCACATCATCCTCTCCTCTCTCAATGCGACCGTTCCAACCGCGTCCTCCCACCGTTGCTTTACCAATCCAATCGACCATCTCTATCATCATCAATCTCCATCTCTATCTCTATTGCCATCACCCATCTCGCCCACTCGTAATGCCATCTTGGCTACCGCCCGGCCCTTTCCACCCATCCAACCCGCCCATCTTTATCTCTGATCACTTTGTCCGCTTTCCTCTTACTTTGTCCATTGTCCTGGTAAGATCGCCCCATTTCTAGCGCTTCTGTTACCATTTGGCCCCCCCTATGTCCACTATTCCCACTCTTCCAATCTTCCACTATCGTACCGAGATCTTGGGTGGAGGAATAACGATAGAGATGGAATAGAGATGGGCTCCATTATGAATGTAAATCTCCAGCGTTTGTATCGTTTTGGTGTGGTATATCATGTTCGGTTTGATTTTCAATGTTCAATGTTGGTTTCTGCATGTAGTTCATCCAATGTCGTTGACAAAAGTAATAATACAGCCTGTTAAGACCCAGCAACCTGGATAGAACCATCCGTGCCGCTAAGAACTGGCCAAAACTAGCAGAACTTGACAGTTTGGGTGCGACCTATATGTGGGACAGGGCCTGTTCATAGTAGGATTTTACACAAAAATGAGGCGCCTGTAGTGTTGACAGCGGCACAATGTACTTTTGCGTACAATTCTGTGCCTCTTCTGGTCTGCTTCTCGTCTCGCTTGTGCCAGTTCGTGAGCCTGCGAATGAGACGAGGGCAGTCCTCCGAAAATGGAATGCTGGTGGACGAAGAGAGAAAACAAAAAAGGAAGCACTGCAAAAAAGAAGTACAATGTACATAGTGGAAAACTTTTTTTCCCCCACTGTAACAACCCTCCGGCCTCGACCGCTACTCCGTGCATCTTGTCTTGCTTGGGCTTGGGTAGGAATTGGCAGCGGGGGATGAGAGGTTGGGCAACAGTGGACGGGCTGTACGAACAAGACGAGCTTGACAATGGCGGGCAATAGTTGGGATGGTTTGTGTTGCAAGTCACACTGCAACCAAAGGAAGGATCAAGGGTCTTTTCTCTGCATCTGGAGAAATGGAAAAAGTCTTTCAGGCAGTTGAATGTAAAAGACAAAAGACCGAGAATCCTTAAGAAAATCAGTCAAGACACACTCTGTTTATGCAGGCTGCCCAAAGTGGCCTAGCGTAGGTTGACGAAAAGGAGACGACAAAGACCTTACAGAAAAACACACAGTAACAAAGTGATTCATCATATGTTTTGTTGGCATCTATCCCATTTGTTCAGTCTGGTCCACCTCCTATTCTGTCATATTTCTGTCATTTGAACATCCACTAACTACACTCCCATCTAACCTCACCCCTCATAGCCCCATTTTATGCATATCCCCCCTCTCTTCAGACATACCAGCTGCTTCAACCCGTAATCATCTGTTGGAAACGGCGGGATGCAGTTGAAGTCTGTTCAGAGTACGAGATATCGTCCTTTTGTTGTTGTGTCTGTCATGCATGTCCTATGCACAGTGAATATGCACGAAAAACGCACCCCTCCTCCAAACCAGGCTCTTCACCCACTTCCCCTGGTCTACCCGCCTGAACCAAGATGCAAGGATATCTGGACGTGGGCCAAAGAGAGGAAAAGATGTTGTAACTGCCATGCTATGTAGCTGTTGGGATGGCAGAGTGTCTTTTGGTACCGTAAGTGCGGAGGGAAGCATCGGTCCAGTGATTTTACGTCTATGGTAGACGATACACCGTTGTATCGATGCTATCATATGGCAACATTGGGATGCTTCTCTGGAAAATTCTGTGGTGATTTTTCTCGCTAACTTTCTTCTCGCCTTTTCCTTACTTTATAATCATCTTCACTTGTACTTTGTATCCGTGTTAGGACTCGAGAATATCTGCAAACAAAACGTTTCTCACTGGTCTCGTCGGTTTTTGACCATTCTCCTGTTTTCGTCTCTTCCTCGTCTCTCACAATGCCTTTACTTCCATCTGAGATGTGATATCAGATATTCGATTCTATATCCAATACAGCCCACGGGATGGCGGCTGTATCTCTGGCAGTGCCCGACGGATGTCATGGTGGAGATGGTGGACTCTGAAAGTGTAAACGCTGCTTCTGGCTTGGACTCTGTGCTGTCATTATTCTGTCACTTCTCATTTATTTGCCTTTCCGTGGCCGTTGTCGAGAAGGGTCTAAAGCGCCACAGCTGAGTGGAGCCTCGTACTTCACACTGATCAAAGTTGCCAACTCCCAGCTGGTCATCAACTTCACCTCATATTCATCCCATTTCATAGTAAACACCACATTGCATTTGTACATTGTATGAACACCCCCATTCATCCCTTTGTTCCCAAGCCTATTCACATAGATCAGTCACCAATTCGATCTCCTTCATCTATCACTTCCTCTTTCAGGTCAGTCCCATCATTCATCCCACTCTTATCCCGACGGCAAGGACGACAAGCCCACAGAGCCCACTGTCTTCAACACATCCGCAGTCAACCATAGCTGTGGCTCTGTCTCTTGTCTCCTCCCTTCTCATCTTTGACCTGTCACTTTCTGCTTTGGGTCTCTCTCTGTCTCTCTTGTCGGTCCCTCGCCGTCTCCTTCCCCGTCTTTCTCCATTATTTTTGTCACCTCTCTCTATCCACTCCCCTCCACCTCTTTCACCTTGCCCCTCGTTCTGTCACCTACATTATTTCGTCTGTCATATTTTTGCTTTTCTTCTCTGCCTCGCCCACGGGTCTAGTAGACTCCACTTGCCGTTGAAGAATAGACCTTGCCTCTCACGTCAGTCATCTCTCATATTTTGAGTTTTTTGCCCCCACGACACAATACGAAATTGTTGCACACAGACACTCCTCATTCTAAAGAAGACGGAGTCCACGCCCGTAGCCGAGAGCACCAGACAACAGACTGGACGAGGCTAGACCAGTCTCCAGTCTCCAGCTGCACGCAAGAAAAGTGGAAAAGGGAGGCCGAACAAAAAGAATGAGATATATTACGAGCCAATCAAACCTTCTGAACATCTTCAGAGGAGTCTCTGTGAGCGACGACAGTAAAGCAACGACAGTCTGAGTGTGCAAGTGTTCACCTTTTGCCATGTTCTGCTAAAGAGACCTGTATGGAGAAGACATTTCTTCTCGTCTCTCATCAGAAATTATAAAGATCAAGGCATCCTCTTCCATCTTGTTCACGAACAATTCTCATTCTCTGTCATTCTTCACTTTTCACATTCTTCTCGTCTCTCCTTTGACATTCTGTCATCTTTCTTTGTTCGATCCTGGTCTATCACCATACATTTATTGTCACTTCCTTTCTTTGTTTCCATTTCCATTGTTCTTGTCGATTGTCCACATCATAAAAACTCCGACGACATCAATCTTGTCCAGACATATCCATATCACCGTCTCTCCCTTTGAACTATTGCCATCTACAGCCCCTTCAAGGCTGTACTAGGCAATCTTTGTCCATTACTTCTCATCTGGTCACCGTTTGCATATTATTTTGACCGCCTGCCTGATCTTTCTCACCCCTTTGTTTCTACGGAAGCCTGCACATGGTGAACCATAGTTGGTGATTCTGCCTCTCTGCACATCCCTCTCCTCATCGTGAGACCTGCATTCTCTGGTACGTCAAATATCCCATGTTTTTAATATTTTGTGCCCAATTTCCAGCCATCTCCTCGCCGATTTATCTATTCACCGACGAAGCTAATTGCTAGTTCAAACTGTAGATTATTCCGCCATTTGTCTATTGACACCCACCAACACGTCACGATATCGCCATACAATTGAAGCCGATCACCCACATCGACACCCAACATCGCCCATTCAAGAAGCGGTGAACTCTTATCCAGGTACGGCCACAATCATCAATTCTTCTTTATTTCTCACATTGGTCAACGTGTCATTCACTGCATCTTGGGTCGCTCCTTCCTATTGTACCCAAAGGTGCTCCTTCCTCCGATGCGTGACACGTTCACCGCAGATACACAGTGCTAACCTGGCAACAGCAAAAACAACAACACGCCCATCGCTCCTTCCTCAAAAACGACGATATTTTGAGGTACCTGGCCAACCACTGTTTTTGCACTACAAATAGAGGTACCTCCAAGTGAAGCATTTCATCCACTACAGTGCGCCTTCTGAACTTCCACTGACCTCGGTGAAGCTGTTCACCTCTCGACACCTTGAACAGCTTTGATTTTTCATCTGCCCAAAATGCAGTCTCCGTCGTGCCAAATGACGCCTGGGGAGATCCTCTTCCACCGTAATGCCCGCCAAGTGCGTCATATGCACCAAGATGGACATGTTCACTGTTCTGGCGGCCTTCCTGAGATGCATCATCGCCGGCATCTCCACCAGAACAAAGAGGCCAAAACAGACAGCGACAACCGTGCGCCTCTTGTTCACCCGCAGCCTGTTCACCGTATTGCCCGTCACAACTCATTATTGACGCATCATGTACACGCTCGTGATCACGAACACGACGGCCGTTCACCGTCGCAGCCATCGTCAATGTCACCCTCTAGCCCAGCCCACCCTTCTGGTGACAACGTAGTCCCTCATATTCACCATGCCCATCTTTCTCTCTCTCCCCAAGGTGGTCCTGGTTCTATGCGTGAACAGCCCCGTCCTCCTTATAAATCAGAACCGCCGCCACAAAGTCGCCAAGATGTGCCTGTGCTCTCTGCCCAAAAGCAAAAAGACCACCGACACTCCTTTGCCGCTCTACCCTCGCCGCCGCTCCAAGGTGAAGGCCACCCCGACAACTTCAAGCCTGACTTCAACCCCGACTTTGCCCAGCACTTTGACCGCGCCTACGATCAAAACGACGAACGCCGCGACCACCCTCACTCCTCTTTTGCCCGACCGAGAAGACCGCTTCCTTCGACACAAGCCCACGCCCACGTCCACTCACCCCAACAACATCAACATCGCCTTGCCCACCGGCCGCACCGCTGCCTTTGCCTGCTGCCACTCGTCGCCGCCCAAGAAGAGGGCCAGCCGACAATGCACGACCGCCGCCAATACGCACGGCACTGCAAGGCCCACGACTTTGAAAAGTGGCTCGAGCAAAACGTCACCGTCGAAGGCATAGTCGACGGCCACGACGTCGTCGACCTGGAGCACCAAGTAAGTCTTTTTGTCGTCGCTGCGCTCGCTTCTCCATCTTCCTCTTTTCTCGCTACACTCGACGCTCGCTCTTTCCTCTTTCCTTTTTACTCACTACGCCCGCTGCTGCTCTTGCCTTCATTGCTGTCGCTTTATAGACGACCCACTTCCATCATCGTTCCTTCTTCATCTGGCACAGCACTTCCCGCACCTTCCCCCTATGCCCATTTTAGCTTCTTGCCACCCATCAACAACTCATACCTGCCCCGTCGTTCCTTCCCATTTTGATGTTTTTCTGATTTCCGGGGTCGTCCCTTCCCTCGTCGTCTCTTTCCAGTCCCAAAGGTCCCGCGGCCACAATTCCCTATATATCCTGCCCGTCCCTTCTCTCTTGTCCCTCTTCCCAACTTCCCATCGTCCCAGCCATCGACGCAGTCTTCCCTGCATCAGCCATTGTCAAGCATCGCTATCACCTACAAACGATCATCATTATAATTATTTTTATCCCCTCTTTACGATCATCACTATTTTACCCTTGTTATCTTCATTCTTATCCCGCTACTGCTGCCCAAGTTCACGCCCTCGCGTCTTTTGGCCTCTGGGAGCGTCCGCCCACCATGGCCTCGTTTACTGACAATTCGGAGTCTCCAAACCGCACCGTTTCGATGCCTCCTACGCCCGCATCCCGTCGATCGGGTCTTTCACGTTCGCCATCAGGTAAGTTCTTCTCTATGTGTATTTTTGTGCTGTCGTCCCCGCCGCCGTCCCAAAGTTATCACCACTTTTGATGCTCTCGTCTCAGATGCTTTGATGCCTTGTCGTCTCTGTCGTCTCCGCATCCAAGACATGCGTCTCACCCTACCATCTCCATCCCCACACCGACCCGTGTCCCATCTCCATGTCTCTCCTTTGACACCGTCTGAGGCAAAATAAAGAAAAACAAGACATTGGGCAACAATATGCTAACAAGACGACAAAGCCACCACTACAGACATCTCAGACCGCTACAATGTGGTACCTCAGCCCAGTTCCAGCGCTGTCCAGACCGACCTATTCACTGTTGAGCATCTCGCTCGTCTCCACGCCGCTCGCTTTTCCCGCGAGCAGCCGGATTGGCAACGCAAGAATTACGAATGGTATCAGGCGGCCTATGTCCATCAGCTGCAGCAGCAGGAGGACGAGGAGCAGCGGCGTCAGCAGCAGCAGCAGCAGCAGCAGCAGCACCGCCAACCCAACGTCCGCACTCAGACCAACGGCAACGCCCAGCACAACGGAGTCCATTCTCGGCCTGAGAGCGCCAATCCTACCGCACCCGCTCCCACTCATGATCCTCTGGGTGGCATGCCCTGGAACATTCCTCCGATTACAGACGTTCCAGCAGAGCTTCTCCTCGACTTTTCCGACTTCCCAGTCGTGCAGCACCATCATCAAAACCCGCCCATGAACAGAATGCAGTTCATGATGGCGCCGCAGATGACTGCGACTCTTTCAAGCTCATCTGCCCCTGCTATCATGACCGGTACTGCTGCGTTGATGCCAACTGCCCAAGCTATGGCGAGATCTGTTAGCGACAATTCAGCCAGCACCTTTTACAACACCCACGCCAGCCGTGTGCACCTAGTAAGCATTTTGTTCCTTTGTTCTTGTTTGCCTCCGTCTGTTCTTCCTGTTCGTCTCTGTTTTTGTTTGCATCGACTCTGTCCCTACTTCCTGTCCGTCCCTTGTCTTAAACATCGGACTTACACAGACTTGCTTTTCTCTGATCTTTTTGATATCCACACACACATGTTCGTCCTTTCTTTCAAATAGATATTTTGTGCTAACAAACGAGTTCCAGCAAACGCATCGTCCTCATAGCAATCATGCCCATCTCAATGTTGAGCCCCATGTGTATATGTATGGAGGTCAGGCCCATGTTGAACAGCCGGTGTCTTCCCACCGTCTCAACAACATCACCGGCAACCGTCTGTCCCAAGGCCCAGCTGGTTACGCTCTGTACGCCGCCCAAATTGCCGCCCAGCAGTCCTCTCGCTCTGCCTCTGCCGCTCCTACTCAGGTGACATCTATGCCAGTCATGCAACAGACGGCCGCAATGGTCCGTCAGTCCTCCCGCTCACAGGCAGTGCACACGCAGCAGATGCAAGCTCAAGCGATGCATGCTCGGGCGATGCAAGCTCAACCGACGCCAGCTCAGCCGACGCCTGTACAGCAGAGTTCTGCCCAGCCCACACGTGCCGCTCCGCCTCAAGGCCAGCAACGCTCCCGCAGCTCGTCCGTCACTTCTCTGGATGGTGTGCTCGAACAGGACGCCTACACAACCAATGTTGTTGATGGCCTCTCTTTGTACGCTCCGCTGAACATGCCGCGCGCAATGCTGTATCCTCGTCCCTCTCCTCCTCCTCGTGTTCGCCAATCTGTCGTCAGTGCCATGGGACTTGACCACTATGATTCTGGATCCATCTCCAACGAGCAGTCCGCCCCTCAGCCGGTAGGCATGAAGCGTTCTCGCTCCTCCTTGGAGCATGAAGACAACCGGGCCCAGGGCGATGACGATCTACCCTCTTTGCATTCCGCTAAGAAGATGAAGTTCACCGAAGTCAAGCCAATGATGATTGTCGATACCACTATACTGCAAGGCCACGAATCCGAGAACGATAAGATCGATTTCTCCGAGTTTCTTAACTTCACACCCGCCAAGACCACCGCCTCTACTGCTGAGACGCCCACCACCACTGCTCTCGCCATGGCCCCTACCACGATGACTGCCGAACATGTCACTGAGCACAGCGACTCACACAGCCTTCCGGCCGCAGCTGCCCCAGATGGCACGCTTGCCCAAGTCTCGACGCCCAAGAGCGCTCCCACCCATTCTCCCGCCTGCGGTACCGTCTCGCCAAAGGACCTTCATATCCGGCCTGATCACGACCTCATCCAGGACAGTAACACCCTGGCTACCTATCAGCACGGCCACGACGCCATCCAGCAGCAGCATCAGCAGCAGCTTGCTCTCTCCCATGCCGGCCATGCCGCGCAACTCGACCACGGGGACTACCCGTTCGGTCCCGCCGTTCACGACGACGTCTTCAACCCCGGTTCTGGTATGACCAGTCAAATCTACCAGCAGCCTAACTCCCACCTTCAAGGTTACCGTTATCCGGCACCCCCTATTGCGCCTAACTACCAGGCTGCCCTGCCCTCTGTTGGCTACAATGCTCAGCACGGCCATCCTCCCATCGCTCCACAGCCCTACATGGACGAGCATGCCTATTTTCAGCAGCGCCAGCAGCAACACCTCCAGCAGCAGCATCCTGGCAACTACATTGACCATCGTGCCACCATCATGCAAGCCGCGCCCGGTGCCAGTGGAGCTAGCAACTCATCGGCTAGCATCCGCAGTACGAGTTCACGCCGCCACATATCGTCCCCGTCTCCTGCAAGCACCACCGCCACCATCCCGGCCCAGTGCGAGAACGACGCCTACCCTATACCTGGCAGCATCATCCCTGCCCCAGCACCCGCTCCCGTGCCTACTGCCTCTGCTGCCTCTGCCCGTCGCCGTCAAGCCGCACCGCGCACCCGTCGGTCGTCGGACGATGCGCAGGCAAGCCGCGAGGCCGAAGATCGCCTACTCTACCACCTTAGAGTTGAACAGGGTCTTAGCTATAATGTAGTTAAGAAAGTTGGCGGATTCAAGGTCGCCATCAGCACCCTCCGCGGCCGTATGCGCTGCATCTGCAAAGGGAAGGAGGACCGGCCTCGCAAGCCTGTTTGGAAGCCCGAAGAAGACAGCGCAGTGCTGGACTTGGTGAAGCGGGAGCTGGACGCGTGCCCCAACCCGTCCAGAATCTCCTGGAAGGCCATAAGAGACGAGATGGTGCGTCTCGGCATGCACGAATACGGCGTCGCCACGATCAAGAAGCGCTGGAGAATTCTCACTGGCCAGATCCCCGCCACAACTGCTGACAACGATGACGATGACAGTGATGGCGAGGATGAGACCAACGAGGACAACAACGCAAATAACGCCAACGACGACGAGGATTCTGGCACAATCTAATGCCACGATTTGACGACCATCTCTCACATATTTTCCGCATCTCACATTCTTGCATTTCGACACTGATTTGGCTTTTGACATTTGCATACTACCTCACATCTTTTGCATCTGTCTTCATGATTTTGCATTTCCAGCTTGGCGACAAAAACCACAAAACCACAAAAAAATTGCATATTTTCGGCGTCCGGCGTTCTTCTACATCCTCTTCTTCTCGGTATCGGTTCACAATTTGGCGTCACGCATCTATCTGCATTTCCACGAACAAAATTTCTATTGTGTCATTATCATCAGCATTGGCATCATAAAAAACCAGAATCTCCCTAAAATATTTGCTTTCATTTCTGTTTTCAGGATCATGACTTCATCTCGCATCGGTCAGCATAACCATTCTGCATCATTATTTTCACTGGAGTTCGGGCATCGCACTTGCATCGTGGCCTGGCATGGCCCAACTGGAGTCTAAAATACCGTGGCTGGTCCACACAGCGCACTCGAGGCACGAAATTGTCGTGCACCACATACAATTTTCATTTTCGGGGAGTGGTTTGAAGAGAAACTTGGGGACGCTTTTGAAAGGAGGGAACGAGAGAGGAAGGAAGTTGGTTTTCATACGGATCTACCTATGGGATACACGGGAACGGTATTGTGGATATGGATTAACAAGGGGAGGAACACGAGGTCATGTAACAATTTGTTTTGTATTTGTTTTTTTGTTCATCCTGGTTGTCATATGAGGCCGAACATACCTGGGATAACGGGACGTACGATGCATTGCACCGTTCCGCCCACCACACACATATTCGATTTACGCACCTTCTTCATATGAGCGTAGTCTAGCACATGGCACACAGGATATGGACTGGACTAGGAAAGTCAGCGAGCGGCGTCTCGTCTAGACTCAAACTTTTGGTTTTTTTTCTAACTTTTTCTGTCAACTTTTTTTAATTCACACACCGCAACCACAACCACACACACGATAGATAGCCTCTCTTGCTTGAACATCGTGATAATGCCGTGCTATGATAATGAGAATGACAGTGTGTATTTGACTTGCTAACTTTACTAACCGAGAACCAGGATGACAACGACCTCACAACGCTGAAGGTGATGGCCGACCTCTCGAGCCTGACGACACAGGCACACCGATTTGCGCCAATACACTGCCCAGCTGTGCCGGATCACTTCTCAGAGCATCCCACTCGGCCTCATTCTTGACGAGTGCAGTGCCCGCCAGCACCGTCCCGTTCAGCGACAACTTGTACTCGCTGTCGACACCGCCCTCGGCCGTCCGCGGCACCAGAGCCATTGTCCGGTGAGTGAGAGCCAGATTGTAGCTGATGCTCGCAGGTATATCACCCTTCTCTTCTGCTGCTGTGTCGTATTCTTGTCCGCTAACGCCCTCGATCACAGCCGCCGTTCTTTGGGCGGCTGCTCGTGCCTGCCGGTACAGATCAAGGTAGATGCTGTGCAGCCTTTCAGCGGATGGCGCTTCCGAATCGGCATCGCCTCGTATCCTCGCGGCGGCGACATAGAACGGTACCGACTTGTCAGTGTCCAGCAGCTTGTCCGCCAGCACGCCCCATTCGGTTGCGTCGTTTCCCTCGAGTCCTTCCCGCATCTGAGCGACTGGCAGCAGCTGCAGGTGCCGGTGCGGCTGGCTCGCGCCCGAGTGCCGCCCGCTGTTGTAAAACACGTACATCTCCTCCCCGTGGGCCTTGTAGGCCTCGATGCACGCGTAGGCCGCGCCCAGATCGGACGCGTCCAGCAGGTGGCTCTGCGGCCGCCAGGCCGTCGTGGCCAAAATGGCATGGTCTTGGCTGACGGCAAACTTGTTGAGGACCAGACGATGGTTGCCACAGACGTCGGGGAGCACGAGCAGGCCCTGCTGTGGTACTTCAAAAGGATCGAAAGGTTTGGCCGGTTTCTCGCCTTCCTTCTTGTCATCCTTTTCCTCCTCCTTGGCCTTTGGCTTCTTGGCTAGAGCCGGCGCGAAGCGGAGTTGGAACTGCAGAGTTAACATGGCTCATCAAACGTCAGGTACAGGGGACATACCGGCACGCCCTGCACGCGCAACAGGGCGACTTGCGTTGGGAAGAAGGTGAGGTCGCCGGCAGCGCGCGCGCGGACAAATGTTGCCCGGACCAGGTCAGGTAGGTTGGCTGGGACGGGCGGCATCTCGAGAGCAGGGGGCAGTTCTTAATAAATAGAAGAACTCTGGGGTCGGCGATCAATTGAACGCGCGGGCAGTGTTGATGCGCGTCGTTGTGAACGTGTGGTGAGCTGGAAAAGTGACGTTGTGACATGGTGGGGCGGCTTTTAGCTTTTAGTGGGTTCTGGGTGACAGCTGCTGTGCGTCATTCCCCCACGTTGTCAGCACCCAGTCTCGTGTAAGTGACAAAACACACGACGGCTCGTCACGTTCCACTTGCCTGTCAAAAAAAAGTCAAAACAAACGTTTACAAAATAAAATAGATATAATACGTCTAGCAGTCTGTCCAGAAACAGAAATAAGTAAACAAGAAACCGAACCAAGAGCCAAACAAGTAAGAAAGAACAATGCCAAAAGATATACAAAAGAAGCCAAACAGGACCAAAAACAAAACGCCAACCCAATCTAACATCTATTCACACAAAACACAAAGGCACACAAAATGCACCCATTTACTTCTTCCGCAGGCTGCCGAAACGGCGCTTTATGCCGTCGGCGAAGCGGTGGCTCGTCGAGCTGCTCCGGCCGAGACCGCCGCCATTGCCGTCGCTGGGAACAGACAGCCGGTTGGGATCCACCTGCTCGAGATCGGCCGATGTAGCCCAGGCCGAAGTACCTGCCGCCGATCCGTGACTAAGGCCCCTACGCCGAGTCGACGACGTGGTGCCGCCCTTGGCCGGGAGGAGGGGTGCATCCGTGCCGTTGGCGTTGCTGCGCATGCTGCCGTGGCGGCTGTCCATCTCGTACATTGCTGTGCCGTTGGTGCCGTGGCTGAACGACGAGCTATGCTTACGCAGCTTGCCGTTGTTCTCCTTCATCGCCTTTTCAATCGAGTACGACGGCTCGCCCTTGCCCTTCAGATCGTCGGGGTGGTATTTCTAGAAATGTTAGTCACTCGCACATTCGAAATCCTCTCACGTCGCTGAGACTCACAATAAAATCATATCGCCGGTAGGCACCGCCGGCGGCATCGGGCTCGCGCATCAGGTCGGCACCCTCCTCGTAGTACAGCACATTGCCGTTCCGGTCAGGCATACCCGACGGAATGTTGGAGGTGCCCTGCAGCGGGACATGTTTGGTGAGAGAGTCCTGGATGTACTCGTTGGGCGTGGCCCGGATGGCCTCGTTGTTGGAGTCCTTGACGGCCTCGAGCGGCGACTTCTTCTTATTCTTATTGACGGCCGCAAGAGTGGCGTCGTAAGGACCCTCATGGTGGTAGACGACGCCGCCAACGCGGTCGAGGGAGTCGATCGTGTCGGCATACGGCCGGCTGTGCCGCGAACGGTGCTTGCGGCTCGAGCTGCTGCGGCGTTCGCGCTCCTCGGTCGGCTTGGGCTTGCTCATCTCGGGCGATTGGTACGACATGGTGCCGGTAATTCGTCGAAGAAATGATCCGGTTCGGCGTAAAGGTGGTGGAGGACTGGTTGGTTTCGGAGGTGTCGGCGGCGGCGCAGATTCTGCTGGGGGTGACACAAGTCGGTTGACGTAGTTGCTTGTCTTTTCGGCAAAAAACTCGCTGAGGATCTCGGCTGTGCCTTGCGTTCGATGTGTCTGTGGCGGCTTTCTGCCAACTTTCGCTTTGCTTAGTCGAGGGCTTGGCGCTGGTTTATGAAGTCGTGAGGCAGAACCGTTCTTTGGTGGAGGAGATGGTGGTAAATTGCGGTCCTTTGGCGGAGGTGCTGGTTTGGGAGCAGAGGGCTGGATCACGACCGTAGTAGCCGTCGATGTCTGACTTTCCGTTCTGACAGGTTTCCGTCTTATGGGGTGCTGCCGTAACGGCTGTGGCTGTTCCTGTAGCTGTCGCTTTTGACTTGCAGATGTCTCAAAGTGCGGTAGCTGTGAGCTCGGATTCAGACTTTGGCTGCGAGCGAGAGTAGGAGGCTTCTGTGCGTGTGTATTGAGACTTTGGCTTCGTTTCAAGACAACGTCGGCGGGAGCCCAGTCTGCAGGTGGAAGGTAAGAATGGCGACGGCCCGGAGAAAAGGGCTTCGGGTGGTGGATATGGAATGCAGGCTTCGTTGGGCTCGCAGAGTCGGGTGGTGTTGGGTAGCCGCTGTGACGTCTTTGCAGAATGTGGAGCGGTACTTCTTTAGGTTTGCAGTTGAGAGACAGAGACCGTCGAGGGTTGAAAAATGATGTGCCCGGTCCGTCTAATTGACTCGGTTCGGGTGCTGTCAATGGATCGAGAATGTACCTCTTGGCCTATGTTGATGTTAGGAGAGGTGTGAAGGTATTGTTTTTGGGACAGCAAAAAGAGGAAAAGAAAAAGAGAGAAGCAAAATGAGAGAGGAGGAAGAAGAGAAAACAAAATTGAAAAAGAGAAAATAGATCAGGCAACACAATAAAGATAACAAAAAGTCAGGGAAAGCAACACCACAAAAGGGACTGGGCGTCGAGAACAAAGGTACGGCCGCGTGTTTGGTGAGTAAGCGGTGCCTGGGCGTTCGAGCGGACTTTCTTGGATGTATTTTTGGCCCGTTCAAGCTAATTTCAGAGTGGGTGTGTTGATGTAAGTCGCTCATTAGGAATAGCGCATGGTGCAATTGGCAATTGACGGCTGGCACGGACGACTGACATCAGGGCAAATACGAAGCCGGGCGCAAACGTCTGAAGAAAACGAAGAGGATTCTCTCTGATGTCGTAGTACCTTCCAGTCTTCGTAGCTTGTCGTGGTGGAGGGTGTGTAAGTGCAAGACAATGGACGTGGGTCTCACTAGCAATTTGGTGTGTTGCGGGACCCAGTTGTTTACATCCACTGACGGCATTCCGGATTCGGGCGTGACGCAAGCTATTTTTGGGCGCCAGAGCTTGGCTGGCAGACCGCCCGAGACCTGAGACCTGAGACCTGCTTGATTCCCGATGCGATCGGCGGGGCACGACGTCGTTGATGATCACTGAAAAGAGCAGAATGCCAAGAATTGACGCAGTTCAAGCCCCAAATGGCCGGGATCCAGGGACTCCCGGCGTGCACTTGCAAAAATAAGGCAGAAAGATTCGCAGAAGTGGAAAGGAGCAAAAGCTTGCCATGAGGCCGGGGGCCATGATGTAAACCATCAAGCCATCTATGAAATGGGCCCACTAGAGCTCTTTTCTATCGTTTTCTGTCACCGGCTTGGTCGGAGTGCGGACTGGAGCTGCGATAAACTTGACTCGCTTGACTTTTGGCAGTTTGGCAGCCCGTCCTTTGCCTCGCTCGAGATACAAAAGTGGCGACCGGAAACCTGACTGGGCCGGATTGGCGGGATGGGATTGGGAGAGGAAGTATGATAACGATTGCAAGAGAACAACTTGAAAGCGACCAAACAAGAAATAACTCACCCATTCCTTGTCCTCCTTTTCCTTCTTGGATTTGGGCATGTTTGCGATTGTTTCGATCGCGTTGCAGCAATCGCTTTCGTTCTAGGTTTGGACTCGCAGGTTTTTGACTCGGTCGTGTAGTATCGTAAAATAAGCAAAAATAAGCTGCTAAGTAATTGATTCTGGTCGTTTGCGCACTCGAGATCGGTCGATGCGAGGACGAGCGGATAGGGTTGCAGTCGAGGCCAAGGTCAAGGTCGAGAACGTTGACCGTTTGAGGTTTTTCTTCGTTCGCTTGTTGACTCGATTCCCCAATTGGTATGTCTCCGTTTCCTCTGATGTGCGTGCTGCAGGGTCCTCTGTGCCCACACTGGTCGATCGTGGAGATGTCGTCGACCGTGGTCTAATAACTGTTGTTGGTAGGGCGATTATGCGTTGGCCTGGTCGACGAGAAAATAGAGAAACGAAGAGAGACAGAGGGAAGAAATGGACGGAGACAGAGGATGCGGCAGAAATGGGTAAAGGGGGGAAAGTGAATGGACACAAGTTCACCATTTGAGGAAGGAAGCGACCTCGTCACAAGAAAAAGATTTTGCGCCTGCACACCGTATGTTCTGTTCTATTCTACAATGCACAAAAAAGGCAGGGGCCAGTTCGTTCCTTCTGCCATGGGCTGTTAAAGGGTCCGTCAAAAGAAGAAGCCGCGGAAGGAGGTGAGCGAGCGTCGTCGGCCAGCCGTTTGACATTGGCTTTTGACTTGACATGCAGGGAAGGCGCGATGGAACGCGAACGTGGACGTCCCGGGTTGGGTGGTTTTCTTTTTCTTCATCTTTCCACTATCTGTCGACAGCCCTCACTCTTTCCGTTTCTAGCCCATTCTCTGATTGCAGTATTCCCTGTCCGTTAATAGTGAACACGATAAGGTCAGGTTTGCTTGGGCCATCTTGGGTTGTCACCAATCTTTCAGCCCTCATTCAGGTCCGCAAATCTGCAAGTCTGCAAGATCAGGCCGAAGCATGCATGCACTCCCAACGGCAGTTCGATGATGCGGCTCATCCACCGTGCAGCTTTCAGCCGCTCGCTGCTGATGTGCTTCCACTGTCTCCTTTATGTGAATATATTTATTCGCCTTCAACCTCGTCATGATCATAAACATCGAGATCAACTGCACCTCAGCATACGTATCTTCATAACATGCGACATTTGTACGTCATGAAAAGCCAAGACGCAACGTAAGCGTATCGGCAATG
Organism: Sporothrix humicola; assembly: GCA_021396245.1. Taxonomy (NCBI): domain Eukaryota; kingdom Fungi; phylum Ascomycota; class Sordariomycetes; order Ophiostomatales; family Ophiostomataceae; genus Sporothrix; species Sporothrix humicola. Next base: position 340,471 of record WNYE01000006.1, on the reverse strand, counting down.
CGCAAAAACGCAGGCGGAGAATGGGCAGAAACTTGCAGGGTTGTTGGCGCCATCGAATAAGTCCTTAAGTGCTTGCATATAGATGGATATATTCCGTATATGTGCCTGTTGTACATCGTACGCCATTACTTCTCGCATTTTCGTATCTTGGTTCAATCAGCCGGCTTTAACCTGTGCACAGATTAATGCTATAGCCCATACAAGGCAAATAAAGCAATAGTGAATCTTGAAGAATTAGATGAATCGGACGCAGAATAGATCGAAGGGTCGGAGAAAACGGAAGAAACGGAACACTGGGGTAGACAACCAAAGACGAAAGGAAAGCAAGCATCTTGCACTTACAAGGGTATTGTAAAACGCCAAACACGTCAAAACTGTCAGTGAAGATCACGAAATACGGCGTATCACAGCAAAATATCTCGATAGTCGCACAGCTATATGGCTTCTCAGGGTATCAACGATGCTTTTAAGGCAGCAGAATTTTCATGAAAATTTCAAAATTAATCTGGGCATCGGACATGTCTGTGCAAGCCCAAGGCATGAAGAAACGATTGTTGACAATCTCATTGTGCCCCAGTTTCTAGAAGCCTTCGGTGGGTTGGAGCCAGGGCCCAGGCGCTGGAAATAGCACTAGTGGGGTTGCTTTTATACTAGGCACAAATGTTATGAATGTCGCGTCGCATTCACGTGATGCGACAGACCAACCTCAACCAAACAAGGCAACAACATCGCCAGTCAACAATCCACCTTCTCGTTAGTCGTGGGGCCTAATATGCTGCCAAAGTGATTTGAAGGATCTGTGGGCAATCTCGCATGGGTGGAGGCTGTTCAAGGAGACGCGAGATACTCACTTTAGCTCGCACAACATGGGACTCGTCGACTACTCTTCTGGTGATGAGGACAGTGGCCCAAAAATAACAACCCGCAAGACATCAGACTCGTCTCTTCCGCCGCTTCCACGCGCATTCCACGATCTATATGCGTCAACTGTCCGTACGGCTCCATCCGACGACCCGAGCCTGCATCAGGGACGCCAACGCGCCATCCCTCATGTCGCCGGCCAGTGGCCGAGCCATCTCTACATTGAGTGTACGTTCTCCTGTAGCCTCGCCTTACCTGACATATTGCTGACTCATCCAGGGTTCCCTCTTCAGTCGGACTATGAGAGACTGGGGAAGTTGCTAGCCTCGCTACGCGAGGGGCTGATACGCGAGGAGTTGATCAAAGAGGATGGACCCCCTCTCTTCCACTCGTTTTTGACGAGCGATCTCGGTGTGCCGCTGCCGCTACACATCAGCCTGTCACGACCGTTTGTGTTGACGACGGCACAAAAGACGGACTTTCTGTCCCAACTGGTCGACCGCATCGCGGAGTCTGGCGTCAGCCGTTTCGACGTCGCATTCGACGGCCTTGACTGGTTCCGCAGTCCAGACTCGGCGCGTGCATTTCTCGTGCTGAGGGCTGCCGTCAAGGATGGCAGTGACCAAAGAAACGAACCACTGGTTGACCTCTTGAATGTCTGCAACGGAGAGGTGACAGCGGCCGGGCAGCCGGCGCTGTACTCTCGCAAGCCAGATGTAAAGGACAACGGTGCAATGGAGACGTCCGTGGATCCTGCATCTTTCCACGTGTCTGTGGCATGGACTCTGGCGAAGAACATCGACACATGGGCCAACGCAACACAAAAGGTGTACAACACGTGGCAGACCGAGCCACAGGTGGACAAGGCCGAACCACCCCTTAACATGGCCGTGGTCAGTATCAAGGCCAAGATTGGGAATATCGTCACGGATATTCCCCTACGGAAGTCGCCTGTCCCAAGGAGAGCATCAGCAACTACCGCAACAGATGCAGCATTAGAAATAGTGGCACCCGAAGTTGCAGCACCAGAAGGAACAGAGGCAGCAGTAGTAGAGACCACGGTAACGGATGCGGAATCATCCACGGAGAGTCACAAGCGCCGGTCGAAACGGAAACAACCGGACACTGTCGATGCGAACGACGGTCAGACTAGACGGCGCAATAGCAAAATAAGCCTATTTGGGCTGTGATGCAGGCGCTCGATTTACAAAAATCAGATTTTCTACGCACGAGATACCACAAGCGGTTATTTTGTTTTAATTTGAAACCCATTTCATTCAATTGCAACAGTTCGTCGTAGTGTGAGCTTGGCCTAAAAAACGTATCAATGATCTTGACCATCACGTCAAGTATGTCCCATTTATCGTTGTATGTACGGAAAAGAAGCAGCAAGAGTATACAAAATGAAGGAAAGATACAAAGAAAACAAACGCCTCGTAGACACCATTACCCATGCAAATGAAAAGCAAGACAGTGTATAAACAATTTTAGACCAACGCAACGCAAAGACATGCAAGACACATCAAGGACTCTTCACAGCGGCGTGGTGGAGAGAGTGGCTGGGCCCGGCCTCCTACAGCTCGTCGAGGCTCGGCCGCTCAAACTTCCACGTCCGCGGCTGCACCGGCAGGCCCACAAAGAACTGCCACAGGCGCACCAGTTCGGACGTGAAGATGTCGAAGAACGTTTTGGGGAACGACAGCCAGTGGATGACGACAACGCGGAACGCGCGCATGACGCGGCCAAACTCCTCGTCAAACATCTCGCGGATCGTCGGCTCGGCCAGGTCCTCTTCGTCGATCTCCTCGAGCTTGTCGCTCGCGTCATCCTTGATCTCGTACTTCTTTTCCGTGATCACGGTGTGCGGTTTGCGCACGCGGTCGGGCAGGAGAGTGACCTGGGGCTTCTTTTCCTCGACAGGATCCGCCGCCGCCGCCTGCGCTGCCTCCTCCTCCTCGTCGGCCGCAACCATGGCACGGAATTTTTGGATGTTGGCGAGCGAGCTGCTGAGGCGTGCGTACGTGTTGAACAGGGACACAAGCTCGGTGCGCCGCAGCTGCGGGATGGCGCCGTCGTTGTCGTACTCAAAGAGCACCTTGAGGGCCGTGCCGTAACCCGCCGTCTGCAGCTTGCCCCACAGACGGCACTTGTCGCAGCCGACGCAGTCCATGAGGCTGCTCACGTTGCGGAACCGGTTGCGGAAGTCTTCCTTCAGCGAAGGACCCTCGCCGTTCTTGAACATGAGCGATTCGTCAAAGATCTGGGGCACGCTGGCGGCCGCGTTGGTGACAGCCAGGACCTTGTCGCGCGTAATGTTGTCCTGCTCGGGCTCGCCCGAACAGAAGATGTAGCGCTCCAGATGCGGGCCCAGTTTGGCAATGGCGCGCGTCAGGAGGGCGTAGTTGAAGTACAGGTTGCTAATGCGGTCGGGGAAGCGGTGCAGGCGGTTGACGTATAAGCCCACGTTGGGCGCCCACTCGCCAGTGGTCTGGTTCAGGAAATCCCAGCAGAGGTGCGTGGTGATGGACGTGTGCATGCCCGACATGAGCCGGTAAAAGACACGCTTCTCAATGCACTCGTCCTCCACCTCGAAGCCTGTCTTGGCCACAAACGGCGTGGACGGCTCGATCTGGCGCTGCTGCTCGAGCGCCTGCTGGCGGCCCGCCGCTTCGAGAATCGACCGGAAGTCGGCCACGGCCGGGATGTTCTTGGCCGCCTTGTCGGACGTCCCGAGCTGCGCCGAGTGCGGGAACGAGCTCTTCTGGAAGCAGTTCTCGCGGTAGATGGCCTCCCACACCTGGGTGGCACCGTCGCCGGCGTAGCCTGTAAACCGCTCCGGGTTCGCGACAAGGCTCACGTAGTCTCCCTTGGACCCCGCGCTCTCGTCCTCCGGCACGCAGTAGTCGCGGTCGTCGCACTCGTCGTCGTACTCGACCACACAGCTCTCGCCGACGTTCTCGCCCAGGCGGCCCTGGAGCGGGCGCCGTGGCCGCTCGCGCTGTGTGGATTTGCCTGGATGTGACGCCGAGGGCCCCTGCAGCTTGCCGAGCTCACTGGCTCGCCAGACCTTGGGGATGTCGTCTTCGTTTTCCAGAGTCTCGACAGCGCAGGCAATGTTGCCGCACATGCCGTTCTCGTCGTCCCAGAACGGGCATTTTTTGTTGTAGAGGTTGACTCGGTAGTGGCTGAAAAAGTCGGTTGTCTGTGTGAGATCGGTGATGGCGGGGCTCACGCGGGCGTTGAGCTTCTCGAGCGTCGAGTAGGAGGCGCATGCGTCGGAGACAATGGCCTTTGGTGAGATCTGGTAGTAGGAATGGTTAGAGACGATGAAGCGAAGCTCGGAAGGCGAAGCAGCCTCAGCCAAGGACCCGAGTGCGATAAATGTGAGGAGAAAGAGAGAAGAGGCCGCAGAGGAACGCCATGGCGACAGGGAGGGAAATGAAGAATGTAGAGAAAAACAATGGGCAGAGAAACTAGAAGAAACAAGAGGAGAGAGGGTATTTGCGGCATACCACGCAGGTATCTGCATCTTGCGAGCTCTGGCACTGACCCAGTGGGCCCCAAAGTGCAAAGATGCTGAGATAGAACAGCTTGGAAGCTGGTTTCATGGTGTCCCGTAGCGAAAGGGCTCTCCCAAGGCGAGGGGAGAGCGAGAGTGGGCGGTCGGGAGTAGAAATAGAGCCGGGGGCGTGTGGTGGGTGTGTCGAGGCGGTCGAGACGGATTGCCTTGTGTATGAACTTTATTTTTTAATATAAGTGTCCGGAGGCAGGCGGCAGTCGTGGGAGCGCACAGTTGGAAGGTGTCCTGTAGAGTAAAGCGATTATGGGAGGCGGAAGATCGATGGGAGGGAAGGCGCGGGTCGGTAGAAACGAGGAAGGAAGAGGCCTGGGATATCTGTGTATCGAAGGAACGAACGAGACAGTGTCGCAAAGTTGAAAAGGAGGTAAAGAACCAGGAGGCGTTCTGAAGATGGTGCGGTGTTGCGGTATTGGGAACACCGATGTTCCTTCCTATTGCAGGGTCTGAAACAGCGAAGCGACCGGCGCAAAATGCTGTGGGTAGTTGGAAGCACTGGTTGTTTTGCCTTGACAAAGAAGACAAGTGTTGTCGACGATATGGCTGTCCGCGGAAGAAAAGAGAAAAAGAGTGTCTGGTGATTAATATGGAGGGCAATTAGCCGGCTCCAGCAAGGTGTTTGAGTAGAAAGAGGTGGAGGATGGAGGAAGTGTGCGAAGAAAGGCGGCGCGGGCGATGATGTCGGTTTTATTTCTCTTTTTTTTTTTTTTTTTTTTTTTTTGTTCTTTAGGTTCGTTTCTTGTTCAAGCCCGTTTTAGGTTCTGTTTGGCTCCTGAAAGGTATCTTTTGCGCCGGGGTTGGCGGTCGTGGAACATGTGCTCGTTTCTTTGGCGCTTCTATTTCGAGCTCCTTTTCCTTAGCTTCGATTTTAGGAGAGGCCACCTTTACACACATAAAGGGGCAAAAAACACATGTGGGATGGCAAAATTGTCAAAAGATAAAGCCAGGCAGACAGAAGAATAAAGAACTTAGACAAAAAGTGAAGCCTGTCAAACTTTTGAATGTACTCGGGAAAACGGCCGCATTTGGATTTCGAATACAAAAGGAGCCACGATGTCTTTTTCTGTTGTCCTTCGCTCCTTCCAACTTCCCAGTTTCCCACTTTGTATGACTCGCTGCAGTGTATCCCAGAGAGTGGAGCAATAACCATAAATTGCAGCAGAGAGCGAAACATGCGATGCGTCGGCAGGTGCTGCCTTCCATAGCCTTAAACAGGCCAGCGAAGAGATTATGTCATCCGATTTGAGCGGCGGAGAATCAGCAGATGCGCCAGCCCAAATGGGCCGTTTTTCCTCAGCCATTTCGGCGGAGGAATGCCAGCGGCAGAAGCCACGATGAAAGTGTCCGTACGATGTAAGATTGACGGCTTTTTCGTCTGTCAATTGCTTGGGTTCTGGAGAAAACTGGCAGTGGCCACATTGCAGATTCGAGATTCCACCGCTTCCAGAAGGGTCCAATCCCTGTAGCGCGGCTAAAACAGGGGACTGGCACGCTTTGTTCTTAGTGGCCGCCTCAACCGCCCGGAGCGCTCGGTTGGGGGAACTCCAGTCGCTGCAAGATGGCGCCCACGGACGGGCTTTCTGTCGTTTGTCTTTTGTGGCAGTATTCTTCGGCGGATAAATAGCGTGGAACAAAGTCGATCGACAAGACAAAGGACAGGCCAAAAATTACCAAATCCGTGGCACAGCCTCAGAACCAACACGGAGTCTCAGCCTCGCTGACGCTCACTATACGAGTCTGGCGGCGAGTAAAGTGAGGTGAGTACGAGCTGCGAGTCAGAGCAGTCGTATGTTACAAAATATATTGTGCTCGTGGGGTGAAGACACGGTTTACGAAACGCCAATAATTGCATATTCATTACTCGTCCAGGATCAAACACGTAGCATAAGCCCATATTGTAAGATATCTTACATAAATTGCATTCTGATTATGAAGTACCAGCGGTCCCTAAAATAAACCAACATGCACGATCGCAGCAAAGAACAGTTCGCCAAGAATAATCATACATCTGATGAGCTGACCAGCAATGAGAAGAAGAAACTGGCAGCCATCCTCAAAAGTCCACGGAAACAGCCTTGCTTTGACAGCCCTAGAAAACACCATATGCAGAGAACCGTCAAAAGGACCACAAAGTGACAGAAGGCTGGGCAAAAAGTGAAAGTCGCAACCGTGTTGGCCGCAATCCGCCAATCAGCCCAGCTCTTGCATCAACATCTGCCCACTATCCGCCAATATGCAAAGAATTGCATGTGCGCCCGGTTCCCCAACAAGAAGTGCAGGGCGTATGTGCCATAAAGCAAGGCTGGCCGAAAGGACCCGTACAAAGAGACAAAAAGCATTGTAGAAACTCCAAAGTGAGATGGAAAAAGTAAAGTCGGATCGAGTCGCAAGTATCGAGAGAAAAGGAAGCATGCGCAAGACGTCGTCGGTCGAGCCCATGTGTCGTACGCAGTTTCGTCGTTTACTCGTCGCTGTCATCGTCGTCGTCGTTATCGTATGCAATCAAACTCCAACACCGCCTTGGTGGCCCTTCTGCCACTCTGCCACCATTGCCACCTCCACGATCAAGCGTTCGCCGATCAATTTGCCGGGGGCTGATAGTTGATCGGTCTCCTGGAGAAACAAAAAAATATGCGTCAGTATCCCGTGCAACGTGCTGCCAAGGCCAGGCTGTGATGTATGGGTGGTTCGTAGCTTGACTCACTTGAAAAGGAGAATATGTGGCTCGGGCTCGTGTACTTCGTAATGCTCCCATCCAAGCGACTGTTGACGGGGTGAGGAATGTTAGCACTCTGTTGTCGTTCTGACGTTTTTGAAACAATGACGTATCTGGCGTTTTCGCCATCCCGTTGGTAAACGCACCTGGGTGATTCCCATAGATCGCCACTCGTCCTCCCACAGAAGCTTCATAGTCTTTTTGCTCTCGTCGAGATACTGGTCGGGGATGAGCTTGAGCATCTGCTTGGGCAGGAGCACGTGCCGGTACTCGTACTGGTTGTCGGAGTATCTAAAGAGTCGGTTAGCCGCGAGGATTTCACATCTAGGGAGAGAAGGCGGACGCACCTCTGAGAGTAGTGAATGTTGTCGAGATACGGCTCCAGCACCTTGCGCTCCGAGTCGGACAAGGGGATGGCGCGTGTGTTTCGGCGGGCCGGGTCGATGCCCAGTATCCGCATCTCCTGGAGAGACGACATGGCGGCGATGGTGTGTGTTAGGGGAGAGAAGAGGGGAGCGCGGAAACGGCGGTAAGAACGTGTCGTCGAGAGAAAAGCGCGTCGTGCGGAAGCCAAAAAGGTCGAGCAGTCGTCGTTGACGGGAAATGCAACGCGTCGCAAGTCGAGAGGCGTCTTTGGGCGGCAATTGATGCAAGTTGAAAAGAGGTCAGGTCGAGATCGAGACGCGTCTTTGAAGGAGGGGAAATTCGTTGGGGCAGTTTGCGTTCAAACTGCTGGGGTGATGCAGAGTAAAGTCGAGATGAGAGTGATGTCAGGGCGAACTCCAAGTTGACAAGAAGTGAGGAAGAAAAAAAAAAGGTGAAGAATTGAGGGGCAAAAAAATACAATGGGGGAGGTCTGACGAGGTATTGATGGGTCCTTCCTTACCTTTTTGGCGCAACGCAGGCAGGCGGCATCGGGAAAGGCTCCAAAGTAAACAAAACGCAACAAGCTCGGGCCAATCCAGGGCGCTCCTTCTGTGTGGACTCTCTTCTCTCCAAAAGACGCGGGGCTGCACTGGGCGGTCCAAAATAGGGTCACGTGCAGCGCGTCTCAAGCTGTACCGTATGAATTCACAGTGCTTCTCAATTAACACAGTACGCACGCCAGTCGTTGGTGTCCTCTTTCCGGTCAAGGGGCAGGCACTCTCTCCACGCACTTCGTCTCCCCTCCGCCCAAAAACGCGTCCACCCTTTCTTTCGCAGAAAAAGCCCTGGACTCTTTGGACTGGCCAAACGACAAGGCGACTCACAAAAAAGAGAGGACCAGCAACATCGCGACTTGCTCGACAAACGATAGCTCCGCAACGCACCTTGGGCGTCCAGCGACAGGCCGTTTCGACAAAAGCCTTTTTGCATTTCGTATTTTGCATTTGCTACCGACTCGTCGACATTCCCAGCCTTTCGTTTTGCATCGCCCAAAAAAGTCGATTTTATCCCCAAGCTTGCATCGACTATTCCAATTCGCATCGATAATTTGCATCCATCCACGCGGCGCATCGCGACATTGCCCCCTCCCACGATCGGTGCTACGAAGCAATCCAATTCGGCGGCCCGATGGAGAAGCGCAAGTCGACTGGCGCCGACGGCGGAGACCTTCGCGCCTCGAAGCGGTTAAAAGTTGTGGTACGTCTTTTGGGGGGAAGTTGAGAGAGTTTGGGGAAGATACATGAGAAAAGAATATCAGAAATTGCATGCGGATCCATGCAACTGTTGATAATTGCATTGGCGGGAGCTGTCGCGATGCGGGCGTTGCGCGACGTTGAAAGCGTGTCGCGACAGTTGGCGTAGAGTAGCTCGGAGAACTGTCAAAGAGCTATTTTATGCGACAGCCCAAGCAAGCTCCAGATGCGCGTCCAGCAAAACCCCGGCCTGGCGGCGACGCGGCGACAAGTGCATCCGACGACCAGTCTAGCAACAGACTGCATCTTGCTTCTCCGACGACAGCTCAGCCACAACGCCAATTCCTTACAATTGTGTTTTTGTGGTGCATTTGTTTTTGCATCGCATCACGAACTAACTTTTTGCAGGAGAAGAGCAACGAGACCGCAAAATCCACCACAAAGACGGGCCTCGAGTTCCTCGAGCTGATCCGGAAAACGAGCGATAAGAAGTAGGTCCCGGATGCATTTCCTACCCCAAATGCAACGTGCTAACCTTTTCAGTGGCCGAAGGATAGCAGAAGCGTTCGAGACGCTGCCTCCACGGCGCGGCAACGAGGATTACTACAAGGCGGTCCGCATGCCTATCTCGCTGCAGGACGTCGAGGCAAAACTCAAGGCCGGCAAGTTTGCCAACCTCACAGAGCTCGAATCGTACATTAAGCGCATGGTCTTGAATGTCCGCGAGTACTACCCCAAGGGCTCGCAGCAGATGGAGGACTCGGAACGCGTGCGCAAGGCCACAAGCAATTTCATGGTCAAGCACAATCCAGCATACAAGCTAGTCCAGGGCTACGTGGCCGTGCCGACGCCGTTCCCCGACGAAGATGACGCCGGCGACGAAGATGCGGACGGTGACGCCGACGAGGACGCCGACGCAGACGCAGATGCAGACGGCGATGAAGATGCCGAGGCCGAGGACGACGAGGAGGCTGCAGAAGACGAAGACGAAGACGAAGAGGACGATGTCCGCACACCCGGCCAGCGGCGAAAGAGCTCGGCTGCTAGAAGCATGCGCGACACGCCAAACCGCTCGTCGCGGCCAGAACGGACAGTGCCGCAGGGCCTTAAGCAGGACCACGACTTTGCGGGCGTCCCGTACAAGGGCCTGACATTCCAGGAGGCACAGGAAAAGATCATGGAGGAGATCATCCGTCGACCAGACGAAGAGTGAGTGCCCTGTACCCGGACGACTATTTTTATACAGTATGCTAACAGCAACAGGGACGAATCGTACGGCTACTTTGAGCCGTTCTTCAACCTCCCGCCGCGCTCGCTCAAGGACTACTTCCAGGTCATCAAGGACCCGCTGTCGATCAAGAAGCTGCAGAAGCTCGTCAAGGGCATCCGCAGCCGGACCGACCGCTCGGGCGTGACCGAGTTCAAGAGCTGGGCCGCGTTCGAGGAGAAGGCCAGCCTCCTGTGGGAGAATGCCTACTACTACAACGAGGATGGCAGCCCGATTGCCAACATGGCCAAGGAGCTCGAAAAGATGTTCCGCGACGAGCTGAGACAGGCCAAGGAGGTTGTGCAAGAACCGCCACAGCCCAAGATCAAGATCAAGACGACGACAAGTGCAGCCACCGCCACGCCCGCGAGCTCCAAGAAGATAACGATTCACGTAGCCAACACCCGCGGCAGCTCTGCCGAGTCGCCCGTGGGCAAGGCTGCGGGGTCTGTGTCTTCGGACGCGCCAGCCGCGCGCGGTGCCGGTGTTGGCGCAACGCCGTCCGCCCTCGAAAAGACCCGCGGTTTGTCGAAAGCGTCGCCAAGCCCCTCGGCTGCAGGGTTGGCCGTCAACGGTGCCAAGCGCGAGTCCTCGTCGCGTGCATCTCCCGCCCTGTCACAGCGGCCAAACGGCACTGCTGCCGTCGCCGAAGGCTCGCCCGTCGTCGCCAATGGAACGCCTGCTGCAGACTCGCCAGCGACCAATGGCGAAGCGCCGGCTGCGCCAAAGCCGCCAGCACCTCCGCCACGCCCAGCCTACGAGTCCAAGTTCCGTGAAGCCAGCAGGGGTAAGTTGTCCTTCGCAATTATTTTACCAAATGCATCCTTGCTAACAGTGTAGAACCCCTCGTGACAAATTTGACGATCCGCACGCACCTAGCGCTGAATACCGGCGACCGCCGCTACGAGATCCAGCTGCCGCCGCACCCCAAGCTCACGCAGCGCTCCGTCACGCTCAACATCCCGCCGGGCCAGTGGCGCCAGCAGCTTTCCGTGTCGCTCAACCCGTCCGTCCAAAAACAGCAGCGCCCGTTCAAGATGTTTGTCATTTCTAATGGTGTAACTCTTAACCCGGTGACGCCGATACCTGTACCTGGCAGCCCTCCGCCGGCCGAGTCCGATGCCAAGCTCTACGATTGCAACCTGCACCCCGGCGTCAACGTCATCCAGGTGCAGATCATTGCCGGCCTCGCCAAGGACCAGAAGCTGCCCAACGGCGCCGATGCCGAGCTGGAAAAGGTGACCATCTTTGCGAACCTGATGAAGTTCTAGGCCAGTCGAGATGACGGCCTTGTTTGATATTCTGTTTTTGGTAACATGACTGCTTTGGTGCATGATTTGGGCCTCAGTTGGTCTTTGGATTTTTGCGGAAGGACATGCGAAAGGACATGGCGTTTTTTTATAACTGTAGCTTTTGGAGGTTTTGTGCTCCTCTCTGTTTTTTCTAGCACCATGCTATCTAGTATTTGGTATTTGGTTCCTTCTTTCAGTTTTGTCCAGGTCAGGAGGATGGCATTCAGTGTACAATATATCCAAGGATCAAGTGGTTAATCAAAGTGGTTAATAAATGCGAGGTAGTTTGTTGAAAGTGTGCTGAATCTCTGTTATATGTTGAATGTCGATTTATGAGGTGAGATCGACATAGTGGAGACTTGCGCTGGCTGCACGCGCTGCTAGCTTTCTATAGCGGGCCTTGTCGTTGTGCTGGCAGGTGCCACAGCCAACCACACCGAACCTCGGCTCTTTCCACAACGCGTGCGCCCAAGTGCACCTGCCGCTGAAAACGCCCCAGAATTTGCGAAGCTGGGGTGTCATGCGTAATCCGCGCCTTCCCCGGTTTTGGTGTTTCCTTCGATAGAGCTAATTTATCGACGCCATCAGGAGTTCTCTCCCTTCTCCTTCATTCAGCAATTTGACAACATTTTGACAACATCGACAACCCGTTTGTCAACACATGCCGACCCCATGAGCGACCGAATACCACCACCGCCTCCGCCGCAAACCGCGGCCGCAGTCGCTGCCGCCAGCGCATCGATCGCACCCTCCTTTGCCGAGGCGCAACGACGCCTTGCCGCCCGCCGAAGCGAACGCGCCGCTGCCGAAGCGGCCTACAGAACACAGATTGCCGCGACGGCGGCTGCACAACGGGAAGCGTCTGCAGCGGCTCTGCGCGCACGGCTCAACGCCGGCGGACCGTTGTCGTCGTCATCCTCGCCTCTCGTACGTCGAATTGGCGGCACAGCCCTTGTCGCTTGGGACGGCGTCAGTCGGGCTGCTTCGACAATCAGCAATACTTTGAACGGCGGCGACGACTCGAGAAATATCGATGTAGCTGGCACCAGCGGCCAGCGCCCGGCGTTCCGCGTCAGCCAGGTGGACGCTGAGCTGCTCGACGAAGAACTTCTAGACCTGCTTCGCGGACAGGTGGCCGATGCACTCAAATACGTTCGCGGCGGCACACTACAGGACGACTGGCAGCCCGAGATTATGCTTCTCTTAAGAGCGGCACTCTTCAAGCTGTCTGTGTGGGACCATGACGCGACCTACGGTGCAGCCCTCCAGAATCTCAAATACGCCGACGCGCGTGCAATCAGCGGCAAACGCGGCGCGATTGCAGCCGCCGTGCCTGTTCCTCCTTCAAAATGGCAAAAAGCAGCATACGGTCTTGTGACAGTCGGCGGCCGCTATGCATGGACCAAGTGGGAGGACTGGCTGCGCGACCACGACCAAGAGGCCGACGACGGGTACGGCGACAGTGGTGACGGTGCGGAGGGAAGCAACAACACAATCTCTCTTCTGGCCGGCCGGTTACGTTTGTCGCTATCATCAAACGCAGTCAAGCGTCTCACACGCGTTACGTCTGTTGCATCCGATCTCTATGCCGGCGCCGCGTTCGTCTCGTTCCTCGTCTTCTTGCGCTACGGCCGCTACCGCACCCTGCTCGACCGCATCCTGCGAATGCGTCTCGTGCCGCCCACTAGCCAGGTCAGCCGCGAAGTCTCCTTCGAGTACCTCAACCGCCAGCTCGTGTGGCACGCGTTCACCGAGTTCTTGCTGTTCCTGCTGCCGCTTGTCGGCATCAACCGCTGGCGCCGCTGGATCACGCGCACCTGGCGCAAGACCAAGACCGCCGTCGCCAAAGCCACGACGGCCGTCAAGGGCGCTGGCTCCGGAGCGGGCGACAGCGAGGAAATCCAAGCAGTGGAGAAGACGGGCGAGTACGCCTTTTTGCCGGAACGCACGTGCGCCATCTGCTACCAGGACCAGAACGCCGCCACCTCCGAGGCCGATATTATGGCCGCCGCCGCCGCCTCGAGCGGTGTCATTGGCTCGGCCGAGACCGACATCACCAACCCCTACGAGGCCGTCCCCTGCGGCTGTGTCTACTGCTACGTTTCGCTTGCCACGCGCATCGAGCGCGAAGAGGGCGACGGCTGGACCTGCCTGAGATGTGGCACTCTTGTGACCTCGTGCCGGCCGTGGAACGGCGACGTGCTGGAGCCTGCATCCGTGTTGGCTTCTGCAGCCGGCGGTGCTGCCACTGCCGACGGACGTCCGTCCTCATCTTCCACCAATGCATCTGGCTCGCCATTGACCCATAAGACGGTCGGTTTTGCCGATGATGTCAAGGGTGAGGACGACGACGACGAGACGTCCAACGACGAAATTCAGATGGGCGAGATTGAAGACGAGGAAGAGATCGAGGATGATGCAGAGGAAGACGAGGGCGAGGGTGAGGGCGAAGAGGAGAGTCCTGAAGTCACCGACGACGATTCCGAGGCCTACGAGGAGGACGAGGACAGTGTCGAGGGTGAGCTCGATGAAGAGTTGGAAGAGGCATAATTGTGTTGACTGAGCCACAACTTTCTTTTGTCATTTTGTAAACATACAAGCATTGCATGGTTTGGCGAGGAGATAATCAAGGGGAGTCATCTGTTCGGGTAGTTGTTTGCATTGTTAGCCTCGCCCTGGTATACAGATGGCGAGGTGTATGATATCACATAGATTTCTGTAAAATATACACTAAATGTCGAGTCTATTGACACGAGCCACTGCTGGTTCAATCTGTATTTTCTCTATTTTTATTCACCCATGTTACTACTTTACTCTTTTTATTTTATCTTTTTCTTTTTATTTTATTTTGCATATTTTTTATTTAAAAAAAAAAGGAAAATAAATTAGTGAATAATCTCAGCACATCAATTTAATATTAAAACCCATGCAGTGTACGGAAACCACATTGAAAAGAAAATAGATGCATGAAGGGAGAATTCGTCGTCATGATATAGTAGAAATAATGGTTCTTAACAAGCCATTTGAAAATAATGAAGAGAAACGACATAAATCAAGCAAAAGAAACATCCATGCATTTGTGCCACCCGTCAATGATGTTGAGATACAAATAACCTTCCCAGGCCCATGCTGCTCTCCTTCTGTACTCTCCTCCCACCGCGCTTATCATCCGACCCCCACAACTCTGGCTTAGTTCCCCAGCAAATGTGCCAGGGCACCTTCTACGCTGCCGCCGCTACGCCGGAGTGCTGCCACATTCTGGTCAAAGTCGTAAAAGCCCATCTCGTTGAGCTGCCGCAGCTGGCTGGCATACTGCTCTTCGGGACTCCGCGTGTCCTGCTGGGCAGGCGGTGCGCTGAACGCGGCAAAGGGGTTGAAAGCACCACCTGCACCAGCACCGCCAGCACCACCGCCCAGGTTGCCCAGCATCTGCAGTGCCTGCTGCATCTGCTCTGGTGTCGGCTGGGGCATGCCGCCAAACATGGCGCCAAAGGGATTGGCAGCCGGGTTTGCACCTGCGCCAGCATCGCCACCTGCAGCTCTGGCACCCTCGCCTGCTGCTGTATTTGCGCCTGCCGCGCCTGTGCTTGCTCCAGCTGCTGGTGCGCCCGTACCGGCTCCCGCACCTGCACCAGCCCCTTGACCTTGCATTCCGGCGAGGAGTGCCGCAAAGGGATTAGCTGCCGCATCACCGCCTGCACCGCCCATGCCTGTAGGGGCGGGCACACCGTACAAGAAGGGGTTGAAGCTGGCAAAGGGGTTTGCCGGAGCGCCACCAGCTCCCGCACCGGCACCGGCACTAGCACCGGCAGCACCTCCTGAAGGCGAGGACGCAGCGTCGGCGGGCGTGTTGTCGGTCGCGCCGGGGGCGGGGAAGGCATTGGCTCCGCTGCGGGGGCCGCCGCCCATGAGATCACGCATGCGGTTCATGGCGCGCATGGTGGAGGGGTCGGTCATCATGCTGCGGAACATGGGGGACTGGATGAGCTCGCGGGCGTTGGGGACGTTGCGGAGGGTAGGGTTGGAGTTGATGAGGTAGTCGACAAAGGCCGGGTTGTTGAGGGCTTCGTTCATGGAGGCGGAGACGGCGGGGTTGGATAGCATCTCGGTGATCTGGTCTTCGGACGGGAGGTTCATCTGCGTTGTTAGCATGCGTGGGGAAGATCGGAAAATGCACCAAAAAAACGCAGGAAGCATTGGAACTTACTCCACCATCAGGGCCAAAGAGGTCCTGGGAAGGCAGGTTGGCGTGGCCGGCAAAACGGGCGCCTGTCAGGCCGGCCAGCAGATCGTTGGCGGGCGTGCCGGCGGCCATGTTCGTGGGGACGGCCGGCGGTGGTGCCGAGGAGCTGGCGCCTGCGGCACCAGACGAGGCAGCGGCACCAGCACCAGGCCGCGGGTGGTTGCTGGCGGCACTTTTGACGAGATGAAGCGTGTTGCCGGCCTTAATCTTATACGAGCCGAGCGTGTCGTCGTTCTTCATGACGCGGCCCGAGTAGATGAGGCGCTGGCGCTCGACAGGGATGTTCTCGTACTCCTCGGTAGCGAGCTTGGCCTTGAGGTCGAGCACGGTGGCCGACTCGGCAATGGTGATGTTATGCAGCCCATCGCCAGAAGTCTTGACCTTGAAGCTGATTTGGGGATCGGCGGATCCCTCTGCGTCGGCCATGGCGAGTGTGGGGGGAACTGTGTGATTTGAGTGAGGTAGAGAGAGAGAGAGAGACGATAGTTGTCTGTCGAGAGTTGCGAAAGACGAGCTCCGAATGTCGTCTCAAGAAAATGCAAGACGCAAGCTGAGTTGGATGCGAAAAGAAGGATGAGGAAGATCGGCCAATTCACTGGTTGGCTGGGGACAATAGACGACTGCGGGGTCGGTTGGCAGGCCTATGACAAGGTAGGATGTGCCGGGATCTGTTCAGCTTGGGTGGTGATGCGACTGAGCAGTTGTGAAAAGAAGCAAAGCCGCCAACCAAAATAGAAGAAGGAAGAAGTCTCACGGACAAAAATGGTGAAAGGTAAGAGGGAGGAGGCAAAGTCGCAAAAGTCAAAAGGAAGATGTGCGATCAGTGAATAATGAGGTAACGGGAAGGAGAGAGAGGCTGCGGCAGGGGCGGGGAAAAGGCCTGGCCCAGAAGGAAAGCGGGTACAGGGGCTCGATAGGCTGGCGTGACGAATCTGTTGGGCAACAGGCACAAGCTTGAAAGGCAGGAGCGCCCGGAAGGACACAGCGACAAAAGACGGAGTGGAAGCTCAGCGAATTAGGTGGAAGGCACGGGATTGGGAAAGGGCCCAGAGTCGTCAAGCGCGGGCCTAGTGCAACGGAGGGAGGCAGGTGCAGACCAGGCAGTGAGGAGAAGGCGATATCGACTTCATGTTGAGAAGGTGCGACTAGTCAGTCACCACTCACCAGCGTCGGCGATTACAGGCCGTTGTGGTGCAAGTGTCTCGTGCCTGGCGGGCTGGCGGGCCTGGGTAGACTCTGACGTTCCTTCCCATGTGCCTGTGGATCGTGCCTTCTCCCATCAAGCACTGCGATTGGCTGCCACTTGCACCTTTTGGGCCCAAAGACCAGAGCCCGCTGCAAAATGTCCCCGTTGTTGCACTCGCAGTGCTGATTTGTCTCCGTTCTCCACACATTTTCGCAATTAACCAATTCGCAGCCAACAAGAGACGAGAATAAAGACGGACGGAGCACGGCAATGCATCTGTGAGATAAAGGGCGGCTCGACGCATTATCTTATCAGGCCTTTTGTCTGCTGTCTGGCTGTCGGACATTGACTCGAGAATTGATGCCGGCCACGTCGCGGACAGGGCGCAAAATCGCCCGTCGGGCGTGTGATTTGTGTCGAGACCGACGCGTTCAGGTGAGTTTTTCTGTTCTTACTCGTTGAATGCTGATGTGTGTATATGAGGCATGCATCGTGGGTGGCCATGTTTCCCTTCTGTTTTATTTTTATTCAATACACCTACTAACTGCTTAGTGTACATTCGAGTCGAGCACAAGCAGCTCGTGCCGGCAATGTCTGAAATCACATGCTTCGTGCACGTTTCTGACGGACCGCAAGCCACGGGGACCTCGCCGCAGCCGCTATGAGCCGTCGGTGCTGAGTGCGGCGTTTGCATTGACCAATATCAACAGCAATGCCAGCGGGAGTGGGATCGGAGGTGGCAGAGACGATGGCGGCGAAGACAGTGATCCTCGAGGCCGACCGCCACGAGGGCCTGGACCTCATTCGTCTGTACATGGGACGGGCAACTTCCCCTACAGTCTCGGGCCTCTTCCCGGGAACACAGAAGCAGTGACGACAGGCCCAATGCCGCTGCCCATGGGTCTCCCTTCTGTCGAACATCTTGTTCCCGAAGCTGTCTTTCGGGCTATTCTCGACGAGTTTTCGGCCCGTGTCTATCCTGTCATCCCTCTCGTGCACATCCCGACATTTACTGCTCGACTCCAAGCCCGAGACTTTGCAACTGACCCGGCATTTTTCCGGCTGTGCATGGCCCTCTGTGCAGTAACTGTGGCGTCAATTCCACGAAACGGCGGAAGCTACGGTGCGCCGTGGTATCGAAGCGTTGGTGAACTGGTCGACCGTGCAGCCCATCTCATCATGTTGAGCTCCATGAGCACATCGCCAGCGTGGTTGAACGAGGCCACTGTCGACCACATTATTGTCCACGTTTTACTGGCCATGGCTTTCCACTATTCGGGACGGAACAATGCTGGCTGGTCATATGCCAGTGACGCCATGCTGTCGTTTCGTGCAATGGAGCTCTACAAGAAATCGTCGTATGAGAATCTGAGCACCATCGAGGCCGAGATGTGCAAACGGGCCTTTTGGCTGCTGTTTATCATCCAAGTGTAAGTGGCGCGGGATTGAGTTTATTTGTTGATTGTTAGTTGTTTGCTAACTGGACAGACACGATCGAATGTCTTTTATCATCCCACATACTGGCCTCAGCTACGACCCTAAGACAACAGACTGGCAATTTCTGTTACCACTGGAGGTCTGGGATGAGGCTTTGACGCCGCCAGAACAGGCAGCAAATCTGCACAGGAGAACCGATTCACCAGGGGCCGGAAATCCAGACTCACCACCAACGATATCAGGGTTTATTGCCCTCATCAAAGTGTTTCTGAGCGTCGCCGATCTGCTGGATGTTGTATTCCCAGGTCCGCCGGCACACTTTTCATTGTCACCGGGCTCTCATGCCCTTAAATACCTGCTCCCTCAACAGGAAGTGCTCATCCAGAACAACCCGTTGCATAATGCAGCCTCATCGCCTTCGGAAATGACAATTTTGGATTCACTACTGCAAGTTATGACGCGTCTCAATGCAGTCCTCAACGGTCTGCCTGACGAACTGCGACCTATCCGGAATGTCGACGATACACGCCGTGTTTTGCGCAGCAACGTGCCCTCGCACTTTGAAATTATGCGGGCCAACATCCACATTACGAGCATCTACATGCAGTCGATGATTGTCGAAATGTGTCTGAGCAAAGTGCAGGGGATGCCGCCGACCCAGTTGGAGCCATACCAAACAACAGCGGTGGACAGCAACAGTGCTCGGCCGCACAGCATAGATGCCCTGCAGGACTTGTTGTTGTCGACACCACCTGGTGAAGGCCATGCGTCGGCTCCGTCACCTGGTACAGTGGCTGGTGGTATTGGCACACGCTTGTGGCAACTCAAGGAGTCGATAGCGCGAGAGCTGCTAGAGGCCGTCACGAGTTCACCAACCTGGGTTCTCGAGGCAAATGGGTCATCGATGGTGAGTGCCTACCAAGCTTTATTGATTATTTGACGATTCTCTCTGCTAATATTCTAGGTCACAAAAATCCGCGAGATTGCAGCTACATTGTTAGACCGTGCTGAAGAAACAGTCGAGCAGCAGCCGCTTAGTGGCTCTGATAGCCACAGCCAGGAGTACCTCGCTCAGTTTGTCAAGATTCTCGCCGACCTCGACCATCTGTCCAAGACCAAGGTTTGATTTTGGTTATCTCTTGATATTGTTTTTGTATATCCTCTTTTGGTTATTATCTCAGGCCAGGCGTTTATTTTTCCTTCATTTCTTGTTGTTCGTTTGATTTTGATAGTACATTGGTATACCACGGCGTGTTGAAGGGACGGAGCTAAACATTGGATATTACGAAATACACAGCATTTTCACCCACAAACCACGGTGGCCCAGGAACAATCTAACTAGCAAGGAGTGTTCCTGTGTGCCTTTAACGACTCGCAAATCGATGATGATACTATAAACTATTACGCAACCGGCGCTCGCGGGTGGTTACGACTTACTGATGTTTGTTAGGTACATCTACTAAAATCGACCATCACATGGAGCGGTGCCAACAAGTACACCGTGTATCATGCTACGACATCCAACACAAACCAACGCGGACCATACGCGGACTATCTCGCTATGGGCATTTTCGCATCAGCAACTGTTCACCCTCTTATAAGGTTGAACGGCGCATGCTCCCCTCGCCTCCTATCTCTCCTTCTTCACTCTCTGTTTTCATCATCACTCCAGCTTGTCAACGGCGAGCATGTGCATGAATCTCATCGCCAAACTGCTCAACTCCATCATCGCCAAAAACATGGATAATCCTCAGGATAATCCTCATCCCACACTCGAAAGAGTCACCTCATGTGTCGCATCCGGCGATGCCGAAGAGACGACCAGATGCCTGACTGCCGCGCGGGCCATTGAGCAACAGTTCTACGCCGACGCGGGGATCAACATCAAGGCCTTCCGGCAGGGCCGTCTGATGTCTGACCATGCGAGAAAGGAAATCGAGAGGCCGGTGAGAAGGCTGGCATCGGGGGTTGTGCAGCCAGAGGGAGGCCAAACCGCTAAAGGACTTTGGATGGGAGCGGAAAGATATCGCCATACACGACACCGAGATGCGCACTATATACACTAGCATTAGACACGACGTCAACGGCGGTATTGTCCAGCCGGTCAGCAGCAAGTCGCGGCCCCTGTTCACGCCCTTTGACCTTGCCATCGCCTGTGTCATGCCGTGGTATGTCACGCAGATCTACGCGATCACGGAGGGAAATGGCGGACCTGGCCTCCTCGTGCGGGAGATTTTTGACGGCCTCGAGACTCTGACGAGACTTTGTACGTTGCCCAAATCCCTCGCTTCCCGTTGATCGTACAATGTCCAGACACCGCTAACTATTTAGACATTCAGGCATCCCGTGTCAAACTGCGACGCCATCTGATGTTGAACTATGTGGAAAGGAACATCCCCGAGGCCCTAAAGTGCGTCGAGCGAGACGGCAGAAGATGCATCTTTACGGGCTCGCCGTCCTTTGAGCCCTGCTACATCCTCCCCGTGGAGGCCACTGCCACGCAGGACCGTGCCAACGGCTTCAAGCAGCTGAGTGAAGTGCTGCGCGGCATCATGAACGGCCGCTCGTCACTTGTCACGAGCGGCGAGCCCGGCATGACCGACAGGTCCTGGAACATGCTGTGCCTCAGCCCGCAGATGAACCGCTGGTGGGCACAGGGCCTGTTTGCGCTCAAGTTCCTAGGCGTCACCGAGGATGACTCCCCGGGGAGCAGCAACGAGCAAAACGCGCAAACGCAAAACGCACAGGAAAAAGAAAAAGAAAAGCGCGTCCTTGTGAAAATCCAGCTGGTGTGGATGCCAGACCAGCAGCTAGACAAGAACATCGACCAGTGCCTCAGCCGCGAGTGGTGGAAGCCTCTTCCCCTGAACCCGGCCCACCAGAGCGGCGAGGCCTGGATGGCCCGGTACCACGGGCGCCGCGGCCACTATCCCCGGGGGGTTGCGTTGCCCGCCAACGTCAACGCCCAGACGGGCCAGCCTGTGCGGACGGGCACGTGCGTGACTGTGCCGATGCCGTCCTTTGACGACGCCGCCAAGATGCGGGCGATGCTGGATCTGCAGTGGGCGTGCATCAACATGGCCTCGATCTCGGGCGCGGCCGGGTCCGACGACTTTTTGCTGGGTGATGAGAGCCCGCTTTTGGGCAGACGAGTATCTACAACGGTGATGACGAAGCACAGGGCCAGATTTGCTGCAGGCAAGAAAGACAAAGACAAAGAGCTTGCCCTCGAGTTCGAGGGACTCAACGTCCATGAAGATTACTTTGATTACTTCCTGAGGAAGACCCCCCGGGATCTTATGATCGAGCAAGAACAAGCCCAGGAAGCCCAGAAACAAGAACTCGAGAAAGATGGCATCGTGGACAATGACTGGGTGATGAGCTTTGATACCGATGAGGAATCGGAGCAAGAATGCGGGCCTAAACAGACTCAATAACAGGCCACAAACAGACCTCAATCATAATCATTAATCCTTGTTCAACACTTCTTCTTTAAATTTGAATTTTAATATTAGTTGTAATTGAAATATATACGTTGTTTATTTGTACAATCTGGCCATTATCTACCCGGACAAGATCCTTCTCCTTTTGTTATGTATTATTTTGTATATGCCATGCCAAAAAGCCGCTTACTCCTTCAGGCCCTTGGCGTCTTCGACGGCCACAGCCACCAGCTGCGTCTCCTTGAACTTGCGGGGCGGGACACGGCGCGCCCACAGCTCGTCAATCTCCATGTAGGTGCGGTTCTTGGTCTCGGGGACCATGAAGAAGATGTAGACTGTCGAGACGACCATGACGGCCGCAAAGATAAACGCAATCTTGCCCTGCAGGTTGCCAATGTCCGGGTTGACGGCATAGGGCAGCGAGAAGCTCCAGATGCACGACGACAGGCCGTTCATCATGGTCGACAGAGCCTGGGTCGGCGCACGAAGACGCGACGTGGCGGCCTCGGCAGCGACGGGCCACGCGACAGCGCCCATGGTGCCCTGGTACAGGAAGCACCAGATGCCCATAAAGGCGACCTGGCCCCAGATGGCGCTGGACTTGTTGATGCACGACAGAATGCCAATCATGAGCAGAGTAAAAGCAAGGAGGCCCGAGCCGTACAGGGCAGTGCCGCGGCGGCCGAACCAGTCGACAAAGAACCAGCCGCAGATGTTGCCGACGGCCATGACGCCCGATAGGCCGACCGAGACATTAAAGGCCTTGCCGGCGTCCATGCCCGCGAGCTCCATAAAGTACGTCATGTAGCCGATAACCCAGGCCGAACCGCAGGCGTTCTGGATGAAGAACATGCTGGTGGCCACGAGCGTGCGGCGCCAGTGGTCCTTGGAGAAGCACTCGAGCATGCCGCCCTGGGACGACGAGTGCTGCTGCTGGGCGGCGACGTTTTCGCTGATCTCGGCCATGTGGCCGTCAAAGTCGTAGTCGGCGTCGTGCAGCTTCTCCAGGTTCTGGCGGGCCTTGTCGGAGCGGCCGTGGGCAACGAGCCAGTAGGGAGACTCGACGAAGAAGGGCAGGAAGACGATCGAGGCGGCAACAAAGCCCCACTGCGTCGCGAACAGGACCTTGTACTGGCGGGAATCGTTGTAGAAACTGGCCTGGCGAGTGACGCCGTAGCCAATCAGCTGGCCGAGCACAATGGCAAAGTTCATGCCGGCGGAGATGGAGCCACGGATGGCGAGGGGAGCCATTTCGGAGGCATACGAGGGCGCGGCAGTCGTGTAAATACCCATGGGCTAAGTTGTTAGGACTAGTCTATAAAATGATCGTCGGAGAGGGAGTACATACAATACCAGTCAGGATTTTGCCGCCAAAGAACTGGGCGAGCGACTTGGAAAAGACCTGGAGGAAGACACCGGCAATGGTCATCAGGTAGCCAAGCAGCAGAACGGGCTGGCGGCCGAACCGATCAATGCTCAGACCGGCAATGAAGCCGCCAAACACAAGACCAAAGAGCGTGGCCGCCTGCCAGCCGAGCTGCCAGTTGGCGTCCACCACATAGTCGCCGCCGTACGGAACACCGAAATCCTTGCGGAACTCGTTGATAGCAACGACAATACCACCAGCCAGACTGTCGAAACCCCACATGACGCAGACGAAGAACATGTACGCGCACCACATCAGCGGCTTGACGTTGGCACGGATGGCCTCAGTGCGCGTCAGGGCGTGCTGGGCGTGCTCGAAGCGGGCGGCGAGGGCCGAGGTTGTCATGATGGCCTGGCCGTCCTCGATTTCGGGCAGAGGATCGGCGTGTTCGGTGGCCATGGCCGCCGCCTTGATGTCCGACTTGCTGTCAGACATTGTGAGGAGAGGTGGGTGATGGGAAGGGAAAGAAAGGCAGTTGGGGTATCAATTAGAAGGGAATATCAAAGAAAGGAGAAAAGGAAGGAAGGAAGGACAGAAAGAAAGGGTTGGAGGATATAAGGATAGAGGAGAATCAACACGGAACACGATGAAAAAGATCGGCAGTCATGGACGCATCTCGACCTCTTTATAGTCCAGCACGCTCGACGAGAACCATGTTAGAATATGGGGAGACTGACGAACGGTCATGCATGAGCAGGGGAAAAAAGAATAGAAAAAAAAAGAATAGAAAAAAAAGTAAACGAAAAAGATGGACGACGCGAAAATGATGGAACGAGACCAAAGAGGAAAGATGGAGGAAGACAAGGATCGAGAGGGAAAAAAAGTGAAGGCAAATAAAAATAAAATAAATTCAAACGAGGCTAGACGGGTCCTTGCGTTACTACCGAATACGCCCAGACGCAAGGCGCCGGCTGGCTGGCCGTTTGGCTTGGTATGAAAGGAAGAAAGGAAGAAAGGACCAAAAGACTGAAATTTACGGCCTAGACTGGCTGGCCCAAACGACACCAGCTGTCACGAGAAGGGGAAAGCATGGCATGTGGAGACAGGGGCCGGGGATGGGGTCACATGGAGTTGCTGGCAAATCACATCCGGGGTGTCGGGGCCCGGAGTCTGCAGAAAAATACAAACCTGGGGTCGGGGGTTGATCGGGGAAGTATGGAGGACAGGACAAAAGACGAAAAACTAGAAGCAGGACAACAACGGTCAACCAATGAAGAAGGGATGGAGCAACAAACACTCGCGAAACGAAAGCAAAAAAGACATAAAGAACGCTGGAAAGAGGCAAGACTGACATGGGAACGCAGTTCTTTGCACGCTAACGGAGAAACCTCTGGAGAATCTCCTGGAGAAACTCGTCCAGAAGAGGCTACCACTGTCCTCCACTGAATCACACTATGCATGTTAGATGGTGCTAGGCCCGGCATCTGGTGATCCATGCTCGTCTGGGAATAAACGGAGAGAGGCAGGGGCGCCACCCCGACGCTAGAGATTCTCCTGAGGGTGAGGTGAGTTGAAGTGACTGTGAATTCAAAGCCGAGATGCGGGCGGGGAAGAGAATGAAAACTGATGTGGACAGAAGAGGAGACAATAAAAAAAAAGAACAAAAAAAAAGAAAAAGAGGGACAACAAACTCCACAGAAGAAGGCTGACCATGGGGAAGACGCGTGGTGTCGGCCTCTGCCGCCAGAACAAAGCGTGACGTTAGCGTCGAGTTTCTCCGGGAATTCTCCAGGTGGAAGAAGAAGAAGCGAAAGAGGGGACCTGTGATGCATGAAATTTGATCCTGACGTTGACTTTGACATTAACGTTTTCGGAGAGCTGGAGAATCCTGGAGAATTACAACAATAAACACGGAGAATTGCAAGGCTAGAAAATTCTCACGAGACGAGGAGAAAAGGCAAAACGGCAAGCATCGCAACACGGAAGAAAGAAAGAACCCGATCACGGTCAACAGCAATCTAGACTGTCGAGCACTCGCATGACTGGCAAAGATTTTGTTGACAATCTCCACCGACGCACTTGACTTTTAAAAGCATCCGGCGTCCATCCGGCATCTTCCTTTTCTGTCCAGCCGAACAAAAACAACAGACGAGACTATCAACCCGAACTATCGAGCTCAGCTCACAACGCCACTCCATCTTCTCTCCTTCACGTCTCCTCATCGCATCGCATCATGGCCGCCTCGTACGGCCCCGCGGGCCCGTCAGACGACGAGCTCAAGGCACTGCTGGCCCAGTGCACCATCGAGGAGAAGATTGAGCTCTTGAGCCTCAAGAACTTCTGGGAGACCTCCAACATTGACCGTCTCGACATTCCCTCCTTGAAGGTAGGCCTGCCCATACTCTCACAATCTGTCACCATCCTATGATTAACAACCTCTTCCTTTTGTACAGGTCAGCGACGGTCCGAATGGCGCGCGCGGCGCCGACTTCTTTGACGGCGTCACGGCCGCCTGCTTCCCGGCCTGCGTCTCGCTCGCCGCCACCTTTGACCGCGCCCTGTGCGAGCGCATCGGCGCCGCCATCGGCCAAGAGGCGCAGACCAAGGGCGCATACGTGCTGCTGGGCCCGACGGTCTGCTGCCACCGCTCGCCCGTCGGCGGCCGCAACTTTGAGGCCTTTTCGGAGGATCCGTACGTGTCGGGTGCTCTCGCCTCGTCGTACGTCAAGGGCCTGCAGAGCGAGCGCGTCGCCGCCACCGTCAAGCACTTTGTGGCCAACGAGCAAGACACGCGGCGGTTCACCGTGAACGAGACAATCTCGGAGCGGGCGCTGCGCGAGATTTACCTGCGGCCGTTCGAAATGGTCGTCAAGCAGGCTGACCCCTGGTGCATCATGACGAGCTACCCAAAGATCAACGGCGCACACATGGACGCGCAGCCGACGTTCTTCCGCGACATCCTGCGCAACCAGTGGGGTTTCCAGGGCATGCTGATGAGCGACTGGGGCGCAACGTCCAACTGCGACGGCAGCCTCACGTACGGCCTGGATCTCGAGACACCAGGCCCGCCCAAGCACCGCACTGTGGAGGCCGTGCAAGCAAGCTTGGCCGCTGGCCGTGTCACGGAGCAGGACGTCGATGACCGTGTGCTGGCCATTCTGAAGCTTCTGAAGAAGGTCGGCAAGTTTACCGATCGTAGACCTACACCGGCGGAACAGGCCGTCGACCGGCCCGAGCACCGTTCTCTGATCCGTGAGGCCGGTGCCGCTGGTATCGTCCTCCTCAAGAACGACAGCAGCCGCGACAAGGACGGTAACGCCACCAAGACACCTGTCCTGCCCATGAACAAAGCCGCCTGCAAAAAGATTGCTCTTGTTGGCCCACTTGTCGACCTTGCTGCAGCCCACGGTGGTGGCAGCGCCTCGCTCAACTGCCACTACAAGGTCAGCCCGTACGAGGCCTTCCAGAAGGGTTTGGGCTCCGATGTCGAGGTGACGACGTCCAAGGGCGCCAACATCTACCGCGCGTACCCTGACCTCGAGGCCGGCACTGTCAACCGCAACGGAAACCCTGGCTTCATTGCCGACTTCTTCAAGAACGTTGACTTTTCCGGCGAGGCCTTTTACACCGAGGAGTACCCTCGTGGTGCCTTCACGACGCTGATGAACACCTCCTGCACGGGTGCTCAGGCTGTGCGCTTCACGGCCACCTACACACCGACCGCGTCCGGCAAGCACTACCTCAGCTTCTCTGGCCTGGGTCCCTCCAAGCTGTTCATCAACGGCGAGCTTGTGTCCCACCAGGCCGTGCAGATGCGCGACAGCATGGCCTTCCTGCTGGGCGTCCAGGACGAGCTGCGGTTCCAGCACGACTTTGTTGCAGGCACGGCATACGAGCTCGTTGTTGAGTCCGTCCCCTCGCCCGTGAGCAACTCGGACCTGCACCTGCTCGACAACCAGGTCGCCGCCCACTTGGGCTTTGTTGCTCAGGCCGACATGGAGAAAGACTTGCTGTCAGAAGCCGTCGGTTTGGCCGCCGAGGCCGACTTTGCCGTCTGCTTTGTCGGCAACACTGCTCAGTGGGAGACTGAGGGCCAGGACATGTCCGAGATGGCGCTTCCCGCGGAGGGCTCGCAGGACCAGCTCGTGGCCGCTGTTGCCAAGGCCAACCCCAACACCATTGTCGTCGTCACCACCGGTGTCCCTGTGGCCATGCCGTGGCTCGACCAGGTGCCGGCCGTCCTCCAGGCCTGGTACGCCGGCCAAGAGACGGGAAACAGCATCTTTGACGCCCTCTTTGGCAACGTCAACCCCAGCGGCAAGCTGCCCGTGTCGTGGCCCAAACGGTACGAGGACTCGCCTTGCTTTGGCAACTTTGGCCTCGACAGCTACGACAGCCTGCAGGTCGAGTATGTCGAGGGCGTCAATGTCGGCTACCGCCACTTTGACCAAAAGTACGGTGGATCCGAGGGCGAGGTGCTGTTCCCCTTTGGCTATGGTCTGAGCTACACGTCGTTTGCGTTTTCCGATGCGGCCATTGAGGGCACGTTTGCCAAGGACTCGGCCGAGTCTGATGTCGTGACTGTCTCGGTGACGGTGACAAACACGGGCGCCGTTGCTGGTTCCGAGACGGTCCAGGTGTACCTTGCGCCGCCAGCCGAGGGTGCAGGTGCAGGACGCCCGCCCAAGGCCCTGGTGTCCTTTGAGAAGCTACACTTGCAGCCCGGCGAGTCGAAGCGTACGCAGCTCACGTTTGCTCGCGATGGAGCTGCATACTGGGTTGAGGGTGAGGCATGGCGTGTTGATGGTGGCAAGCACAGCGTAACTGTGGCGACAAGCTCAAACCCGCGCGATGTGCAGGCCACGCTGGAGCTGGATATCAAGGAGGCATTTGATTTTGCTGCATGAATGATGAGAGTTGTTGGATAAAGATAGAGTTCAAATGTACATATTCACGTTTACAGAATTTACCCCTTTTTGAAGACTGCATGTGACCAATTATGCGCATTTTACTTTCAGGGAAAGTGAAACCCAGGTAGATGATGCAACCCAATGAGTTCGTTCTGGGAAGGAGCAGCAACAGCCTCTGAATTGCAATCCCGAAATCAAACTTGCATTCAACAACACTCAAGATTAGCTGTCAAAATGTCTCGGTAGCCATTAAATACACATCAAATAGACTCGTTCCAGCGCGGGCCGGCCTCGCTGGCGCCTTTAGTTTCTTGTCCCCTTTTTCCACCAATGTAAAGGGGTGGTCTCAACGGCTACAAAGCCGGAGCCACTAGCTTGTCCATTCAGGTGCAAAATGGAAATTGAGGAAAGAGCTTCAGAGAGCTCCTTCTTTGGCGGCAGAATGGGCAGCCTTGCAAACATCTGAATTGCTGAATGAATATTTTGTGCAACTGAGGAAAGAGCGGCTGAATGTCAGGAAAGAAGCACAAAGCACAAGCACGACAGAAGGGGAAGCTGCAGCCTGTGACCTTTGTGTTTCATGTTCGTCGCTCCTGCCTGTCCATTGGCTTGTCCAGTCGTCTGGCTTGCACGTTGTCGGTGCGTCTGGCGTGTGCCTGCCGTTGGGGACTTCAGAGCATCACAAAGGAAGCTGCCCCGCTATCCCCTCACTAGAAGCTCAAAATAGGCCAGGCCAGTAACACTTTGCTGTCACACACGGGACGCCCGCCCCCAGCTTCCCTTCGCTTTCTGCAGCGCATTGAGCCCCTTCTTCTTTTGGACAGACTCAGACCAGCCCCGCACCGTCTCGAAACCGATCAACCCTTCCAAACCATTGAGCTTTGTCGACACCTTTCTTCTTGTCTTTTGCTTCCTTCGTATTGCTCAATCTTTTTTGTTCAACTTCTTCTTTTCAATCACTTCCATCTTTTTTTTTCCCAAGACTCATCCTCAATCTTGCATCCCCGCATCTTCAAGTTTACTCCACCATCCTGCCCCTCCACCTCTAACATCCACTCGATACAACACTACGACTTTCGTCTCCTCGAACAGCCTCACTTTTCGCCCTTTTTAACTACAAAAGCGCCTCTCCTCTTCACAATGGACCGCCGCAACAAACCCAGTGCTCTCGCCGCCACCCCGGCCCTGCCGCCCCAGGCCCGCGTCGACCTCGTCGGCGACCGCGTCACGGCCGTGCTGCCCTCGGGCGAGTCGGTCGACATTCTGCTGACGGGCGCGACCGTCTTGTCGTGGAAGGGTGCGGTGAACGGCGGTGCCCCGGCCGAGCGGCTGTGGCTCAGCGAGGGTGCGGTGCTGGACGGCTCGAAAGCGGTGCGCGGCGGTATCCCCGTCGTGTTCCCCGTGTTTGGCCAGTCGCCGGCGGACGTGCCCACGAGCAAGCTGCCGCAGCACGGTCTGGCGCGGACGTCGCGGTGGGAGTTTCTGGGCAAGTCGACGTCGGAGTCGGAGGCCGGTGCAGCGGCTGGTAGCTCAAAGAGCGGCTCGACGCAGGGTGTGCAGCTCGACTTTGGCCTGTCGGCGGCGACGGCGGACCCGGCCCTCTCGAAACTGTGGCCGTACAACTTCACGCTGCAGTACAGCGTGACGCTCGAGCCGGGAAGCCTGGCCACGAGCATTGTGGTGCGCAACGAGGGCGACGAGCCGTTTGACTTCCAGGTGCTGCTGCACACGTACCTGCGTGTGGACGACATTACAACGGTGGGCGTGGACGGCCTGGCGGGCGCGCCGTACTCGGACAAGGTCGAGGGATTCAAGCAGAAGACGCAGGCGCCGACGGGCCTTGTCGACATTACGAGCGAGACGGACCGGGTGTATGTCCCCGCACAGGGCGCTGCGCAACCCCTGACGGTTGTGCAGGGCGGCAAGCCGGTGTACGGCGTGAAGCGGGACAACCTGTCGGACGTTGTTGTGTGGAACCCGTGGGCCGACAAGACCAAGAGCATTGGCGACTTTGCGCCCAAGGATGGGTACAAGAACATGCTGTGCGTTGAGCCCGGGTCGGTGTCGAGCTGGCAGACTCTAGATAAGGGTGAGGCCTTTGAGGGAGCGCAGGCGATTACGCTGTTGTGACGGGGACAGGGTGGGGATGCCGGTAAACAAGGTATCCCCAGACTGTAGGCGGTGTCATAAAGGTCTTCTTTCTCTTACTTTTTCTTATTTGTCTATGAATTGGAATGGGACGAAATGGGAATGGATTAAAGAATATGAAACGCAAGATGAACATTGAAACATTAAAGAACAAATACGAAGACATGGAATCTCATAACAGATTAAACATCAAACTTTTTAACGCCGTTGACCCTGATAACGTGTTGCATTTTCCTCCTACTTCTCGGCCGGCTTTCCATTGCGGACTGTCCGGTGGTGATCCGCAATCAAGAAAGCCATCTCCAGAGCCTGCTTCTCGTTGAGCCGCGGGTCGCAGAAGCTCGTGTAGTTGGTCGACAGGTCGTCCTCGTCCAGGCCTTCGGAGCCGCCGAGACACTCAGTCACGGCATCGCCCGTCAGCTCCAGGTGCACGCCACCCAGGTAGCTGCCCTCTTCCGTGTGGACCTGCAGGGTCTCCTGGAGCTCCTGCAGAATGTCGGCAAAGTGGCGCGTCTTGATTCCGCCGCGCTGTGTCGTCTGGGTGTTGCCGTGCATGGGGTCGCACTGCCACACGACGCAGCGGCGGTACTCGCTGCCCTCGACGGCGCGAATGTGGGCGGGCAGCAGCTCGCGGACGCGGGCGGCGCCGTAGCGGGTGATGAGGGTGACCTTTCCGGGCTCGCACTGCGGGTTGAGCGCTCTCAAAATCGTGAGCAAGTCCTCGGGCGGCGTCGTAGGGCCGACCTTGACACCGACAGGGTTGGCGAGGCCGCGGAAGAACTCGACGTGGGCGTGGTCGACCTGGCGGGTGCGGTCGCCGATCCAGAGAAAATGGGCCGAGGTGTCAAAGTAGGCGTTGGGCGGTGTTTCTTTGGACAAATTACCATCGGCGTCACGGCTCAGACGGCCATGGCTCGCCGGAAGAAGACGGGTCATGGGCTCTTCGTACTCGAGGACCAGTGCCTCGTGGCTTGTGTAGAGGTCGACGGTGTCGAGCTTGTCGTTCTTGTCGGCGCCAATCGTGTGCATGAAGCGCAGCATGTCTGTGAGGAACGTCACGGCCTCCGAGTACTTAGCCTTGAGAGCAGGGTCACGGACGTGGCCCAAACCCCAGTCCAGCGGCCGGTGCAAGTCGGCAATGCCCGACGCAATGGCCGACCGCACGTAGTTGAGCGTCGCTGCCGAGTGGTGGTAGGCGCGCACGAGCCGCTGCGGGTCGAGCTCGCGCTGGTCGAGCTCGTAGCCGTTGAGAATGTCGCCTCGGAACGAAGGAACGACGCGGCCGTCGGGCAGCGTCTCGTTGGGGCTCGAGCGGGGCTTGGCGTACTGGCCGGCCATGCGCCCAATACGCACGACAGGCTTATCGGCGCCCCAGATCAGCACCAGACTCATCTGAAGCAGGAGCTTGATCTTGGACTCGATGGCACCAGGTTCGCAGTAGTCAAAGAGCTCGGCGCAGTCGCCACCCTGCAGCAAAAAGGCATCGCCGCGAGCGACGGCGGCCAGGTGCTGCTTGAGCCGCATAATCTCGCCGGGGTGCACAATGGGAGGCAGACGCTGCAGCTCACGGGTGGCGCGGGCAACGGCCTCCTGGTCATCATAGGCCGGGCTCTGCTTGATGGGTTTTGAGCGCCACGAGCTGGGCGTCCAGCCAGGCGGTGTGTCGTTGCCGTTCGTGGTTGTGTCAGACATTGTGTGTGATGGGAAGAAATGAACAAAAAGAATGTAGAAGCTGAGAAAATGTGTGTGAAAAGAGATATATGAAAAGGAAAAGGAAGATATGAGGAATCCTCGAGGCGCAGACAAAGAACGCTGAAATGACACGTGGGAACGGTTTGTTGCTGGAAGCGGCAGTGCTCAAAGACGCCTGTTTATGACTTCCCTTCTTCTGCCAACACGATGTGCCAATCTGTTGGGTGTCAGAACCTGAATTGAGGTGTCAATTGGTATTTTGAAAGCTGTGAAAAGAGAAAAGAATGAAAAAGGGAGCGTTTTGAGAAGTTGAGGCAAAAATGGAAGGCTGTACCTTTGTACCTTCCTGATGTGAGTCAAGGTGAAAAACATCTTATAAAAGTCGAGCTATCGGCACGGCACTGTGGGGCGACATCACAATACAGCGAGCACTCGTCCGTGACGGCAGAGTGCTCATATTAAAGTGAATTAGCTCGATTCTAAAACCATATTTGCTCCTAGTGTTTCCATACATATTTTATTGTTTAAAAACGACATCACACCTCAAAATATGCATATCCTCGCTGTCCCCAAAGACCTACATTCGTCACATGTCCGTTTTCAGTAACACAGGTAGCTGTGCACTTAGTGCCACAGCCTTTTCAGGGTAGCATCGGCGTTTCCTCGAGGTAGGTGGAATCAGCCAATCAGGAGCTCCATTTCGCCACCCACCCCCCACATCTTTTTGGCAGGAGAGCAAGGCAAGAGCATCACCATGGTGGAGCACCAAAGTACGTAACCTCACCTCGCTTCAACCTCAACCAATTCTACGACCATCTCTCCCACAAGTTTCTCCACAACCACCTCCCACCTTCGACCTTCCCCCACCCACACACACAAACAATGGCCGAAGACCGCCAACCAGCCAACATCCACGAGGGCGCGGACCTCGAAGACGACGTCGCCGCGCAGGCCAAGTCGGCCGAGGACCGGAAAGCGGCGGTCGCTCTGGCGTCGCTGGACTCGGTCGGTGGCGGCAACGATGCCGGCAAGCACGTCGACCAGGAGGCGATGAACAAGGCGATGAAGAACCTGAAGCTGGGCGCGAGCGGCACGGCGGCCAAGAAGGTCAAGGTGGACGCGGCGGATGTGACCCTGCTGGTGGGTTTAGCCTCCCTTCGTCTACTCTCTTCTGAACACACACTAACGGTTTAGGTCAACGAGCTGGAGATGACCAAGGTCAAGGCAACAGACTTGCTGAAGCAGCACGAGGGCGATGCCGTCAAGGCTCTGCGGGCGTACGTTTCGGTTGCATAGGGAGGATGCGAACATATACAAAACATTAGAGGAACGAATTCATGTCTGGGTATTGTCTAATAAAAGGCTAAAAACATGTAAAAATATACAAGATCAACGCTGAATGCTCGGATAAAAAATGAGAAATAACAAGAAACGCATCGTGACGGCTACCTCCGCCCCATAATGTAGGACACCTCAACGCATTTCGGCTCCCACAGATCGGTATCGTCGCCCATCATAGCCGGAGTGCGGGGGAATCCAAAGCCAGGAGGACCTCTTCCCCCGCCATGGGATCCATTGCCAGGCGGGCCGTGGCCAGGTCCTCCAGGGTAGCCTCCAGGGCCTCCTCCAGGTCCTCCTCCAGGTCCTCCTCCAGGTCCTCCTTTGCCGGGTTTCGCTCCCCCCGGTGGCCCTCTCGGTCCGTCCATGCCGCCTCGCTCTTGCCTGCCCAGCATCGGCCACATGGGAATAAAGCAGCGCTCGTGCCAGTCGCAGACGCGGTTGCAGCCGATAAACTCGCTCTCCCAGCCGAGCCAGGCGATCAGCTCGGTCAGCTGGTCGAGCCAGCGGGTCGTGGAGGAGGCGAGGTCGTTGCTCTCGGTCTTCTTGTCGCCGGATGGCATGTACATGTCTGCCCACGTCCGCTCAACGTCAAAGCCAATGCCTAGCAGCTCTGCACACAGCGTTCCGTAGGTCTCTTCAATGGCCCAGCGCATATCGTCTTCTTCGGGCGGCAGCTGGCTGCGTTCAAAGTTGGCGCTGTCGTCGGCAAACAGTCTTGTGTACCGGAAACGGCAGAGAGACAGTGTGCGGTTAAACAGTGCCGAGTTGGGCAGCCATGAAGAAGTATCACCGCTCTTTGTCTGAGTCGGATACTCCAGGTAGCCCACCATGAACATGTGGTTCTGGTTTCGTAAACGGTGCAGCCAGTCGCGCGTCTGTGTCTTGTTCTTGGTGACAGAAGCTGACGGCCCATCCAAAAGAATGCTCTCGACGGTCTTCAAATGACGCGCCGTGCGCTGCACAATCTCCGCCAGGATCAGCGTCCACGATGCGCCCGAGCAGACCGGACTACTATCGTCGCCACCCTGGGGATGCGCAGACAGCGTCCGCGCCAACGCTGCCTCTGAACTGCGGCGCATCATCAGTGCATCCTCGACGCTGGCGTTGCCTAGATGATGGAACCGTCGACGGCGGCCCAACTGGCGGAGGGCGATCGTGCGGTTAACCGACGACGAAGGGGTCCACTGTCCGTCGGCTGTAAGATTCAGGCGCTTCTGCTCGTCTTGGGCGCGCGACAGGGCCAACTCGCTCCCATCGTACCGCGGCGCATAGTAGCTCAGAATGCCGCAGTTGTCGATCTGGACTCGCGTCTCGCCCGCCCCCGGGCCGGCCCGCGAGGCTCCATAATGCCATGTGGCGCTCTCGAACCAGCCCCAGCCTTGGGATGTCAAGAACGGCTCCTCTCCTTTGTCAGGGACGTCGTCATCATCACCAGGAAACTTAGGGCCGTATGGGCCGCCACCTCCCCAGTTTGGCGGCGGTGGCGGGTTGGTGGGCTCGACAACGCGGTCACTCCTCGTCGGCACAGGCGGCAGTGTGTAGTACGACTGTTCTGCTTTGTGGACCTCTTCTTCGTCGTCTTCATCCTCCTCCGGATTGAGAGGAGCCGTCACGTTCAGTCGGCTCAGCAGCCTCAGACTGTCGCTCATAAAGTCGCACCAAATCACCTCGAAGCCGGCGTTCATCCGCACAATGCCTTCGTAGCCCCAGCCGCGGCCCCTTAGGCCCTGCCGCTCCAGCCAGTCGCACATCCCCCGCGCGCGATCGTACTCGTCCGTTAGGCCGCCAAAGTGCCGCCCATCGCCACCATGTGTTGGGCCCGTGACGTTCCCATATAACAGCAACATCTGCGTGTCCATTTGGCCCAGCCCCATCAGAGCCGCCGACTCGCCGTCGACATACAGGACTCTGACCGGTCTCGTTGTCTGGTACGACAGCAGCCAGGACCGCCGCGAAGAGCCCATGATACCGTACGCCATTTCTAGATCCATGGCGAGCCATTCGGGGCTCGGGGGCGAGAGTGATTCGGGGTCGTCTTCGGTCTTGTCGGCTCGCAAGCCGTGGTACAGCAGAGTGTACGCCGGGATGGTGGCTGCTGCCAGAGAGTGGCCGTTGGGAAAGACGGTGTTGGCCCATTGCTGCAAGAGGCTGTAGGCGGACGAGAAGAGGTGCGGCGCGGACGACGAAAAGTTGAGAGGGGGTGTGTAACGATGATGTGGTGGCCGTGTGTCGATGTTGTCACCAATCGGTCGTTGGACGTGCTCATCAGAGACTGGAATGCGGACGGCGGCGTCGACTGGATCCGCGAGAGAAGAAACGAGAATAGCCACCACGGCCGTTAGCCACGCTGTCGTTCGTAATCGCGATCGTGAGAGTACCGCCATTGTCGACAAGGCTGTGGTTGATTAGATAGAGGTCGGCAGAGGTTGACGATGTCCGGGTGAGATACAGAAGGGATGCCGGGTAATTTGACGTCAGCGAGAATGTCTACCGCATGCTGGCGATCATCGTCATAATTTGGCAGATAATTGAGTGTCGGAGGCAAAGGCTTGAAGTGAAAAATATAATGAGGTGTAAACAGATCGAGTCGAGATAAGTTTAAAACAAAAGTTGATCGGAGTAACCGCCAATTCAGGAAGCATACGCAATCGACCATCAACTCTCCCTTATCGCAGAGGTCCAGACCATTCAGCCTTTTCCAGTGCGCATTGTGACAACTCGGGAGCTGTGAGACAAGGATCTGAGCCAAACTTTACCCTGTTGGGCCTGCATGACGACGACTTTCGATGTGGACCCACTCTCAACCCTCATTCAATTGGTCCACTTACAGTTTGACACTGACACTGACGGACGTCAAATCAACAACTATCAACACTCAACATCATCAAAAATCAAGAGAAAGAATCAAAATTGTAGTTAAAGGATGTATGGTCAATGGTCCATCTGCACTTTCGGCAGAGACTCTCAAAAAGTGGAAAGTGAAAAACAGAAAACAAAAACAGCCAAAATACCAGAATGCCCGGGAAACAATCAAGAGGAACAAGATGACCATCTCTTATTCCCCATAACCAAAAACGCCAGTTCCATGATGTCTCGACGGAAGCCATGCAGTATGCACATGAGCCAAATAAACAGAAACACACAAAAAAAAAAAAAAAAGGAAACAAACCACCGTAAATCAAATGAGACACATCCTGTCAACACCTCTCAACACCCTAATTCCAGGCCTTGGAAAGAGGGCTCGCAATCTTGGGCGCAAACTGCAGGCTCTTGCGGCGCGCAGCCATCAGCCGCATCAGCACGCCCTCGTCCTTTTCGCGCGACAGGATGCCCGCGCCGAGCTCGTGGTACGACACCGACCGCTGCTGCTTCGGCGGGCACGTGCGCGTCACCAGCGGTTCTTGGGAGAACTGGTTCGAGGCCAGCGTGTCGTCGTCGTTGTCGTATCCGCCGTACTGGTAGTCGCTGCCGTCACTACCGTAGGGCGACGAGGGAACCAGGTTGGCGGCGTAGCGCGCAATGGCCTCGGGAGCGGGCGTCTTGGGCACAGGCGTCAACATACCCGCCATGCCCCAGTCGGGCTCGCCGTAGGCGTCAACATTGCCGTTCTCTTGGTCGTCGTTGTAATCGTAGTCGCCGTTGCCGTTGCCATTAACACTGCTGCGACGACGCTTCTCATCCTCATCATCCGGCGTGCGCATCCACAAAGTGCTGTCACGGCGGTTCATGGGCGTGCTCGGGGGAGGAGCGGTGCGGCATTCGCGGACAGCGGCCGAGGGACCGCCCGTCTGCTTGGCGGGCGTCGACATGGACACGAGAATGCCGTTGATATTAGCCAACGCCTCGGGCTCCATGCTCCGGCGACGACGGGAGCTGCCGCCGCGGGGCATCAGGTCCGTGTCAATGTAGTAAGGCGCCTCGTCCTGCCACTGGTTGCTGCGCTCGCAGTCCAGGACCCAGCTGACGCCGACGCACTGGACAACGCCGTTGCTCTCGCGCACCTTGTCGAGCGTGCGCTTGCTGCCGTCCTTGAAGACGACGTGCGTAATACCGACCCGCGACGAGTCGTTGCCTTCCTTTCCGTCTGAAGAGGAAAGGCTGCTCGCCGGGCTCCACGACCAGGTCTTGACACACTGCGCACCCATCTGGGTCAGCAGCTCGACAAAGATGGCACTAGCATCGGCACCTTCGGTCGTGTGCACGTCGACAAAGACAACGGCGCCGCGGAGAAGAGCAGGATCCAGATCGCGGCGAGGAGTACGAGCAGGCGTGCCGGCAGTCGACCAAGCTCCGTCAGCGTCGTCGTTGGATTTGGCCGGTGTGACGGGGGCAGACGGGGCAGTCGAACGAGCCGAGCGGGCAGGAGACGGAGCAGTAACCGAGACAGATACCTCGGGCTGGTTCAGAACGTCGGGACTCTCGTCCTCGCTGCTGTCAAACAGAGCATCCTCAAGAGTCAGGGCAGGCCCGCCAAAAGACTCACGGCGGCTTCTGCGGCGGCTGTCGCGGCGGCTCTCGCGGCGACCATCCTTCTTCGACGGCGAGTAGGAGATGACAGTCGCGCTCCGGGTGAGGCCCTTGCTGGGGCTGTTGTTACCTGAGCCAGCAGTCGAAGCGGTGACAGCCTTGTTAGAGTTGCTTGCAGCGCTAATACTCGAGCGACGCCGCGACGAGGTAGGCAAACGCGAAGCGCTCATGCTGCGACGGCGGAACGACGGCTGAGTAGGGGTTGAGTCATCGGCCGGCTTCAGCGGGACCTTGGAGACGGTGTGGAAAGTGCGCGTCAGAACACGCTGCGGCGTCACAGGCGGGACAGCGACAGGCGATGCACCGCTCTCGGCCAGCAGGGCAGGGTCGATGGGAATGGCATTCTCATCGCCGTACTCCTGGCTGGCCTCCGACATGGCATCGTCCGAGGTCTGGGGCATGTGGATGATATCGGCGAGCTCGGCCGGCTCCATAAGCGACATTTCATTGGCCTCTTGGGCCAGGTCCAGGTCTTCCTCGGTGACAACAAGATCATCGTCAAACTCGGGCGTCTCGACCTCTTGTTGAAGCACGACGTTCTCCATCAGGCCAGCGCAGTCCTTATCGTCCGATGGCACAGTGATTTCGCTGTGGCTTTGGTTCTGACTCTCGTTCTGGCTAGTTGCAGACTGAACGGCCATAGCGTCGTCAAAGTAGGAGGGCATGACAGACACGTCAGACACATCAGGCGACACCTTGGGAGCCTCGTCTTGGGCGGGTGTCGGGGTGGCAGCCGCCTGCTTGGCAGGGCTGCGCACCTTCCAGCCGTTGAGCTGGTCGGCCAGGGGGGTAAAGCCAAACTTGCCCATCTTATGACGCTTGGCCGTGCTCTGGCCGCCCATGCTTGCACGCGCAGATCTGCCCGAGGGAGTCTTGGCCGGGCAGGGAGTAGCCGGCATCTCGTCATTCGAGACAAAAGGCAGACGAGTGGTCACGTCGTTATCCGAGTCCATGTCGTCGTCGTTGCCGCAATCATCCAAATCCTTGGCACGGAGACCAAAGACACCCGAGGGAGCCGCCTTGGGCTTGGGCGGCGACATGGCCACGAGAGCCGTGGCAGCGCCGAGTATCGACTCGTCGACGTCCATGGGCTCGCCGGGAGGGAGGTCGTCCTCGGCAGCAGCCTCGTCAACGTCAACATCAAGTTCCAGAGTGGGATCGGCGTCGCGAGGAAGAACAGCCGACAGGCGACCGGGGAAGCGCCGGCGCGAAGGAGAATCAGGCATGGCAGACTCAGCGTCGGCAGCCATGTCGTTGAGCATCTGGGTCAGAGACTCGGTCTTGTCGTTGCTGTTCTCACCATCACTCTCGTCACCATTGTCGTCAACATCGGCGTCTTCGCCATCAGACACATCAGCCTGTTCAACCCCGTCCACCTCCTCGGCCTCTTCCTCAGTCTCGTCGCCATCAGCCTCTTCCTGAATCTCGCCCATAGCCGGCTTGTCTTTGACAAGAGTCGACTTGGGCTCAGGAGACGAGGCAATGAGGTCGGCCTTGGCACTGAGAGTGGAAGGCTTCATGTCCGGACGCTGCAGCAGAATAGCCGCTTTGACGGGCGATGCAGGACGCTTGGCAGGCGTCTGCAGAAGAGACAGCTTCATGGGCGAGCGAAGCGTGTCATCCGGGCCACCAGCAGCATGAGCCTTAGGGTGAACTGGGAAACGCTTCGCAGGGGAGAAGAGGGCAGAAGAAGGGGCCTTGTTGTTGGCACCGTTGCTGTCGCTGTTGTTCTGGTTGGCTTTCTTGGTCGAGGCGAAGACACCCTCCATGGGCACGAGGCCATCCAGACGGCGAGCGGGC
This sequence comes from Sporothrix humicola, assembly GCA_021396245.1. Taxonomy (NCBI): domain Eukaryota; kingdom Fungi; phylum Ascomycota; class Sordariomycetes; order Ophiostomatales; family Ophiostomataceae; genus Sporothrix; species Sporothrix humicola. The sequence continues at coordinate 301,046 of WNYE01000006.1, read as the reverse complement.
GAGTTCATAAGGCCTTCTTTGGCAGGCGATGGAGGAGGACGGCGAGCAGGGCTCTTGAGAAGGCCGGCCTGCAGGTCAGGAGCAGCCAAGGTTGTCGTAGCCGCAATATTGGCAGTGACGTCACGGGTCGACGATTCAAGATCGAGACCGGCATTGGTCAGTGCCTTATTGCGCTCGGCGGGCGTGATGCCAGAAGCCAGCGAGGGCTTAGTCGGGCTGCGCTCAAACGGCTTGAGGTGGGACTCGTCACTGGCGCCCAGCTCGTCCTCCGAGTCAACGTCGAAATCACGCGCCAGCCGCATCTGCGTCACCTTCTTAGGGCTCAGCGGTGCCGACGGCTTGTCAGACGCGGCCTTGCCCGAGGCCGTTCTCGAGCGGGCAGTCGTCGAGGAGGCCGCAGTGGCAGCCTTTGTCGTAGAGGCAGCACGGCGGACGGGCTTGGCCTTGAGACCGGCAGATGTTGTAGAGGATGTTTCAGTGGCAGCAGCCTTGGCTGTCGGCACTTTACTGCTCTTGGTCGTGCCAATGGCGGGAATGATATTCTCCTTTTCGGGCTCCTCAAAGGTGACCTTCTTCTTGATGCCCGTCGTCGCCGACTTGGAAGCCACCGTAGCTGAAGCACTGCGGACAGAAATGCGTGTCGTTGTAGAGGAGGTAGCACTCGCTGCCGCTGCCGAGCTCACCGTGGCAGATGTCGCCCGTGCACGCGTCGCCCGCTTCTTGGCCGGCTCTTCACCAGCATCGTCGGCCAGCGTCACCGTCTTTTTCGCTCTTGTTGCACGTGCGGCGGTCGTAGATGCTGGAGCTGGAGCAGTTGTCGACGCGCGTGAAGATGGCCGTGCAGGCTCTGCCTTGGCTGCCTCAGGCACGGGTGCCTTTTTTGTCGGTGGCCGTCCACGCGGACGCGGTGCTGGTGCCGGTGCTGTTGCTGTGGTCTCTGCCTCGGGCTCAGCGGTCACTGCCTTCTTGGGCCGGCCGCGGGTGGCCTTGACGACTTTCTGCATTGTGGGCGCCGGCAGTCCGAGCTCGTCCTGCTCGTTGTCGGTCTCGACGTCTTCGGTGCGGAGTTTGCGTTTCGCGGCAGCCGACGCGGTCGTGGCTGTAGCTGTGGATGTGCGTGCTCTGGAGGAAGCAGTTGTCGATTTGGCTCGCGAAGCTGCAGCCGTGGATGTGGAGGAGGCGGAAACAGAATCGCTGGTTGTTGCTTTCGCGGCAGCGCGTGCACGCGTCATTCTCTTGGGCGGGGATTGGGGCTCCATGTTGTGGTGTTCTGAATGAGGAAGGATGAAGAAAACAAAAAGAGGAAAGAAAGATGCAGAAGATGCGAAAAACAAAGGTGTTGATTATTAGTCGCGTTGTCGATGTTCAGGAAGGCGCCATCTACGTCGTGTTTGTTGATGGCAGGAAAGGGGTAACCGCTAGTAGTCGATGGCGGTTGTTGTTATTGTTGTTCTGGAAGCGACGTCGTGTTGTCGCGGTCGTAGTTGCGGTTTGTTGTTGGTGTTAATGTCGAGATGTCGAATGCAAAAGGCAGGAAACGTCGAAATGTCGAAATCGCGAATTGTCGATGCAAGTTGTTTACCACGCTTCTGCACGCAAACAAGGGAAGGAGCTGTCTTACCAGGGAGCAAGACAGCAGGAGCGGCAAGTGGAGCTCCCTGGGACACGGACATGCCTGGGGTAAACAGCATGTGTTGCCGGGCAACGCCTGAGAGCTTGCAGCCAAATTGGAAAGAGCACGTACTGTGCTATTTACGTCGGCACAGTGCCCTCGCACTGTCCTACATCATTATCACAACCCATCTCAACCGACCTGTTTCTATTCATTTTCATCTATTTTATGTGATTTCACTTGGTTTTTAATTATTTTTAATTTTAATATTGATGCATTCATGTTTGGTCAAACTGTCTCGTTGAGTCGCAATACGTAGCATACTTGTTTTGATCTCTGGTACTCATAAAGCTGTTGATGAAAATGCGAAAGATTGTCATAGGGCTGGCAGCTGCTGGTACTCACAAGGTGAAGGAGTGATTGCAAGGAAGTTGGAGGCAGACGAAGAGTAGTAGATGTGTTTTTTTCTGGTCTGTGTGCTTGACGCGCTTCACCCCGGCCAGCATGGACGCTCCTGTGGCTTGAGGCTCCTCATCCATGTCGCTTTCTGGCAAACAGACAAGGATGTGTCTGGAGAGAAACGCGGAGGGGCTAGAGGAAGGGCAAAAGAAGGTAAATGTGACGACAGATAAGAATTTGAGCCAGGTTTCTTCTGGTGTCAAGGGTATGAAGCATAATTCCAGCCAAACATGCAGGGACCATATTGTGCGCCTCAGAACAATCGCCTCAAAAACCTTCCTATCACAATCGACATGTGATGCAATTCTCGTTTTTGCTGTTGGAGCCAGGGCCAAAAGAAGCAATTCGAGCAGCTGACCATTAACGCTGCGATACGGCGTGTTCTCACGAAAAGGGGTCTGTCTCAGAAACATCGCTTGTTCAGGCAGGTCATAATGTTTGAGAAAACAAGGCAGATTCGAATCAGTTGAGGCGGGCTGAGGCAGGCTCAGAATACTTTCATGTTCATGTTGCTCCGAGTTGAAACGGCGGTCAACGGTGTAGCCGACTGTGCCAGCCTCGTTCATTGTCGAATCGGCCAAACTCTGGAGAGACGGTAAAAGATATCATATTGTGTAAGAGTAAGATGCTCGTAAGGATGGATTTTGTGCTACAATGACAGACGCGTCGGTCAAGTTACCACAAGCACAAGAATCAAATGTACTGCAGGCTCAATCAACATGCTGACGAACTTATGCTTAATCTTTTTGACATGAAGGTGAGGCTAAATCGGTATTGTGTCCCAACGTATGAATTAAAACACCGAACGCTTTTAAGTTTGTCTTTTGTTTTAGAGAATGTATTTTGCATTTTTTCTTTAGTTTCCTATTTACAACATTTTTATAAGTAAAAAAAAATTATATAAGAATTCTATACAAACAATTATAATAATTATTATTATACAAAAATTAAAAACAATTCCATTAGACTTCATCAAATTTGTGAATAATATTGCACACGTTGATTCGATCAGTCCAGCCCTACTTCTTCAAGTGAAGTGCCAGCCCGCGGTCATCTTCATCTGCATCTTCATCTTACGTCGCATTCTCTGAAATCATCCTTTCCTGGTTGCCACATCTCACGGCGTAAGATAATTCAAGATGAAGAGGTCTTTGCGTGCCGTGCCGGCGACTTCCGTAATACGTCGTATTCTATGTTCGACTCGGTATTTATGCTCTCAACGACAACTTGTCTCGCCGAGTGGCTGTGAAGATGAGCCACGAAACACAAAGTACACAAGCTCGCTTTCGCATCGTGTGTCCAATTGCCATGATCGACCGCCAGCGGCCGCCCTTCCGAGCACATCAGCAAATCAGTGTTTGTCCACTGTTTCCCGCTAAAATTTTTGTTAATGGCCCCCACTGCGAACAGTTTTTGCCCTGCTCTGCCCAGTCTCCTGTCCAGTGTCACTATGCCACTTTCCTTTTAGCGCCCGGCCATTCCGCTTGTTGAGCATGGGTCTGACCCCAAATCACCCAAGAGTTCAAGACTTTTCACAAGACGGCCCAAGACTTTGGCAATTCGTTAATTCGCCCAAAGAGCCCCAAAGAGGCAAAAGGTGGTGTGGTATTACGGGAGTTATGGGGCTGATGGGGCTGATGGGGCATCTGGGCATGCTGGATGCAGGGACGAGCCAATGGAGCCAATGGAGCCAACGGGCTGCAACGTTGTCCGTTGTTTGGGCCTTTTGCGGCAAGCCACTTGGAGATATTCTCCGTTTTTTTAGGGGACTGGGAAAAAGAGATTGCGTCACGGTATTTTGCAGCATCCCGAGGCCCGACTACGAAAACTCGACACACGACCGACGGCCAAGGACGACTGGGCTGAATATGCATTGCTACTGAGACCTGGGAATACATTGAAGAGGCAGACTTCAAGTGTGTCGCCTGGGCATGTCGCATCGTGTGCTGAGCATATTTTTGGTCGTTTTGACGTCTTTTGGCAAACCCTTTTGGCAGTCTTGTGATCATATGCTGACCCATATCGAGTGCCATTATCTTCCTGATCCTTTCGAATAATCAGCTACATCTCCTTGCCAATTTTACTGTGGCGTAGAAGGATGAGGAGGATGCACATATGAGGAGTCGGATCTCGCTCTCACCGCACACTTGTAGGTGTCGTAACACGCCGTATTGGCCGTATGGACATAATATTATGGACGTATGCACAAATGCAAGTCTCATGGTCGCTGTTGCACATGTAGTCCTGAGTCGGACACGTCAAAATGCACGCCGTTCAGGTTCAGTCAGATCCAGCCAGGTCCAGCCAGGTTCGTGTTCAGGTACAGGGACGGAGGTATCTAACAGGATACAGAAATTCAGATGACCATCTTTTCAGATCGTTTTCGAGTCCCCTGTCTCACATCTCCCTTTTTTGGCTTTTCACGTCTGACAAGTCACCTCCTCCCTGCGAAGTCTAAACGAATCAAACCCGAACCCGAAGAACAGGCGCAAACTCAAATCCCAGACTCAGAATCCCAGAATTTACACTCCAGATGCTGTTGCTAATCTTTTAGTCCCCAAAAAGAACTCCCAAAAAGAGGCTGCCTCCGAATGGTGGAGAAGTTTGCTGCAGGGCACGTAGGCTTCGTGGATCCCTTTTCTGGGCTTCATCTTGGCCTTGGGCTTTCTCGAGGTTCCTTTCGACTTTCGAGGTGAGCTGTTGTTCTTTGTTTGCGAAACCGTGCTCTCGCCATTCGCCTGGTCTTTTTGACCCTTTTTGGCCCTTTTTGTCAGTCTCTCGGCTGGAGGCTTGTGGCTATTCGTCCGTCGCAGTTTCTTCCTTTTTGCCCACTCAGCTCCCTCCAAATTCTCATTGTTCGTATTCCGTCAAAGTAGTTCGCGTCGTTTCTTGTCATTCTGGCATTTGCCCGCGTTGGAGACCATTGTTATTTTTGGCCTATTTTGGGCCTTTTTGGCGTAAATGCCCAGCCATTATCCTCAGAAAACTGTGCACTAAAACCAACAGCTCTTCAAACTAAAAACAACAACACTCCAACATCCGTGTTCCGATGCAAGTACGTACGCCAATGTCTCCAACTGCCACCGAGCCTAGTGTTAGTTTTTGAAGGATCGATGCATCCATCTAACATCTCCCTCGGAGGCACGGGCGAAAAAGAAAAGAAAACAGTGCTCTCACAAAAGTGTAGAAATAATATATGATCACCAGCTTGGCCCCCTCCCTTCCGTAGCTTGGCTGTTGCTTGCCCATGCTTTTGGCAGTTTTTGTCGAGTGGTCTCGTTTCTTCTTCCCCATCCTCCTCCTTCGACTGCTTTCTTTATTTCCTTCTTTCTTCGTCGGCCGCGTTGCATTGATACCCAGGGCGTGTCCCTTTTTTACGTCTGTCTTTCTCTTCCCTTTTACCTCTTTCCCTTTTTTCTTCTATTCTTAGGAGGTAGGCTTTGTTGCTTCATTGTCCTTCGCTCTTTCCTTCTTTATTCCACACGAGATCCGCACCTTCCGTAACCGCCGCTACAACAACGCGCGCTTGCACCGAAGCCTCCGAGGGCAGCACACGACACCTCGAGCTTTGTTTGCACCCACGCAAAATCGTGATATATTTGACACCCCGGACAGCACGACCACAACACAATTGTCTGTGCGTGCCACAACACCCACCATGGCCATTTCCAATTTCCTCGTCTACGGCCTGCTCGGCGCCGTCGCACCGGCAGCCGTCGCCGCGTCGGCCGTTCCCTTTTCGCCCGCCGTCCACAATCCCCTCAATATCGACCTGAGCCTCGAGCGCCGTGCTCTTCCCAACGCTCCCTCGGGAAACTACTCGCCCATGGCCGTCGACTGCCCGTCCACCCGTCCCTCGGCACGTGCCGCGTCCTCCCTGTCGCCCAGCGAGTCCGACTGGCTCAAGCTGCGCCGCAACAACACGCTGCAGCCGCTCATTGATTTCCTGACGGCCGCCAACATTAGCGGCTTTGACGCCAAGTCGTACATTACGGGCGCCTCCGAGGCCGACCGCCCCAACATTGGCCTGGCCGTGTCGGGCGGCGGCTACCGCGCGCTGATGAACGGCGCCGGATTTTTGGCAGCCGCCGACAGCCGCACGCCGAACCAGACGGAAACAGGCAAAGACGGCAGCATCTCGGGTCTGCTGCAGGCGGCCACGTACCTGGCCGGTCTGTCGGGCGGCGGCTGGCTCGTGGGGTCCATGTTTGCCAACAACTTCTCGACGGTCATCCAGATGCGCGACGGCTACACCGGATCGGACCTGTGGCGCTTTGACAACTCCATCTTCGCCGGCCCTAGCAAGGACGCGCAAGACAGTGGAAGCAACAGCACCGACTCGAGCGACACAAAGCGGAGGTCTCTGGACGCGACGACGACCGACGTGTCCGTCGAGCGACGCGGCATCATCTCGACGGCCGAGTACTGGACCGAAGTGGCCAAGCAGGTCGCCGTCAAGGCCGACGCCGGCTACGAGACGTCCCTGACCGACTACTGGGGCCGTGCTCTGTCGTACCAGCTCATCAACGCGCCCGACGGCGGCCTCGACTACACCTTCTCGTCCATTGCCCTGACCGACAACTTTAAGAGCGCCGACACGCCCTTCCCCATTCTGGTGGCCGACAGCCGCGCGCCCGGCACGACGGTGATCGCCCTCAACTCGACCGTCTACGAGTTCAACGCCTTTGAGATGGGCTCGTGGGACCCGACGACCTACGGCTTTGTGCCCACCGAGTACCTGGGCTCCAACTTCTCCAACGGCGAGGTCCCAACCGCCAACGACAGCTACTGCGTGCGCGGCTTCGACCAGCTGGGCTATGTCATGGGCACGTCGTCGACGCTCTTCAACCAGTTTTTGCTGAACAACCTGAGCGCGTCCGTCGACGTCCCCCAGTTTGTGCTCAACATAATCGAGGATCTGCTGACCGACCTGGGCAACGATAACAACGACATTGCCCAATACGTCCCCAATCCCTTTTACAAGTACAACCCGGACACCAACGACTTTGCCAACGACACCCAGCTCACGCTGGTCGACGGTGGCGAGGATCTGCAAAACATCCCGCTGCACCCGCTGATCCAGCCCATCCGCGGCGTCGACATTATCGTTGCCGTCGACTCGTCGGCCGACACCACCTACAGCTGGCCCAACGGCACCGCTCTGCGCGCCTCCTACGACCGCTCCACCGGCGCCATTGCCAACGGCACCCTCTTCCCGCCCGTCCCCGACGACCACACCTTTATCAACCTCGGCCTCAACCAGCGCCCCACCTTCTTTGGCTGCAACGCCTCCAACTTTTCCCTCAGCGACGGCCAGACCCTGCCGCCCCTCATCGTGTACCTGCCCAACGCCCCCTTTACCGAGCTCAGCAACGTCTCCACGTTCGACCCCAGCTACACCCTTGCCGAGCGCAACGCCATTATCCAAAACGGCTTCAACGGCGCCACCCGCGGCAACGGCACCTTGGACAGCCAGTGGCCCACCTGCCTCGCCTGCGCCGTCCTCAGCCGCAGCTTTGAGCGCACACAGACTGACGTCCCCAGCGTCTGCACCGACTGCTTCGCGACCTACTGCTGGGACGGCACGCTCAACACGACCGACGCCGGCGTGTACGAGCCAACCCTGCTGCTGGACGGCACGACGTCGCTGAACGCCAAGAACGCGGCGGACCGTCTGAGCGCGGGCGGCTGGGCCAAGGCGCTGGCCGTGGCTGCGTCGGCTGTCGTGGTCCTGGTCCTGTAAGAGAGCGGGGTGGAAACGGACTGAATGATTTTGATTTTCGCGGATATTTTGATGATAATTTCAGTGTAATTTTTGGACATTTTTGTAAGAGTAACAAGGAAGCACCATGTAAGGACAATCTGGTCAGGAGCAATCAAGGAAATAGCATATTTGAGGTGAAAACATAGAATGTGTACAATAACAGCAAAAGATTATTTTTCATGGATAAAGAATCAACAACATATTGAAGTAGTATTAAACTGTAGTTCTGGGCACAGTCTGGCCAATGCATGTGAGCTATGTAAACAAATAAAACTGCAAGAAAAAAAGGGGGGTGGTATCATATGGAGGTGAGATATTCGCAACACGCTATTCGTGGGCTGCAGCAAACGGCCAGATCCCATTCGCGGAGGCAGCCACTCAACAGACAGAAAACAGCGAATGAAAGAAGAAGTAAAACACAAGATTGAAGAAAAACAGAAACTCAACGCAGGTATGCGGAAATTATTAAAAGGTGTATGTCATGGAATAAAGCGTGACGAGAAGTATCCTCCGTCATTAATATGGTGAATTTCGAAGCAAAGGGGAGAGGTAGATGCAATAATTCAAGCAAAATGCCAGCGGCAAATGGAAAAGTAAATAAAGGAGTTTGAAGAGACGAAACACAACTGTATGGGGTGCCATGCAATCTCAGCAATGTGCTTTTTGGTATGAACTGGGGATAGAAAAAGAATTAAGACGCATGTGTCTCGTGTGGCATGGTATCAGTAGACTACTCCTTTCTTTCTCAGATCTCTCTCCTTCCATCTCGTCTCATCTCGCTCAATTTTCCTCCCATAAGATTTGTACCATGAAATATGACCCCGGCGATAAATGCACGCAAGTAAATGCAAATGAGAAAAAGCAACGGAGAACCGAAAGAGTTCATTAAAACGTAGACGACTAAATGGCAAAAATTCGGACCGTGAATGGAAATAAAATGCAACGTAAAAAGGGGAGAATTAATCGCCGAATAAATAACTTTAAAAATCAAATGAATGGGCTCGTGGGCCGAGTATGAGAAAATAGAAGAAAGTGCAAGTGCACAGCTGCATTGGATGCAAAATAGTGGCAGCCACCTCCTTTGTGTGGTGTCACCGGAATGTGTTGCGGTATGGGGTATCGCACTTGACTTCCCGCACACCCTCAGGAAGCAACCGCATCCACTCGGCCCATGCAGCCTTATCGACGGCTCCGTCGACAAGCCGGAGTGTAAGGTTTAGTTGTGTGCCGGGCGCTGTTGCCTCGGGACTGGTCGGCAGCGGTTTCCGGCAGGGCGCCAGAAGAATCGATGGCAGCCGTGCATCAGACGCCATTTGTATGTGGAGGGGTGTTGGATGGCTCGTGAGCCGTTCTTTGCTCTGGTTCAGGTTCTCGATGATCCGTGGGTAGCTCGACATGAGCCGCACGTGGAGCTCGGCGGCTGACAAGGCGGACATGGGCCCCCGGAACTTTTGGTCGAGGCGTGTGCTCAGTTCGTCAGTCAGAGCCCGCGTGAAAGCGACGCGGCCGAGAGCTTTTTTCGGATCTTCGCCGGCGGATGCTGCGATCAGCTCAAGTACGCCGGTCTGTCGTGTCATCTTTGAACAGGGATAGTAGGCCGCGTCCATAACCACCAGCGTGTCCGACGTGGCGTCTTCGAGGACTTGCTGGATGCCGCTCCATCGGATCGTGTTGCTCTGTGTCGAGGTTTTATCCGTCGAACTATATTTGTGGTTGAATAACGTCAGCACAGGACCTTTTCCTAACACGGTCCGAAGGATTCGGGATTATAATCCAACATCAAACAGCCCACGCAGATCTCGCGCACCTGCGCGGTCCACGGATCTGGACAAATCAAATATAGGCAGCTTACCTTGACAACACCATCTCGCGCTCTACATCCAAGTAGCTGTGACCGACATAATAGAGAATCTTAAGGGTGTCGCGCGCATCGCGGTTGTTGACAAAGTGAGACACACTATGTAAAAGCCAACGGTACGGGCTCTGTGCACCGACAGGGATCGCCTTAATCTCGACTGTATAATGGTATCGCTTCTCGAGCAGTTTGGCCAGATCGTCTATGGCATCTCTAATCTCATAATCGGAATCGTTGGACCAGACCAATATCATAACTTGGACGGCGTCGTACCGTGTGCGGTTGGGATTCGAGGTGTTGATAATCCGAGCGGCGTCATTTTGGAGATCTCCCGAAAGACTTTCGATGCCAGGCAGCGCAGCGGATGCGAGCTTCTCGAGACTGCGACCAGACGGGCCAGAAGGTAGTGGCGTGCGCAGCCGGGACTCGTTTCCGACCGACAAACGCCGAGAAATGGGCGGTGGCAGTGACACTGGATGCGGTTTCGCTTGCGACTGAAGAGGTGTGCGGGAACTTGGTGGCGGGTGCTGCGAGTGCTGCTGCAGTGGTGGTTGAGCTTGGGACTGCTGTGACTGTTGCGACTGCTGCTGCTGGTCCGCCATTCGGTGTGGTGTCGTCGGAGTCGGCGTTGTGTCGATTTCCATTTCCTGCGCATCGGACTGTCCAAAGGACACACGGCCGCTGCGTGCGGGACTGATGGGCCGCCCGGCAAGGGCCGAATATTCTTGCGTAGGGCTGTGTGACTTGTACTTTCGCACGGCGTCCTCCCAAGTCATGTTGTGGTGGTTTGGATGGCACTGTTTGAGGTAAAAATACAGTGTAAGTATCACTGTATGCGATGTCTGGACCGCTTACCAAGTCTCGACTTTCCACAACTCCTGTCGAGAGCAAACGCACAGCAATCAAATGGGGAACCAGATATATACTTACAGCAACTCTCCGGCGTCTGCAGTCGTTACATGCGCCAAGCTTCCGGATCAAGGCCGCCTTTTCGCGCTGGGATGCTGAGAGAGGCCCAGTTCGCCGCCGGCTGGGTCGCCGAATGCCTCCAAGTTCCGAACCGTCCTTGACCGAAAAGATGGCCTGTGCGGCATAGGTTGGCGAGACTTCATCTCCCGCAATATACGGCGGAGGATCACCGCCAGACTCGGCGGCGGCGGCGGCAACAGCGCTTCCACTGGTCACCGTTGTGACGGTTGGAGAGGTCGAGTTGGTCGTGTCTAGTCGCATGTGTGGTGAAGACGGAGTCGACGGCGTGCGCCCCTGGTCTGTTGCTGCAGATCCGGCCGACATTGGTCTTTGCTGGCCCTGTCGTGGGTCGTCCCTCGACGGTGGCGCTTCCGTAAGGCTGGGAGCGTGCTGCATTCTGCGACTTGGGGTTGGTTCTCTTGCTTCGCTCGGCGTTCTCTGGTATTGCATGCTCCGCGAGGCAGTCGATGCCGGCTGAAAGGTTGCTCACGATGCAAGCCTTTCTTGTATATCTTCCTTATCCTGCCGTAGGATGTCGGGGAAAGTGTCGTCGATTTGCGGAATGCGTATTCCTCTGCGGAAGCGTGCTAGCAAGGCAGGCGAGATGGTAAGCGGGGAAAAAGGGGGTATAAATGAAACAGAAAATGTTATCGAACGCTAAACGAGTTCATGACAAGGAAGCGATCCAACGAGGTGTCAAGTTGAAAGGGGTGTATCGTGTGTCACTCCATAGGGACGAAGAAGACGAAAAATTAGATGGTGTCCCAGAAGTGAAGAAAAAGTGAGATGAAGGTGATGGAGAGCTATGAAGTGCCTGATGACTGCAGAGTGATGTTGGAACAGACGTGCGTGAATTATATAGCAGGCGTGAACTTCCAAAGTGATATACTTCGAGTGATTCTGGACTGTACTGAGATGATGCTGAGACCGAAGTAAAATAAATAAGACGGAATATACAATAATCGAGAACAGAAAGCCCTGGTAGTTGAGTTGTCGAGAAGGCCGTCACGGGGATAGTGACAAGTAAAGGCGTTCGAGCTAAGGAAAGGGCCGTGACGGATGTTGGGCTGGGATCGAAACCGAACCACACGGGGTGATGAGGGGGGAAGGATGGGTAGAAGAAGCCTGTCGCCACAGGAAAAGCGAGATTGGTTGATGGGTATGGTAAACAACGTGGTAGGTAAACAAGCCTGGGGCTCCAATAGGCGGACAAGAAGACGGACTGAGAGTGAGAGAGAGAGAGAGCCTAGAGGAGAAGCGTGCGTACGCAGTATAACGGCGCACAAGCAGAGAAAAAGAAAGTTGGAAAAGGAGAATAAGGTAGCGGGAGACGGCCCAGGGAAGGATCGGTTGTTCTTGGAAAGCGACGTCTTCTGCTGCTACCGCCGTTGTTGCCGGTGAATTTCCTCTTTCTTTCTTCTTTCTTCGTTCTAGTTCGTGTTATCACTGTCACCGGTAGTGTTCCCCCCTTGCGGTGCCGTCAGTCCAGTTGTCGTCGGGGTGCTGGCGTGAGACTCTGATTTGCTGTGTGTGATGCCGCTGCTGGTTCTGGTAATTACTGTGGCTGGCAGAGTGGTATTCTTGCTCATTCAAAAAGGTCCCTCGAGGGTGGCAACGAGGCACGGGAGGGTGGCAGAACAGAAAAAGGGTGGGTGAGTGGTGAATGGGCGAATCGGGCAGCAGTGGTGTGCGCTGGTGGAACAAAAAAGAGAAAAAGAGCGTGAATGAACAGGCAGGCCAGGAAGACGCTGGGCTGTGCCGATAGACGGAGTGAAGGTACCGAAAGCCGTGTTTACCTGTGCTGGCAAGTGAAGCAAAAGAACCGTGATAGATGGAGAGACACGAAGAATCGACGCACTTGAGCGGGCGTTTGACAAAATACGGCTGCGCTGGTGCCGTTGTCGCTGTCCTGTTGGCCTTGGCTGGTCCTTGCAGTCGTCGTTCTGGTGGCTTGGGCTCGTGTCGTCCGATATATTTTCTTAGGCTCCTAGGATATGTCCGCCGTCCCGTGTGGAGATGGTGATGGTGTTTTGCTGAGAGATATTTTGATACCCAAAATTGTGATCTTGTTGTCGCCTTGGGCCGTCCTTTTCTGTTTTGCCGCTCGGTTGAGACCCTGGAGATAGCGAAGAGAGAAGGGGGGAGGGAGATGGGCGCGTAGATCCACTGGCTGATGGAGAATGGATGAGAGGGGTGAACTGCCACGAGAAGAGGAGGAAGGAAAAGTGAAGAGAAAAAAATAGAGGACAAAAGAGATATCTTTAGCAAAGGCTGTTCATGCCAACAGCGACGTGCGGATATTTGACTGGTGGTTATCTCGATTTGATATTTTGCTGTGCGGCAAGATATACCAAGGCGTTCGTCTCCTCGGGTGGTGAGAAAGGGTGGGAGCGGGAGACAGTTGAGCCAGTTGCAGTAGGCCGTGGTGCGTGCGAGTCTGTCTCAGGACCTCTCGGTCGTGAATCCGGGATGCTGATGTAGCTTGCTGCTCGGGCATCAGCTTCTTATAGTGAGCTGCAACAAGACAGGGTCACCACCGCCCCAGATTTTCAGCCAACCACGCTGGCACTGAAGAACCAGGAGAAGCAGGGCGAGCGAGACTCTGGGCTGTTCAATGTGGGAGGCGGGGAGACGGCAGCCGAATCGAACCTGCAGCCGAGGGGACGTGAAGAGAGACCGAGAGAAACAAATAAACTATGAAATAAAATAAAATAAAAATACAGAGACGGTAGCTTTCTACCACACTGGTTGTTCGTGGGGGGAACCGAAAACGGCCGTGGCGAGAACGGAAACTGGATGAAAGAGAGACAAGATAGACGACAAAATATCGAAACAGGCTGAAGCGAGAGTAAACGGGCGTGGCTGCTGTTGACGCAAAAATGTAAACGAAGAAAGACCGTAAGAGTGTGGAGTGTTTGAAAGAGCGTGTGTTGACTGTTGACAAAAAGAACGAGGCCGACCGGAGCACGAGAGACCTGGACGGGAAAGGGTCAGAGGCTCTTCTCTGCTTTCTATGATGCTTGCTGCTCCGTGTATCTACGACGTATGGTTGCGTCGAACTGGAGCTCTGCTGCTGTCAGAGGCTTGCTGCAAAGGAGTGAAGGGCAAAGAAAAAAGAAGAGGGGGAGAGAAGCTTCAAGAAGGGGGGTCGTCGTTGAGAAAAAGAGACCTGGACGGGGAAGAAGCAGAGAAGATAGGTGAAGGAAAAAGGAAAAGCGGCGGCTAACTGGCGGAAAGTACATGAGAAGGCAGGACTAGCGTGCTCAGCGGAAAGAGACGAGACTTCTCCGAAGTAGGCATGTTTGCGTGTGTGTGGTGTAAGTGGGCGGGAGGGGGGGAGTGTGGGTTGTGTAGTTGTGGGTGTGTGGGTGGTAGTGAAGTGGTAGTGGTGGTGTTGCGTAGTGTGCGGGAGCGACGTGCTGGCGAATGGAGGTCTCGAATCCACGGAGTATCTACGACGCAGACCAGTGTTTACGGGGTAATCGCCAGCACAGGACACAAGAGTAGCTCCTGCCGCCGTCACCCCATGAAGGTGCGTGTCCGGAGTATGGACCTACCATAAAAAAGGAGCTTTAAAGCGTTTGACGTCCCGACGGCAGGCACGGTGTTGACTCTAGCCAGGCAGGGCAAAAACAGGGTCGCATGTAGAAAGCGCCGTCGACGGTATTCTGGGCGAGCTTTCCTCCGGTCTACGTGGTTGGCGTGGTCGTAGCTGCCTTTTCGGAAGGTGTGCTCGTCTGAGATGTGCATGTGTTTATCACAAGGAAGGCGAGGAAGGTACGATGGGTTACGGGTACCTAGCCAAGGAAGGAGGGGAGCAGTAAAGCTTTATTCACAGGGAAGGAGCGAACGAGGACACAGATAAATAAGAGCTTTGAAAGGACAAGCGAGGTAGGCAGGGAGGGGCCGCTGAATGGGCGGTTGTGTGGTGCGTGGGCTACAAGCTGTAAAGAGTTGCGGGTCGCGGGACACGGAAACCAGGAGAGTGATGTGCCAGAATGAAGGGCGAGTACGGGGAAAAGGGGACAATGGAGGGGGTCGGACTGGAATGAACGGATTGTGGAAGGCACGACTGGCACTATCCAGCTCGGCACAGAAACACAAGTAGGGAAGGAGCGGACGAGACTACAGTAATACTGGGGGCACATCGCAGCTAAAAAGGCGAAAATGAAGAAAAAGGGCAAGAACAAGGAAGTAGAGGCAGCGTAGTGAGCACCTTCCCATCTGCGTATAATGCACCGGCGTTTCTTTTTTTTTTCTCGTCACTCCCCGTCGGTGAAAGGCGCGGTGCGGGCAGCCGACCGAGCAGCACCAGCGACACCATGCGGGAAAACTGGAGAAGCTTGCGGTTGTTCGTTACGAGAAGTAGAAATAGTATGCTTGACGCGCGAAAAAAGACTGACAAAAAAGGTCAAAAAAGGTGAACGGGAGCCGGGGCTTGTGAAAGTGGGCATCTTTGGCCTCTTTCCCTCTGACAAGGACGGGGGTCAAGAGGAGCGAAAACATGAGGAAAGAGGGACCGACGACCGACCCGGTCTGGAAATAGGAGAGGGAATGCAAAATGGGAAATGGGAATTAGGACAGCAGGAGCTAAATTAGCTCTTTCCCTCACCCGAACAAGGAGAGCATACTTACCTCGTTCTGTAGAACAGCACAGAAACACAAGAAAGAGCTTGCGAGCCGTGAAAATAGGAGGCTGCAACGTCAATCAAGCATCGAGGCCACCATTTTAGCTGCACCTCGGCTCGATGTTGCAGCGAACCCATTTCCCTGTCCCCTCTTTGTGCCCGCTCAAATCCCCTCTCCCACGGGGCGCTTCCGTTGATTTTTTGTGACAGAGATGGCTCCTGACCTTGATCTACCCGAAAATCGACGGGGGATGGAACAAGATACAATGGTTATTTCCAGGTGTGCAAGGGCTAACAAAGGTGAGTGAAAGATGACTGGTAGAGTGTGTGAGATAATAAGGAGGGGTAAACAATCACCAGGTTCGCAAAACAAGCATTTGTGTCTTGGACGACCCATGGGCTAGCCGCCACGACAGGGCAGCGAGTTCCGCCAGCCTTTTGAAAAGAGAAAAGAGACTCGAGATCGCTGCGACGAGTCGTATTCCATGGAACTTTACGATGCACTTGTATGTAAGTACCCTTCAATTTTGGTAATAATTCTGTTTTTGTTCTGGGAAGACATGCACGAATATGTGGCAGAACAGGGGGCTGCGTTGGACGAGGCCGGCCGTGCATAAGAGCTCATGGCTTTTCTTTGCCAAGTCATGATCAGAAGCAAAAGGGACGAGAATGATAAGTGAGATACACGAGTACGAAGATGGTCTAATAAACAAGAAAGGTAGGTGTAGAAGAAAAAAAAGGCCGACACAATAAAGGTACATTTCGACGATTTAGACTCTAAAAAGTATCCGCAGGTTTGTCAATGTGTGTCTCATGCAAGAAATACGCATCTGACGCGAGAAGGGAACTCCCGCGCGAGGAGAAAAAGTACCAAAAAGAAATTTGCAAGGATGCGTGAAAACAAAAGAGGGAGCCTCGAAAGATCAAGGACCCAAGGCACACACAAAAACAAGCCAGAAGAGCCGGCCATTGTCAGGCCAGGCAAGGCAGGCCGCCGAGCTGCAGGACAGGCAAGATATGCACAACCCACGCCACCCAGTTGACAAAAAGGACGTCAAACGACGCGGATCGAGGAAAGACGGCAGCTCTATGTCTGTGAATGCCCTCTTGGCCAGCCCCCCACTCTTGGGTCAATACGCGCCCAGGCACGTCCCCGTCGTTTTTCTTTTACACAGTATTCTTTTTCTCAGAGCTCCCTTCTTTCCCCCCTAAATTTCCTGGTCCTTTTATTTCGTGTCTTGCTTCGTTTCGGCTATTTCTATTTCCAGCATCGCGGATGGCAGCAAGTAACCTCATTGCTCATTTTGTCTGTATCTGTGTTTCTTGCCGTTCCATTCCCTTCCCGCCCCTTCTCTTCGCCTTCTCCCGTCCTTGCTGGCTCCTTTGCCGCCACAGGCATTTCCACAACCGGGGATCTGCTTTTTTCGTACTAGGCAAAGGCGGGTTACGGGATCTGGACTAGGGGAGAGACAAAAAGAACAGTGCGCTGGTTGCGGGACGGAGCTGTGACCTGTTGGTTGAGTGGTGTCGAGTTACGACTGTTTGCTTTCTTTTTCCTGTTTCCTTTTTTTGCTTGTGCTTTGCGCTGCAACCCAAGCGAGGAAAGACGTAAGATACTTTCTTACTTGTATTTCCCGTGGCCGACCAGGGCCATGTCTCGCACAGATGTGTGATGTGATGTGCTCCCTCCCCCGTCCTCGACTTTCGACACCGAGCACAGCACAAACACCATTGGTCCAACCGGCACTGGGCTCCAAGGCCTTCTCCCTCACCGGGCCAAGCCGCCAGCCTCATCGTTCCCCATCGAGGTCTTTGTCTGTCTTTCTGTTGCAGCGTACAAATACGTTGTACCGCTGTCGTCACTCATTTTATCCTCTTTCGTGCAGCACGTGTGTCATCTCCCTCAAGAAGAGAGTAATACCCATTGCACCGTTACCTCCCGCTCTTCCCGACAGGGGGAAAAGACAAAGGAGGAAAAGGTATTAGGGGAAAAAGGGCTTGGAGTATCCTGTGCAACGAGAGATTCCCAAAGATTGTCAAAGGGAGGGCAGGGCGGGCGGAGAGACCTGACTGTACGCGTAGTTTTGGGTGTCGCCTTGTACTTCCGACATGGAAATCGGCCGAGACAGAGGTGAGCGACCTTGGGATGCAACGGATTGTGGCAGCCGAAGAGGTAGTTCGAGGGGTCCCACGGGGTAGGAGAAGAGACTCAACAATAACACGAAAAAAGGGCTCGACGGGTTTGCGGGACAGCGGGAGCGCGAGACAATACAGTTTGCGTGAGGCGGGCCTGCGGGCCTACTGGCATTTTCTTGAGCCTGGTTCCTGGCGTGTGGCCTGGGCTTCACTTGGCACAAGCTTGGGGGCCTGACCAGGGTGAAAAGGGCATTTCTGTCGAGATGTCTCTGCCTTTCTTGTGGCACCAAGGCAAGAAAAGCCTCAAAGGGCCGCAGAACCTAGCAAGCCTCGTGTGTCAGCTCAGGCTTTCCTTGAGCCAGCCTTTTTTGTACAAGAATAGGCGATTAAAACGAGCAGGAATGCGAGAAACAACAATAAAAGGGGCGAGATGGAAATGGGAATATCCGAGTACATGTCTTGACAATACCTTGTTGTGACAAACCCGTGCTCGTAAATAGGTTCACCGTGTCCAGTAAACAAATCCAGTGTCAGCCCAGCCTTTGACTGGACACGACGGCCAACGCAATAGCACAACACAAAAGCTTCGAAAAGTGCCGTACAAACGCGCAGAGCACACTTGGCGCACACGGATAGGCATCGTACAGCGGACACAGGTGTCCTGCGTCTGGATGCTCTGTTCGGGCCCTGGTTCTGCTGTGTTGGCTTCCTCTGTCTGGCCTGGCCAGGTCTGGCTGTGCAACTTTGCAGCTTTGCAGCTTTTGCCAGTTGTTTTGTTTCTGCAGCGCTCCCCACACGAGATACCACGCCCCGGGAGATTTGATAGGCCCCTTGCGAATAGGAATGCAGCCGATCCCCCAGGTTCGTCCAAATGGCGACGGCGGGCTAATCTGGCTGGCTACCCTGGCGTGGGATGTCGTGCCGCCTGGCGTTGGGGGTCAGGCCCTTCCCTTCCCGGCCCTGGCTTTCTTTTCTTCTT
The DNA here is from genome assembly GCA_021396245.1 of Sporothrix humicola. NCBI lineage: Eukaryota > Fungi > Ascomycota > Sordariomycetes > Ophiostomatales > Ophiostomataceae > Sporothrix > Sporothrix humicola. The sequence goes on along the minus strand of WNYE01000006.1, from coordinate 282,644 downwards.
TTTGGCTTTTACGCCTATTTTTGCTTTTGTTAGTTGGCACGCGTGCGCACGTGCAGTGGGTGACAGGGGGTGTGCAAGGGTGAAGAGGGGATTGCCGTTTCTCAGAGGTGGAAGAAAATGGGAGGATGAAAACGGAACTGAGTGCCTGCGTTGAACCGGGCTTGGATGTATCTTTTGATAATGTTGTAACTTTGCAAGATACGACGTTCTCAAAAAGTGTAGATGCACAATTCTGGCCTTGCCGTTCCACTGTCCTCGGCTTGACAAAAAGAGCATCCCACCTGGTCGCACCTTCCGCAGCAAACCCACCAATTTTCTGTTTGGCCAGTCTCATTGTTGTTTGGTCGTGTCTCGCCCCTCGCTCTTTCCAAAGTAAACAATGGCGCCACGCAGCTTCCCAAAATTCGTTTTGATTCCTGCCTCGTCAAACTGTTCCTGCCCAGTTTGCCATTGAGCGCATTTGTGCTCCTGCCCTCTCCGGACCTGACGAGGAAAGTGCAATCCGCATAATCAGCGCCCAAAGAGGGTCGTCAAGGCAGGAAAGGAGAACGCGATGCACAAAAAATCCATAGACGGCAGGTGCAATAGACGGACATCAGGCTCTATGCATGTCCCTCTTTCCTGTCTTGATTTTTGTTCCGGGGGTGGGTGCCATCGCCGCCCTCATGTTGTCGCGCGTTGTATTTCCTCTCTCTCCTCGTCTTCACTTTTGCATCCTCCACTCTTCAACCCTCAACCTGCCACGGCACGCGCATCTCACAGCTTCATCTGTCCACCTGCATCGAAACATTGCCCGCCACCGTCCCTTTGCAGCCTTTGCACCCACTCGAGCTTCCAATCACTGCCGCCCTCTGTGCTGTTTTGTTGTTCTTTATTTTTTGGTCCTGCACTCCCTCTGCACTTGTTCGCCTCACATCTGTGTCTCTGTGTTTGTTGTCCTGCAATCTTTTTCTGCAACGCTACGCCATCCACCGTGACGGAGTAATACTACAGGGCCGCCCCGCCTGCGGAGTCTTGATTCGCTTTCTGTGAGTGCTTGGCCAAACTGTCGCGACGGCAGACCACCCGTTTTCGTTTTGGCTGTTTTCTTTTTCTTTCTGTTGCTTCCTTTTGCCAGACAAGACCCGCAGAGGGCTCAGGGTACGACGGCGGACAGCTCGACACTCACCTCTTCAACACACCCTGCCCCGCTCCTCTACCACGCTTCACCGTGCGATACCCATGCGAGGCCAGCCGGACCAACAGTTCTCGATCAGCAAGTCCTTGAGTCGTACGTCGTACCAGGATGCTGTCACGGTGTGGTTGGAAAAGTCGACGCCGCAAAGCTAAGTTCTATTCCCGGCACGGCATGCGGAGGATTTTGGGCCACTGATGACCAAAGGTCGAGTCCTGACAGCTCTGCCTCTGCATTGTATTGTTTACTCTTCGTGTGATCTTATGGCTTATTGTTCCCGTCTGACTGATCATTTTAGGCGTACACTCGATTTGTTTTTCTACTCCGGAAAAAGTGCAACAAGAGCACAACGCAGACTCGACGTGCCGTGGCAGAACCTGTTATGAACTAAGATCACAATAGGATGGCGAGCACAAAGTGTACAGCCATATCCACTTGCCTGGCTCGTCACATCCACAAGATGTCCGGTGTTCTTTCGATGCCCTCGGTTTATCATCACGGATTTACGGGGTACCTGTATCTCTACTGTACAAGTTCAGTGTTATTTCCTCAGTGAGCCGGCGCTGTCACAAAACTCAAGGGCCTGGATCCAGAGCTGTCCAGACCAGGCTACCAGGCGGCAACCCTGGAGTTGGATTGCTCCGTGCGATGATACTTCGTGCCAACCCACCTTGGACCTCTCTTCCGTCGACACACGTATCCCAGACCCATGCCACATCGCACACCCCGGCCGACCGAGAAAAGACCTGCATATCTGCGTTTTGCAGTCCGCATTCTGTAGTCTGCATATCGCCCTCTTTCGTCGCGCGCGCTTTTGCTGTTTTGTGATGCCTTTTCTGCGTTTTGCTGTCTTGTACATTGCGTTCCCCTCCATCCAGCAGATCTGTCACATTTTTGTTCATTTATTTTTGAGCCACCGCACGCACAGGACACACGGAGCTGCAGCAGCCTGCAGCAGCCTGCATGAAGCTCTCTCAAAGTATTAAACGCCTTTTGGCTTTTCGCGGTCGATTCTGCCGCTGTACCCGCCATTTTTTGTGCCTTCATTTTCAACCTGTTTGCGATTTCTTTTGGCCTGTCATGGCATCAACGACTGTTCTCGAGGTGCCCCTTTGATTTTACCGCCCAGCTCAAGGCTTAGGATGCATATCCGTGTTCAACTAGGAAACCGAGATGAAAAGAATCTCGGCGGTCCCGCTTTTCACCATTCCCCTCTCTTTTGTCACAACTTACCGAGTGCAGTCCAGTCTCTGCTACTGAGTACTCCGTATTGTGAATTGCCCCCCTCGCTCTGACTGATCCATTTTCAAGGTGATGCACCGTCAAGGTCAGACGCTTCGTTGTTGTAACCCTCGGTGAAGCCGCCGGGCACGAAATCGGCACATGGCCTTCCAAATATACCCTGCCTGCTTTCTTGTACTCCTCCAGATCTGCCTTTCGCGTGCACCTGCCTGTTTTCGGAATTTTAACTCTTTGCTTTTTCGTCGGCTACCCCTTCACCTTTCCTCGTGTCCGGCATATCGCGTGTTCTCGTTTTCCTTTCCCGACACATCGCCTCGTTTGCCATGGCAAGTTCTGCCAACGCCTCATGCATCATCCGTCGCTCTCTTGTTTTCTGCCGTGGCGGCCTTCCACGCATGCAAAGATTTCCAGTTGCATGTCGATTCGTATGATATGTGCGGCATTTTACAGATGGCAAGCAAATAGGAGCTGCCAAGTAGCCTCAGTTACGGGGACAAGCCGCCAAATCACAGAAGGCAGTTACCAATTGCCAACAGTGAAGGCTTTTGACTCTTTCAAAAGGTGGAGGGACCCGAGACGAAGGCCCACTTGGACGACGTGTGAGACTGTGGAGAAGAAAATTGACCCTGGACTGCTGCATTGCGCAATTCCATACCGGGTATCTGCTTTTTTCCGTCGCTGTTTGGGTGTAAATTGTGCTTGTTCTAGCTTTTGCTCATGGGTTTCCCACTTTCCAGCCTGTGATTGGTGAGCGGTTACCCCGGCTAGAGGTCCGTTTATACACAGTAGCTTCATGCATCAGGGTGAGTTTCTTTTCACCTTTTCCTACAGCGGAATGCTCTTTTTTTTTCTCGGTGCCTTTCTTCCCCTTGCAAGTCGAGTCTGTCTTCACCGTGGTCTGACGGACAGCATCGTGTTTTTGTCACCTGGGTGGGCGGGAAAGACGAAGGATCTTCCCGAGGAACGAGAGCAAGCAACATTGAGAAACAACCTTCGGCCCTACGTATGGAATCTAGCCGGGCCAGACCAGGATCCCAATACCAGCCCGGCCTTGACTACCCCGATAGAAAATCGCAGAGTCGGTGGGTTTTTTTTCTTTTCTGAGGGCCTCGGTGGTACTACGGCTCACTTCAGCCACACCAACTGCGGAAAACGGACATCCCAGACCAGACCATGACACGCTACGGAGTGTCGTTTTTCGCATCATGATTCCGATGAGCACTGTAATACCTCTGCGATTAGGCAGGTGCTAGATGCCCGCTCAAACGCATCAACACTATCTTACGAGGAAGTATTTCGTACAGGCACAAAGGGCCAGGCCAGGATCGCCAGGTGGGAGGTCTTGGCAGACCAAAAGATAAAAGACAGGAACGGAGAATGAGCGCGCCACGATCCATGTACTCAGTACAAGCGCACCAGTGGGCAGACGGAGCTCTGGCAGCGGGCGGCTCTGGGTTTCCCGTTTCAGGCAGGACAATGCTACCATGGCTTTTTGGTCCTTTTGCGTGACTGGATCTTTCTTTTTATTTTGTATTTTCTTGACGCCCATTTCACAGTTGCAATTTCAGCATTGCATACGACGTCGAGGTAGTCGTACTTTGTATTTGTATTGGCAAACGTTAAAACGGTAGGTACGATGCAACGCGCGCAGCACAAAGTGCAACGGAGAAGATTCGGGGTCTCCCGGAACGATTGGCGAGCGAGTATTCAGAGCACGAAATACTCTCGTCACGGCCAGTGCCCATCACCAACATGTTAACAGTCGGCCCAATCCTCCAAATGGAAGCAATGGAAGTCTTTTCGGGTCGTGGGCCAAAGGAGGATTGCTGAACTTGGGGTCCTCTGAGGCCGAGAGAAACACTAGGCTACCCGCAGCATCGTTTCTGCGATCGCCGCTTTCCGTTATGGAATGGGGGCCGGTAGCCTTTTTGTTTTTCGTTTTTCATGTTGGCCGAGATGCATCAAAAAGGGGTTTGGTAGCAGCACCTTTGATAAACGCCCCCCAATGCGCGGAAAGGCGAGAAAAAGAGGGGACGAGCTGTGTTGGAGCGAGGAAGCAAGTGCCAGCACATGCATGTCCCATTGTTTTGTATTTTTGTCTGTTATTTATTCAGCTTCTCACTTGCAGATTATGTTCCTTCCATCTGATTATCTGTATGAGTTTGCTCGGGTTTATTTTACTGTCAGTTTTCACGAGTGTGATTAGCCCACATTGGGGCAGCTCTCAGTCACAAATTATTTCCTGCTTTGCTATTCGTCCCTGTCACCAATACAGGACACAAGGTCCAGTTCGAGCCAGTGGCTTTGCTTACGGCCGTTCTCGATTGGGGAGTGATGAGGTTGAGAACGGAGGCGGCAATGTGATTGGGGCAGATCACTCTAGGGAGCAATAAAGAAAATACGACGAGTCATCATGAGCGACTGTTCCTTTGTTGTTCTCTTCTTCTTCGATGCCCGTCGGGCTCCAACCCTCGCAGCTCATATCACTTTTTTTTCTATCTTGTACTTTGTTACTTTTTACAGTGTCGGCAGACATATCATTTGCAGAAGTGTGTTGGACACGGCTCTAGAAAATAATGCGTATTGTCCTGTTTGCTGCCCATTGTCCATTTCCGGCCATAGGAAGGGTCATACCATGGTTCGTATTCTTGCTTGTTTGCCTCTCTGTACCTCTTTCCACTTCTAGAAGAAAGCGTTGTTTCCCAATGGCTCACTTTCCTGCATAGATGCTTTCCGTCCTGCGTGGCTGGTTGGCTGTCTTCCCGAAGCGCAGTTCCGCACATCCAACAGGTGGACGTTGGTTGAAGCGAATCTCGCTGGCCCTTTGCGGGAGACGATCTCCGTGAGCATGGCAAGTATATCGTCCAAGGCAGACCGTACCAAGTGGCACCAAGGTGAGGGCATAAAGCTACGGCGGCGCTATTGGATGCATCTACAGATGTTCCTTGTTCGAATCGAGCTGGCCTCGTATGCCTCGCAGCTGTCCAGGAGTTAGGTTCTCCCAACAAGGCCCGTTGATTGTTGATCTCGGGTCTCGATGGTCTCAGCGGCCAAGCTGAATCGAACTAATGTCCGACATGAAAAACGAGGCCAAAAAAGACCTGAAAAGTTGTCTCTTGAAGGATTGCAGCATGCATAAAAAGCCGTAGGAGCTACAGCTAGCTCGGCTCCTTCGAGAATCCGGGAGTACAATACGGTATACTTGGGACAAAAAAAAAAGGGAAAGGACGAACAAGAGCGAGTCCGCATTTGGGCAAAACTGACAGATGAAGACCGGGTGTCGGACGCACTACTGCGACAGATCAACTGGCCATGGAGATGCCCCGAGACGGGCAACGGCGAGCCAGCGGAGCCCCAGGCCGACACCGAACAAATCAACAAAACCCATAAACAACCAGACATCCAGGCACCGGTGGCCGGGAGCGTCTCTGTGTGAGAGAAACTGAACAGCATGATCCCATTGCTTGCTTGGAACGATGTCGATTTGTCTTACAAGATCCTTGACCACAGCAAACGCCAGTCGAAAGCAACTCAAAAGAGACTAATAAAAAGTGATGGGTATTCCAGGTAATTAAATATATGTACAAGTCAGTCGTCGTCATCATAACCAAACAGCATAATAGCATAATACAGTACAGTCTGTCGTCGTGCGTCAGACATTCTTTTTCACTTTTCGCCTTTCGCCAAGTATCCCCAACCGCCTTCACTTCTTTGCGTCGTTGACGTCCACGTCGTCACCAACGGAAAACCGCACGGCGGCCATGACCAGCTCCTTCCAGACCTTGAACTCCTTCTCGTCGCGCGGGGCATAGACGATCAAGTAGGTCGGCGGCACGCGGGCGGCTTTGCTGCCGGCCAGCAGGTGGCGCTCGCCCCAGCCGGCCTTGACGGCCCAATACGCATCGCCGAAGCTGAACTGCATGTGGGTGCTGGCTTCGGGGTGGGCATGGCAGATCTCGACCGGGCCGTAGCGGACGGCGGACTTGGCATTTGTGGACTTCTTGGCCGACTTCTTTCCGCTCTTTGATGATGATGATGACGATGACGAGGATGCCGGGTCCTTGTCAAACATGGACACGCCCAAAACAATAGCATTTTTCGCCCACAGCGCCGGCGTCGACGTGCCCTCGACCTCGGAGGGCCGGATCTCGAGAATGTCCGGGTTGGCTGCTGCGACGGCCGCCAAGAACGCCTGCTGGCGCTCGCGCGTCTCCTTGGCCTTGTCGGGCGAGGCAATGTCCGTGGTTTGCCGCTGTGGTGCCGTGTAACCGGGGACGGTCGGCCGTGGACCCTGGCGGGCCGGCAGAGTGGTGTCAATGTCCAGGTACGACTTTTGGGCGCGGGCGCTGCCGCCGTAGCGGGCCAGCACCTCCGGGTCGGGCTTTTCAAAGTCGGCCGTGCCCCGCGGGTCGCGGACGGCAAACGCCTGGCCGATGCCCTGGAACATCCATCCCCACAAGTTGTGGGGGATGCCGCCGGGACCCAGGGCAAGGTAGCCGCGGTAGGAGCGGACGGCCGGTGGGACGAGCAGCAGCAGGCCGACGACAGAGACGGATGTGGCGGTGAACAATCTCGGTCGAGTATGGGCAAAGCCGGCAAGGCGGTAAAAGGCGTCCTCGAGAGGATCGGCAATAGCCGACGGGAGCGGCATCGTTGAAGCTAGTGAATTCAGGTGGCGATGATGATGGACAGAAACGAGTTATGGAAGATCTTTTTCCAAAAAGGCAGAAGGACGGCTTCGTGTTTATATACACGTCCTCGTCGACTGTCGTCACGATGCGTGGTCCAAAAAACGATCCAAAAAATGGGACTGGGGAGGTCCGTAAACGGAGACGCCGGCAATCCAGTGCTGACGACGTTTTTCCTGGGAAGAAAGAGGCCAATTGTAAAAGGCTCGAGAGTTACACGGCGGGTGTCACAATGAGTAGATATGACGCCACCAAAGACGTGGCTTTCGGTATTGCTGTGCGATGTAGATCGATCTTGCTTTTTTGTTTTGTTTTGTTATCAGATCGTGGGTCTGAGGAAGATGGATGAGGGAGAAGAAATGAAGTGAAGTGAGAAGTCAAAAAGTCAAAAGCCAAAATGAAAGAGGAACAAAGATGACAGATGATGGACAGGGGCAAGGGATGAAATAGAGAAAAGAAGGAACACAAAAGAGGGATAGCAACAAAAAAGCCACGAGAACAAAAGGGACCGCTGGAGAGGGGCACAGCGCACAACGAGATTGCAAAAGAATAAGCTCAAGGTGACGTTGATGTGACGGCGGTGCATCTCGGACGCCGACTTTGGCAGGGCAGGAAGGTGCGCATCAGGCGAGTGTCCTCCCAACAGATGGCGGGCCAACATACGATTCGCGCAGCGACGCACTAACGTCCAAATAGGGTGTCTCTCAAACACCGCTAACGGCCGGCACAGGGCTGACATACGTGCTTTTGGGGCGTTGCCTGCCCGTGTAGCGCGTATCCCGCGTGTAATCTTGTAAGCTCTCGCTTCTAGCGTGCTGCCAAGGACGACAAATTGGGAGAATTAGCGGGCGCCCAACAGCAGCCACCACCCACATTCACCAGCAAGATTTGGCCCTAACCGGCATCCGGAAGACGTAAATCACGAACACCGGGCCCGGACCTTTGTTCACTACAAAGAAATGAGAAAATGGACCGACCAAGACAACGGCAAAAACATGGCAAGAATGTGGACAGCCATGTGGATGAAGGCCGGGTGAATGACGAACAGCATCCGCAAATAGAAATGATGTCTCAGTGTGCGTTCTGCTCGGCAATTGTTTTCAATCGATGTCGGGTTTCCTGTTCTGTCTCTCGATTTCTTCAACAAATCTGCATCTGCATCTGGTCTAGACCATTTACAACTCACGAACTGTCTTTCCCACATGGCCCAAACATTCGTTCTCAATCCATCACCACATCTAGTCTCATCCCATATCGCTCTGTCCTCTTGTTTGACTCTTTTTCTGCTTCAACGCCCGTTCGCCAATTGTTCGATCTACCGCCTCATCTTTGGTCTTGTCCCGGCTTTGCTCTTTTACACAACATTGGCACTCGTGTCGAGATGCCTTTAGGACAAGACTTGCGTACGTCACCTCTGTTTAGGAACTATGCTGCTCTTGTGAATGAGAAGCACATCAATTGAGCCAGGTATACCCATCATGTTCATCGACTGCTTATTAAAATGACCTCTTCATTTGAAAGATTCTTACCAATAATGCGAGCCAATGCGAGCCAATGCGAGCCAATACAACTCATTGTTGGACAAAAGCTGCATCAACAATCGACAAGAAAATGGGATGCCTCTGCATGCAAATGGCAGTGCTGTCCCATATAAAGGACATCAACGGTAGCTGGTATCCTTCAAGTCTAGAGTCGGGATTATCACAAAACGGAGATGCGCCTTTTGTTTTGTCGATTGTCTTTTGCGACACAAATTCTACGAGCAAATGGTGTAGGGAAAGGTCTTCATCTATGCCACCTATGTGATGTGATTGAGATGGCAGGAAACGCCACAATCACAAACCACAGCTGAGAAGAGGCCATAACCATGTTTGCCATGGCGGCGCAAAAGTCAAACTTGACACAACTTGTGGTAAGCATAAATGATGGCTCCCTGATCGACGTGGGGGGGGGGTGGCCATGGTCCTCTAACAGTTTTTCAGAAACCCTCACAAACCCTCGCAGTCCTCACAATTCCCACGGCCCAGGGGCTGCCAAACTGTCGCAAAATGCAGAAGAGCCTCATTGGGCAAAAAGGAAGGACGAGAGAAGTGAAGTCTTGAATGTACTTTTGCACAAATGCAAAGACCAGGTGAGATTATTTTCTTTCTTCAATGCTTATATTCAATCATAAACAGTATTCTTTTCACAATATTCTTTTTGCAGACACTTTTATCATGAAAAGAGAGCACATATTTAACCAACACCAGTCAGACGAGCGCCTCAAGATCTGTTGTGGCTGTGTTTTCATCACATCCAAACCATGTTCTTCTTTCTGTCCTTCTTTTTCTCTTTCCCTCCCCTCTTTTGCTGTCATCCCTGCTTACCCTGTCCTTCGTCCCAAAGCATTTTATGCTTGGTTTGTCGGATGCACGGCCAAACAGCAGTGCAAGGGTCTGGACAAGGCAGTGTCTGAGCAGAATGTTGGCATGGGGATAAGACTTTAACTTTACAAGCACTTTACGCTGTAACACTGTCATGTGGAGGCTCTGCTTCCTTCTCTTTCTCCAACTCTCGCCGACGTCATTCCATCTGTTCGCGACAATATCTATCTAAATCTGTACATCTCTGCTCGTCAATCTCATGTCCAATCTATTTCGTTGCCTCTTTTTCATTTGCAGCTTGTCCACATGTTCGTCTTTTTCTTCGCATTAATTAGTTTGCCTCTTGCTGCCTCTTTTCTTTTGTAAATCACATCACGTCTGTCTACCAGAAACGGCTTATGTTCTCTTTTTTGTTCTCTTTTTGCCCCTCCTCCCTCTGTTACAGATATTTCCCATAAATGATCGCCGCCTTGTCGTGTCTCGCAATCCTCTCGGCCCGGCAGCAGAAAGCCAAGCATTTTTGTATTTGTCGTCAAGACCCCTGTCAAGAATACATCCCTGTGTTTTCACTGCACTTCTCTTTATTTGATTCTTTCTCTCTTTGGTTCACCTTTCTTGAGGACCTTTTCGAGGACTTTGGCTTCCCACACAAACTGCCACTTACACGCATATCGTGACCCACTTTCACTCTACTTCACTCTCAACAACACTCTCACTCACACACACAGGGAACTGCCATATTAACTAATAGCAGCAAGTCTTGGCTTTCACTGCCGCTCTTCTTTTTGGTCTTTTTTAACTCCTTATTAGAGTGGTCGTTTCGATGAAACAAGCAGCCGCTCTTCATGTAGACACAGCCAATTCAGTCCTTGCCATCTTTTCTGGGGCCCTTTCTGGGCACAAAATGACAATTCTCTCTACTGAAGACATGTTCGTAAAAGTGCATGAACAACGGCCGACATCGACGGTCCAAAGTCATCAGAAAGACGGCCAGATGGCCTGGCCAAGGCCATGGGACAAGAAAAACCAAGAACCCGAATGTTTGCAGTCTTTCTTGTCTGTCTCCTGTCGCCTGTCAACCTGTAGTTCAGAGTACTCTCATCACTTCTGTGTCTTTTTGTGTCTTTGCATCTCCTCTTTACCCTCGGAAGCTCTGGCCCCCTCTGGGCCTTGTCGATCCTGCTGTGCTCGCTCCGTCCCCTGTCCCCTGTCTTTGCACTTTCACTCTTGGTCTCTCTCCTACTCTCGTTCCCTTTTCTATTCTGTGCTCCCGTTTCTCTTTTTCTTTTTGCCATCTTGGCTCGTTTTTCGTTTTCTCTTTTTTTCTCCCTTTCCCTTCTTCTCCTCTTTTTCACTTTATTTTCTCTTTCCTTATGCCTCCTCTTGTCTCCTCCTGATCTCTTTTCCTCTTTTTGTTTTCATCAATCTCTTGTTTTCTGTTTCTTGGCTGGTCTTGGCGATTGCCTCTTTCTTTCTCTCCTTCTCTTTATATTATCTTCTTTCCTTTATCTTCTTATATTTCCCTTCTCGTCTGTCCTTTTATTCTCTTTTTTTATTCCATTCTTTTGATACCTCGACGTCCCCAGCTGGACCTTTTCTTCGTTCTTCTCTCATTATTTTCTCCCCTCATACTCTCATCCTCTCACTACCCACCATGAAGTTCTCGTCCTCGTCGGCTGCTCTGGCAGCATCCCTCTTGGCCCTCACGCAGGGCGCGCAGGCGGCGGCCATTGAGCAGAAGCTCAAGTTCCCAACGGCCACCCAGAACCTCATCATCACAAAGGACCAGCTCCAGGTGTCCGTCTTTGGCGGCCACACCTTCCGCGCGCCGCAGGTCCACAACGCCGGATTCATCAAGCAGGGCCGTGGCCCGCGTGCCGTCGCCCGAGCCTATACCAAGTTTGGCGTCGACATTCCGCCAGAGCTGCTGCTTATTCTCGAAGAGCTGCTGCAGGCGCTGGGCCTCTTGAGTGGCAGCACCGGAAGCTCGGGCAGCAGTGGAACCGGTACGGGGAACGGCAACGGTAGCAACTCGGGCAGCGGCAGCGGCTCTGGGGGCTCCACCGGCAGCGGTAATTCATCAGCGTCGTCGGGCCAGAGCTCTGTGCCCGCCATCCCGCAGCAGTTCGACAGGGAGTACCTGGCACAAGTCAGCATTGGCACGCCGCCGCAGACGCTCAACCTCGACTTTGACACGGGCTCGTCGGACCTGTGGGTGTTTAGCAGCGAGACGCCGCGCAACCAGCAAAACGGCCAGACACTGTACAACATTTCCGCCAGCTCGACGGCCAAGCGGCTGGAGGGCGCGACGTGGAAAATCAGCTACGGCGACAGGAGCACCTCGGCGGGCAACGTGTATCTGGACACGGTGAGCATCGGCGGCGTCACCGTCCAGAACCAGGCCGTCGAGTCGGCCACCAACGTGTCGTCGTCGTTTACGTCAGACACGGCGTCGTCCGGCCTGCTGGGCCTGGCCATGGACACGATCAACCAGGTCAGCCCGACGCCGCAAAAGACGTTCTTCTCTAACGCCATGGCCGACCTGGCCATGCCCCTCTTCACCGCCAACCTGAAGAAGGAGGAGGGTAAGTTCCCCAGTCCCAGTATTCATTCCCATTGTTCTTCAGTTCTTCTGTTCTTCTGCTAACCCCCTGCAGCCGGCAATTACAACTTTGGCTTCATCGACACGTCCGAGTTTGACGGCAGCCTATCGTTTATCAACGCCAACGTCTCCCAGGGCTTCTGGCAGTTCGAGTCGGGCGGCTTCGCCGTCGGCAACACCACCTCGGCCACGGCCATCACCAATGCCCCGCACCAGGCCATTGTCGACACCGGCACCACCCTGCTGTTTTTACCCGACAACATCGTAACCGCCTACTACAAGCAGGTCCCCTCGGCCCAGGACAGACAAGACGCCGGCGGCATCGTCTTCAACTGCAACGAGACGCTGCCCGCCATCACGCTCGCCATCGGCACGTACAACGCCGTCGTGCCCGGCGAGCTCATCAACTTTGCGCCCGTCGACGGCGTGCCCAACAGCAAGTCGGGCTTGTGCTTTGGCGGCATCCAGTCGTCGTCCGGCCTGCCGTTTGCCATTTACGGCGACGTCTTCCTCAAGAGCCAGTTTGTCGTCTTCCACGGCGGCAACAACCAGCTCGGCTTTGCGCAGAAGGCGGTGTAATGGGCGACGGGGTGATGTGATTGGGATAAAATTGCGTCTAGGATAAGGATATTGGGTATTCCGGTTATTGTGCCTGTTTTGTTATCTTTCTTTTTTTCATTTCTTATATTTTCATGGCCTCTCTTCGGGTAGGAGGACCTGTTTTTCTTTGTGCATACCATTTTTGTCACTTCTTTCGTCATATTTTTTGTCATTTCTCGTTTTTTGCCTCGGGTCAACTTGACTTTGCGTCTTTTCTCCATCGGTACATAGAAAAAGGATTCATCTTTTCTCATCTTCTCGATTTGTGTGCGTCGTAATGCCCGTTCGTCTGATGCTGCTTGGCTGCTTGGCCCGTGATCTGCGATCCAGAACCGTCGTTTTGACTTTGTCTGCCGTACCGTGCCCCAGACTAAAAACGCAATCGTCAATTCAGCCTAAGTTTGAGGCTTGTCCTTTCAGAATGTCCTACCAAAGCTTTTGTCCACTGGTCCACGGGAGTATTTGTGCATCGTGCATGCTGGCTTGTGTGCTGTGTCGCCGCGCGTCGGCTGTTCAACTGTTTCTGTCCGTTTCTGGGGTCGGTGTGTCGTTGTCGTTGGACAAGCCGTGCCACAGAGATCAAAGAGTAGATGACAGGTTGAAGAGGAAAAGACAAGAAACGACCAGCCGTTGCCCCTTTTCACAGGATTGCAAGATGCAGGAAAAGGAAAGAACATGTGCAACTAACAGGATTTCCTATTTGGGAAACCACGGCAATGACGGAGGCCAACAACACCCCGCTAACACCCTTCGGACTTTTTGTCTCTATCTGTTCTTAGAAAGCACGAGGCTGTGCCCGTTGTCTGCCCTTGTGCCCCCTGTTAGCTCCAGGTCCCTGGATTTACAGTGGGATTAGCAGCCCTGCTGCTCGCCCAATGAAGAAACAAAAACCGCCACCTTTGATCACAGCCAGACAAACAAATCATCAGTCTCCCAGAAAATTACGCATCACGCGTATTCTGGTGTCCTCCGCGTCGTCTCTCTTCATTTCTCAATCTCTGTCCAACACAGCGGTCGTGTAACACGCTTCATCTTTGATCTTGCCGTCTCTCCAGAGCCGCCTGACAGCTTGCGTCACATTGTTGTACCCTGTCCGTGCCCTCTCGTTCTCCTCACTTTGTCTGTTTATCAATCTTGAAGCCTCTTTTCTTTTTCTTTTTCCTTTTCTTTGGTCCTTTCATCGTCCGCCAAGAAGGCACCGCCAGTGACAGTGACGTGGACAGCCGTTTCTAGCTGCCGACCGCGCCTCCCTAAAAACGGTGAATAGAGCCTAACCTGCCGCACGCTAGCGGCGTTGACACGGCCGACACGCTAACACCGCCTTCCAGTGGTCCACTATTTTTTTTAGCAGATCTCCCTTTTGTTTGGTTGACGTCGGTCAGGCACTCGAAACATTCGGCCTTGCATACGACGCTTTCTCTTTGTGATATCCATCATTGTTTCCATCGTGCTCCGGACCTTTCAGCCTCCTTATAAATCTTATTTACGCTTTCCTCACTTACTTTGAACCATCTTCCATGATGACATTCAATCTTCTCTAAGTGCAATAGCGTGCTTAGCCAGCGTTATTACAGCGTACTACAGCGCGCTTGCACTACGTCTTCAGCCTTATCAACCTTAAATCCTGCTGCCTGCCACGCTCAACTTCACTCCTTCCTCTTCGTCGCCTTTGGGCTTCTTCCCTCCTCCCCTTTCTCTTCTCTCTTCCCCTTCCCCCTTTCTTCCTCTTCTCACTCCCTCCTCTCACAACATCATCCGCCACAATGCCGGAACACGACCCCGTCGTCCTCGCCTACTCGCACCTCCGCGATTTCCCGCGCGCGGCGGACGCCCTGCACCTGCTCCGCCGCGTGGCCTCGCTCGTCAAGCCACTGATGCGAGCTCGTCGATGGAAGGTCCGCGAGCTTTCCGAGTTCTACCCAGACCAGGCCAATCTGCTGGGCCTCAATATCAACAAGGGCCAGAAGATTCTGCTGCGGCTGCGCTACCCAAACGACACTTCGCTCTTTTTGCCTCTGGAACAGGTCGCCGACACGCTGTTGCACGAGCTCGCCCATATTGTCCACGGACCCCACGATGCCGTTTTTCATGCACTCTGGAACCAACTTCGTGACGAGCACATGGCCCTGACTCTCAAGGGGTTCACGGGCGAAGGGTTTTTGTCGGAGGGGCACAGACTGGGCGGTGGCAACAGCAATAATGGCGCAAACAACTGGGGTGCCACCGGGTATACCGTCGGCTCGTCATCTTCTTCGCCCACTCCCAACCAGTTACAGCGCCCGATCCCCATGGACGAGGCTCGTCGTTTGGCTCGTGCTGCCGCCGAAAGACGCCAGGCCAAAGCCGCTGCGGCCGAAAAGGAAAAGGAACGCCAAGCACGGCGGTTCAGCACTGGACACCGCCTGGGTGGATCGACTACAAATCCAACCGATATGCGGAGCACTGTCGCTGATGCCGTTGCCCGACGGAACAGTCACACGCCCGAAACGATGCGAGGATGTGCCACTGACGGACCGCAGTACAGCGACCAGACGCGGAAATGGCTGGCCGACCAGGCCGCCCGCAACGGATTCCGAACACAGGCCGAAGAAGACGCCGCCAACGACGCGGCCATTGCCCAGGCCCTGTGGGAACTAGTTCAAGAAGACGAGAAGCAGAGACTCGGTGACCGGTATGTGCCGCCGACAGCCGAGCGTCCCGAGGGCAGCGGTGGGTGGTTGTCTCCTCCGGCGACATCCAGGACTTCACAGCGTGGGAGCAGCTCCGCTTCGCCTATTATCATCGACGTCGACGCCATGGATGTCGACCCGCCAAGAGGACCGCCACCTCAGCATCGTCGCCCAGCGCCGCCCCCACCGACACAAGCACAGGCACGCCCTACCAGCATGCCTCCACCACCAAAGGCAGTTACACGCCGCCCAGCACCCCCTCCGCCAGCTCCCAAGCCGGCCATGCTCAGCTCCGGCTCGCGGCCACGGTCAAGCTCCAGTTCTGCAGCTCCACCCACCCTCTCGTCTTCCTCGTCCTCGTCTTCTAACCGCGGCTGGACTTGCAGCATCTGCACACTGCACAATCCCAGTACTTATTTGGTCTGTGATGCATGTGGTGTGGAGAAAGCCTCGTCGTCCTCGCCTCCAAAGGAAGTCGCCAGAGACAGTCGTCCGCCATCGTCATCATATCGTCACTCGCAACCGCCTCCTCCGCTGGCCCATCGCCCAGCACCCCCTCCGCCAGCCTCAGCACCGCCTCGGCGCTCTCAGGCAGCCACCAACGCCGCCGCTGCCGCTTCATCCCGTGCATCAGCCATGCGTCATTCCGGTCAGTCGCACAAGAAGCCGCGCGTCAAGAAGCAGGTTAGGTTTACGCCCTCAACGCGGGGCGGCTCCGTCTCGTCCATGACATCGACAAGCTCGCGGGCCCGGCCTCGGTCGCCTCCGCCAGCAACGTTTGGCAGCGGTGCAGACAGTGTTGTCAGCAGTGCCAGTGGTGCAAGCGGCGCCAGTGGCAGCTCGATTACCAGCTCAACCATTGCCAAAGTCCTGGCAAAACACAGGCCGGCACCACCGCCGCCAACTATGCCGCCTCGGCCGCAGTCGCAGTCACAATCACGCCCTCCATCATCCTCGTTCTCGTCGTCTTCACAGGCGTCGTCCTCGGCTGCTCCCGCATCGTCCACGTGGATGTGCACCATGTGCTGGACAAACATGAGCCGAAAGCACACCACGTGCGGCTCGTGTGGAAAGCCAAGAGAAGCGTGGCAACAGCAGGCATAAGGTTACTTTGCTAGTCTATTCTTTCTCGTCTCGTATTCACACGCATCTAGCTGGCGTTGATTTCTTTTGTTCACTCGAGGAGTTCCGGTCATTTTTGAAGGATTTATGAATTACGACTTATTCACGACGATTATTAAAATTAATTAACTTACAACAAACGTGAAAATAATTGTGACAATCATATTCATGTCAGAATGTTCATATTTGTTTGTTTTCTCTAGCTCCGCTCACAAATAATGATTGTACTATAAAACAAAAACACCATATCTATTTCTTTCCAGAACCCAAATGTCCCTCATAAAATGTTCACTAACTCTTGCTAATCCGTCTCCTACTTCTCCAGAGAAGCCAGACGGATGCTGACGGCCCGACGGTGAGCCTCCAGCTCCTCCACCTTGGCCAGCTGCATCACCGCACCGCCCACATTCCGCAGGCCCTCGGCCGTCAGGTTCGAGCTCGTAATGTGCTTGACGAACGACGCCAGGTTCACACCTGAGTACTGCTTGGCAAAACCGTACGTCGGCAGCGAGTGGTTCACGCCCGCCGAGTAGTCGCCCACGCTCTCGGGCGTCCACGCGCCCACAAAGACACTGCCGGCGTTGAACACCTGCGGGACCAGTGCGGCGGCGTCCTTGACCTGTAGGATCAAGTGCTCGGGCGCGTACGAGTTGCTGACCTGCATGGCGACGTCCAGGTTGGGCACCTGGACGGTGACCGAGTGCGCAATCGAGCCGCGCACAATATCGACGCGCGGCAGCGCCATGGCCTGGTTGTGCACCTCGTCCTCGATCGCCTGCAGCTTTTCTTCGCTCAAATCAACGGCCAGCAAGACGACCTGGCTGTCGACGCCGTGCTCAGCCTGCGACAGCAGGTCCGAAGCAACAAACGCCGGGTTGGCCTCGGCGTCGGCGACAACCAGCACTTCCGAAGGACCGGCCGGCATGTCGATGCCGACACCGGCGTTGGTGTCGTTGCTGACAAGCATCTTGGCCGCCGTGACAAACTGGTTGCCGGGGCCTAGAATCTTGTCGACCTTGGGCACGCTCTCCGTGCCGTAGGCCATGGCGGCAACGGCCTGCGCGCCACCGGCCAGCACAATGCTCTCGGCGCCGACCTTGTGGGCCACATACACAATCTCGGGCGTGATCGTGCCGTCGGCTCGCGGCGGGCTGGCCAGGACAATCGTGCTGCAGCCAGCCACCATGGCCGGCACACCCAGCATTAGCGCCGTGCTAGGCAGCACAGCAGTACCGCCGGGCACATAGAGACCGACGCGCGCAATGGGCCGCGAGAAGCGGCTGCAGACGACGCCAGGCATGGTCTCGACCGACAGGGGCTTCTCCTCCTTTTGGGCGGCGTGGAAGGTGCGGATGTTGTTGAAGGACAGGTCGATGGCGGCGCGGGTCTCGTCGGACAGCTGCATGAGCTCGGCCGGGAAGGGCGCCTTGAGGACGGGCGACGTCAGCGACGTGGCCTTTTCAAACTTGTGCGTGTACGACAGTAGGGCCTTGTCGCCGTTGGTGCGGACGTCGTCGATGATGGGCGTGACAATCTTCATAATGGTCTCGGACGACTTTTGCGACGGGCGGCGCAGGGCCTCGTCAATGTCGGCGGCCGACACCTTGGTAGCGTCAATGCGCTTCATCGTGATGCGGCCCTCGGGCTTGGGAGCAACAACAGGAGCTGCTGCAGGAGCCGGTGCCGGTGCAGGGGCAGCCTTCTCAGCAACCTTCTCCTCCCACTTCGGCTTGGCGTTGCCCGGGCGGCGCTGGACCTTGAGGCCCTTGGCGTCCAGGTTGCGCTCAATGTCGGCAAGGCTGACACCGGCCGACGTTGCCTTGACGAGCGCAAAGTAGATCAGGTCGGCCGCCTCAAAGGCGACTTCCTGGGGCGTCTTGGCGTCGCACAGCTCCTCGGCCTCCTCCATAATCTTGGCGCGCAGCAGCTTCTCGTCCGAGAACAGACGGGCCGTGTACGAGCCAGCAGGGGCCGACGCCTTGCGCGCGCGCAGTGTCTGGTCAAGGCGAGCAACGCCTTGCAGGTCACCGAAGCAGCCAAACTGGTCCAGGTGGCAGAAC
The DNA here is from genome assembly GCA_021396245.1 of Sporothrix humicola. Taxonomy (NCBI): domain Eukaryota; kingdom Fungi; phylum Ascomycota; class Sordariomycetes; order Ophiostomatales; family Ophiostomataceae; genus Sporothrix; species Sporothrix humicola. The sequence continues at coordinate 264,124 of WNYE01000006.1, read as the reverse complement.
CGGCGGCCCTCCTGGCGCACGACAAAGTGCAGCGCATCGCGGTCGCAGTCCAGGCCAATGCGCAGCAGCGTCTGCGTGTCGCCCGACGTGGCGCCCTTGTACCACAGGCCGCGCTTGCGGCTCTGGTAGACGCCCGTCTGCGTGCGCAGCGCCTCGGCAACGCTGGCGGCGCTGCTGTACACCAGGCCCAGAGCGGCGCCCGACTGGTCCGTGACAACGGTCGTCACGAGCTTGTCTGGACGGTCCGACTGCCATGCAGCCTCCAAAAGACCAGAAACCGACACCTTGTTGTTCTCTTCGCTGCCGACCTGGGCAGTGGTCAGGGCTGTCGAGGGAAGGATCGGAATGGCGTGGATGCGGGTGGCCGACTCGGCAAAGGTAGCCAGAGCCGTGGCACTGGCGACAGAAGAAGGTGCAGGCTGCACGAAAAGGAACGGGTTCGTTTTGGTGGCGGCGGCGGCCTCGATAAAGGCGCTGCTCTCGGCGGCAGCCACGTCGAGGTCCTTCACCAACAGGCCACCCTGCTCGGCCGTTGTCGAGCTGGCAAGGGCAGCAGCATTGGCGTCGGTAGCCGAAACGGCGGCTGCGACACGGACGCCGTACGTCGGAGCAAGTTCGGCAAGCTGGGTGGGCGAGACAAAGACGCGGCGGGCGCCGAGGTTCAGCAGAGAGACAACATCGTCGGGAAATGTCAGGGCAGTGCCGTCAACAAAGGGCACGAGGTCGGCGCCGCGGGCCGTCAAAAGCGCTTGGAGATCCGAAACGTTGGCGGGGGTCGCCTCGATGAAGATGGTGCCGAGCACAGCGATCTCGGCTGGCGTGAGACCTTCGCTGACGCTCTCAAGCGTGGCCGGGACGCTCACCACGAAGGGCAATGGCAGTGTGGACTCCATGTTGTGAGGGGTTCTGGTGTTTACTGGAGAAAAAGAAGAAGAAGGCTAAAAAGTCGAAAGTGAGGGGATCACCAGATGTCGTCTCTCTCGATTGGGAAGGGAGAACACGGAATAGTTTAATACGGGTCTACGGGGCAGGTTCGAGTCATAGCATGCCGTTCGTGCCTGCCAGTTTTTACTTTTTACTCTTGCCATTTTTGCCTTCTTTGGGCATTACGCTACGACTGTCGACCACTTATTTAAATTTCTCTCTCTAGTTTCTTTTTTCTTTTTTTTCCGGCAGCCGCCATTGAGTCGGTCGTTCCTGCCACTACCACCACCGGTGGCCCAGCCCGTTATCCCACGTCAAACTTGGCGGGGCAAAAGGGACAACGCAAGCAAAAGCCGTGCTAGAGAATTGGCAACGCTGTGCTGTGATTGGTCAGAGCGACTGTGGTTCTCTACAACAGTCCGGTTTGCGGACAGATTGGTAGGGACTAAATACTGCTGAATATTAAGGAAATAATATTTATGAAAAAAAACAGGAAAAAAGTGACGTGTTTTGAATTAGTATAGATGTCTCAAAATATCTGCAACCGTCCAACGTTGACATCGACAGGTCGTAGTAAAATTGTCTCTTGTAAAAGATCTTGGTGGGGTGGTCACGTGCCGGAGCTATCTTTGTGCACAGTGCGTCAGTGTCTTGCATGACGGCGCTGGCACACCTCTGGCTGCAGCCTAGTCCCAATAGGGTGCCATTAGGTGCAACCATGCCCCTGCCTGGCCCCCCTATCTTGAAGTCTCGGACCTGGGCGCTCACTGATAGGATCGTCCTGCCGGCTTCCCTGACAACCAGCTACGCCCAGAACGACGAATACCACTGTGGGCCATTCTGCAGGGCAAGTCAGGAGTAATTACAGGACCTCCGTGCACTGCAGCAAAAGAGCAAAGAGCTCCCCCAGCTGAAGACTGAAAGAGACACCTGCCCAAATACGAATTATTCGCACACCATCGTGTTTGCTTCTGATTCTGATCCATCCTCTCTCTTTTCCTCCTTTCACCATCCCAGTATCCACACGAGACCAGTCTTTTGCACGCCTCGCATCGCCATCTCGAATCGAATACCTTCACTACCTCTACATCCACCATCCCGCAAATACCGCAGCCATGGATTTCAAGAACATCGGCAAGAGCTTCTCGTACGTCTTCCAGCGACCCCTCGTTTCTAGAAGATCAGCTTGTGACCGTTTCTTCCCGCGATGGAAGCTTGCGACACTTCCCGTGTGTCGCCCGTCCATCTATTTCGAACGCCATGCTAACATAACACCTCTTGCAGCAACATCGGGGCCACCATCACCCCCTTTGCCTCGCGCACCTTCCAGTACACCAAGGAGCAGCTTGGCCAGGTCGAGGACAAGGTGCGTTTCCAGGATGCGCTCTTCTCTGTGTCAACAAACACCAGCTAACCTAGATCTCTTCTCTTCGCACAGACCCAGCTCCCCCCTGACTACATCGACCTCGAGAAGCGCGTCGATGCCCTCAAGCAGGTCCACCAGAAGATGCTGGCCGTGACGTCGCAGTACGCCCACGAGCCCTACGACTACCCGCCCAACATCAAGGAGACCTTCAGCGATCTCGGCCGCACCGTCTCCGAAAAGGTCACCCTGCTCTCGTCCGCCTCGTCGCCCGCCGAAGCCCAGGCCGCCCTGACCGCCCCGCCCTCGGCCAAGCCCCAGCCCAAGACGTTCTCGCACGCCATTGCCCGCGCCTCGCTCTCGGGCTCCCAGACCCTGCACCAGCAGCACACGGGCGCCGGCGAGGACCCGCTGGCCACGGCCCTCGAAAAGTATGCGCTCGCCATGGAGCGCGTCGGCGAGGCCCGCCTGGCCCAGGACGCCCAGATCCAGAGCCAGTTCCTGGCCGGCTGGAACACGACGCTCAACACCAACCTGCAGTTTGCCACGCGCGCCCGCAAAAACGTCGAGAAGTCGCGTCTGTCGCTCGACGCCGTCAAGGCCCGCGTCAAGGGCAACACCTGGAAGCTGCCCGGCGGCGCTGCTGCCGGCCAGCAGCACGACGAGGCCGAGCTCAGCCCCGAGGCGCAGGAGGAGATTGAAAAGGCCGAAGACGAGTTTGTGACGCAGACTGAGGAGGCCTTTGGTGTCATGAAGAACGTGCTTGACACGCCCGAGCCGCTGCGCAATCTGTCGGAGCTCATCAACGCCCAGATGGAGTACTACAAGAAGTCGTACGAGATCCTGAGCGAGCTGGCACCTGTTATCGACGGCCTGCAGGTCGAGCAGGAGGCCAACTACCGGAAGAGCCGCGAGAACGCCTCTTCGTGAGTCGATGCAAGCCCGACTAGATGATGATATCCTGCGACTTGTACCCGTTTGAAAGTGGGAGGTGGAAGGAAGGAAGGAACAGAATGGGGTGGACGGCCAAATCGGCCTGTTTTTTGTCTTATTTTTTTTCATTGATATATACTGTTTGTCTTGTTGTTTTCATGATATTTTATTCTCCGTTGCTTTACCGCCTTGCAGAGTCCCATGTATTTATTCATGCAACCTTTTGTACTACCGGTTTGGATTTCCACGTTGCGCGGCTTTGTCGTCTTCAATCAAGAACAATTTTTAAATAAAGAGAATGTAAAAAGCACAGAAATGAAACCGTCGTGTTCATTCAGGTTATTTCATACCTTGAATTTCGGTGAGGAGCCCGTCTGAACTCACAGTGACCTCGTCACCGCTCTAGCGACGTAATACCCCCACAACCACACTAAAGCCACAATTTTTTACAAGGCTGTCAGCGCCACACTTTTGCGCGCTCTCAGGCCGCCTAAAGCCTGCCGCCAGCATTCTCGCCCGCCCTTGCTCTGGCAATGGCTGTCGCGAATTTGACTCTTGCCTCGTTCTTTCTCTTTCCTTTCGCGAAACACACCTTAACCACACTCCTTACGACACCCTCCCACTCCTTTCCCCAACGAACGCCTCTCGAAAGGCTTCTTGGAACCATGGTGCGTCTGTCCGACTCTTCAATTTTTTCTGCCTCTCGCATTTGCTAACAACACAGCTACCCCTCGGCCTTCTCAGCGCCGCGCAGGGCCATCCGATGCTCGTCGAGCTCAAGAACGGCGAGACTCTCAACGGCCACCTAGTGCAGTGCGATACCTGGATGAACCTGACCCTCAAGGAGGTCGTCCAGACGAATGCAGTACGTCTCCCCACGCGAGTTCCAAACAGCCCTACGCCGTGCTCACTCTAACATCGTTTAGGACGGCGACAGCTTCATGCGCATTCCCGAGGTCTACGTAAAAGGCAACAATGTATGTCCACCCCCTTGGTTGATATTAGCTGCCCACCTACATGCACTAACACCCCCAGATTAAGTACCTCCGCGTGCCCGACGAAATCATCGACACTGTCAAGGAACAGCAACAGCAGCAACAACAACAGCACCAGCACCACTACCAGTCCAACTTCCGCGGCGGCGGCCGTGGCGGCAACCACAACAACAGCGGAGGCCGCGGCGACGGCCAGGGCGGACGCGGCCGGGGTGATCGCGGTCGCGGCGGTTCGCGCGGCGGCCGTGGCCGTGGACGGGGCGATTGAGCGATGACGGCGGTTGAGAGATTAAGCGGCTGAGCGGATGATTGACGGCCAACAATGTACGGAGCCGGAAAGAGAAGGACCGATCCACAAAAGAAATGACGAACAACGGTCTACCATCGGTTGCCACATGGCAATATCTGGGACGACCATTTGGCTCGACTCACGCTGTGTCCTGCCTTTCGAGAACAGCACGGCAACCCATTTTGATTTTTGAGTTATATTTACGGCCTGTCACAGCGGAAGAGGACAGGCCGAACAATTATTTTTTGAACATACCAAAAAAGAGAGAAGGGGACGGAAAGCATACTTAACAACGATGCTTTGAGAGGATTTGAGAAGTCATATCCAGAGTTGCCATTTAGCGGCGCAGTCTTCTCCCAAATAGAGAGGCTATACAAAAACAAAACAAAAAACAATAACCGCTCTTTACTTCCAAATATGTGTTGTATTTCGTAGAATTATTTGTTGCAATGCTCTTTGCGAAAGACGTCGTCGTTCTCACGCCGACGGTGGTGTGCACGTGACCTCCAATTGGTGTTACAGGGGTTTGTGTGGGCAACAGAGCTATGCGATACAGGCGGAGCTACCCGCAAATGGCACCAAAAAAGTTCGAGTTTTGGGGGTAGGAAATTTCAAGTTCAACGTCCTGTCAACAATCCACCACAACGGTCCGACGACAACCTCCTCAGCGACAACCAATCCACCCCGTCTTTCGCATGGAAACGAGGCCGCAACTCCGCCTCTTCATTCGACACACATGACGGGCACCCGGATTGTCGTCGACGGCCTCTGGCGGTGCCTTTGTCCGGCCGTTGACACTCCGGCACTGCTCCGGGCTATCAACGGCGGCGGCGCTGGACGGCCATTATTACGGCGGCCGGTGCACAACGGACGACCAGAGCGAAGTATCCGCGCGTATGGACGTTCATCAAGGCCAGGATGCACAGCAGGTGCAACCAGACCGGCCCACATCACATCTTCTTCCTACCGAACAACAACCTCCTGCCCGGCAACGACCCGACAGCTTCATGGCGATGCTTCAGCACGGGTTGGCCGTCTAGGCTTTGTCTCGAGATCCGGAAACATTAATCCCTCTCCACGAACGATTGCAAACTCCACAGATAACTCAAGATGGGCCGGCGAACTACCAGCAGGTGCCACATTAGAAGGAGATCAGCAGCAGCAACTTTCAGTCGTCACATTACTCCGGTCCAGACCACCATATACACGCGAACTTGCACAGGCTTCGACGGCATCGATATATGCAGCACTCCGCCAGATGCAGGACATGCCCGGAAACTTCAACCGCATCAACAGCTTTGCCCAGTATCTTGTGGAGGAACGACACGAGCCGCCGACAGCTGCTCTCTTTGAAGCTTTGGTGCGCGCAAACTGCCACGTCAACGGTTCGGCCGAGGCTGTCCAGGATATGTTGCGGGCACTCAGAGAGGGCAAGATCGAGGGCACCTCGGGCCTGTTCCATGCCGCTCTCTCTGTCCTGGCGGTCCACCCAGATTATATTTTGCGGGACGCTGTCCTCAACGAGATGAAGGAGCGCTGGGTCGACCTGGCGCCCGACGGCAAACAGAGCGTCGCTCTCGGTCTACTGAGGGACGGTCAGTACGAGCGCGCCCTCAACTTCTTGGACGAGATGACCGAGGCGTCGTCGACGGCCGGCGCATCTGCTGTGCCCTCGTGGCTGCTCGACATTTATATTTACGTTCTGGGCCAGGAAGGGTTTCTAGACGACGCCCTCCAAATCGTCAACCACAGACTGTTGAGAGACGACGACACTTTGTCGCTCAACGTCTGGACATTCTTGTTGGACGCCTGCTGCCGCGCCGGCCATTTTGGCGGCCTCACCTACGTGTGGAACCGCGTCGTCAAGCCTGGCGGCAACGGCCTAGTGACGCCCTCAGACGCCATGGCGCTTGACGTCTTGAACATGGCCGCCCAGCACGGCGACGCCAACCTGGCCGCGGCCGTCATGCTGATGCTGGCGGCGCGCGGCACCAAGCTCAGCATGCCGCACTTTGAAGCAATGCTGGACTGTTATGCCCAGGCGGGCGCCATTGATAAGGCCCTGCAGGCGCTGTGCATTATGAACAATGCGGGCATCGTGCCGGACCAGGGCACCACGCGGGCTATTTTCCTGAGGCTGACAGCGCCTCCAACCACAGCACCTCGGAATCCCGTCGAGCAGAGGGCGGCACAGGCTGCAGCAGCGGCAACCTTGGACTCGGCCGTTGCCACGCTGTTTGACCTCAAGCGGCAGTACGGCAGCGTGCCCGTGGCTGCCTTTAACGTTGTCCTCGAGTCGATGCTGGCATCACAGAGGCATCACCAGCAGGCCATCGCAGCCATGGTGCCAGCTAGGGCGGCCAAAAAGGCAGATATTCCTCCACCCGAGAACACCGCAGAGGCCGAAGCTGGCCTCGACCTGTACCGCCACATCCGCCAGCTCTGCCCCGACGGGCCCACCCGCGCCACCTTCCGCCTTCTCTTCCGCGCCTGTACTGACCCGTTGCACCTTAATTTCTTGGTGCGCGAGATGCGCTCCTTCAACTTCCGCCCGGACATGGAGATGATCGACCAGGCCGTGTACGCCAACACTGTTAGCGGGACCCTAGATCAGGCACTCCATTATGTTTTCGACCTCATTAAGGGAGGGAACGATACTGCAAAGATGTGGATCAGCCGGCGGACAGCCGCCGCTCTGGCCAAGCGCTGCATCGAGGAGCAGGATCAGCGCATCTGGACCGTGGCCGACGCGAGCAGAGACCGCGGCCGGCCCATGGACAACATTCTGAGAGAGGCCATGAACAGCGCCAAGCGGCCCAACATGGCGGCACACAACGCCTATGGTGTGCCTCACTCTGTTGATGTCGATGGAGGCGAGCCTGCCTCGCAAGAAGAGGCATCTATCTCGGGGTAATCTGTACGATATACCTGTATGATACGATACGATACGACACATGTATAATATGCATATGCACATACTCAATCACTCATAGACACATAGAATTTACTGTATAAACATTTGATACGTTTGGTAATTCATTTTATGATTTTTTGTGGTGTTGTGCAACTGTAGTGTAGTCGCTGACTGGAACAAGCAGTCTTGAGAATAATACATTGCCAAAATGGCCAAAGAAAGATGCAAATCCAACAGTGTAAAATCATTTTTAAATCCAGAATAATCCCAATCCCAACGCCCGTAGCTCCGGTTGCTCCGATTGAAGTTACAAATAAAACGTCAATGCCACTCTAGGTGAGCCCTTTCTGAGTGCTGTGCCCGTGCCTTCGTTGGGCAGGTCGACAGTAAAAGCGAGAAACGTGAAAACAGCGAGAAGATGAAAATAGTGCGACCGAGTCGCGGAGAGATGTGATGAGATGTGAAAGATGAGATCGGTCTCATGTGCTCATCAACGCTCAGGGCCCCGCTGGCTTGGCGTTGCAGCTGACAATCTTGACCTTGTCGACGGTCACGGGCGTGCTGCCGCCTTCCATCTTGAACTGCACATTGCGGATAAGGAACGTCCAGACTTCGTCGCAGAAGCGGTACGTGTCGAGCGAGCCCTTGAAGGTCAGGCGCGCCTTGACCTGCTGCTGCAGGTTCTCGGCGATGGCGCGGTCAAAGTTGGCCAGCACCTTCATGGCGAGCTGCGGGTCGATGCGGTTCTCGCCGATCAGCTCGTCGAGCGTGTCCGTCAGAGCGTAGCCGATGCTAGAGACCACGAGAGTCAGACTGTGTTCATCCTGTCATCACTCTGCCAGTAACCTGGGGCAGCCTTACCTGCTACGGCGGTAGAGCTCGTAAAACGACGGGGTGGCCATTGTGACGGATGGGTGATGGAGATGGAGATGGAGATAGATGCCGAGGGATGACGAGAGGGAGGTGCGTGCGACGTGCGACGGCTGTTGGGCGACGAGAAAGTGTTTGCCTGACGAAGTTGACTCTCTGGAGATGCGTCGCGAGGGTTGTACAGCAGTTGTAGTGGTTGTCGCTCGTGATGATCGTGTGTTGTTCGAGGTTAAGTTGCGAGGCAATGAGGCAAGGTTGATATACCCTCGTGCGATGTTTGGTGGTTTCACTTACGCAGGCGCGTGCACTGTTCGGCCGGGCCTGCCCTGGCCGAGCCACCCCCAGCGGGGAAGTCGCCCCTGCTTAGGAATTCCAGCGGTTGCTACAAAATGACTCAGCCGCGCTAGTCAGGCCGTTGTCGGCAGGAGACAGGCAGACAAGGCTGGCCAATCAGAGCTGAGAATGCCAGTTTTAGGGCGGTGAGGATTCTGCCAGCGTTTTTGCAGCGAAGTCTCGATATTTTTTTCTGCCGCCTTTCGAAAGGCTTCACTTTTGGGAGAGAGAATCAACCACTTTCTTGTTGTCGCACAGCAAACACACCACCGCCAAGATGGTTCGCAAACTCAAGCATCACGAGCAGAAGCTCTTGCGTATGTTGCGCTGCGCCCGAAAATTCTCGATTGATTCACACACTAACTTTTTGCAGGCAAGGTCGACTTCACAACCTGGAAGCAGGACAACGACCACCGCGCCGCCGCCGTCATCCGCCGCTACATGATCCAGAAACCCGAGGACTACCACCAGTACAACCGCCTGTGCGGCTCACTCCGCCAGCTCGCCCACAGACTGAGTCTGCTACCTCCAGAGAGCGCCGTCCGCCGCCGCCACGAAGACCTGCTGCTCGAAAAGCTCCACGACATGGGCATCCTAGGCGTCAAGGACAAGCTGTCGAATGTCGAGCACAATGTGACTGTGTCGGCGTTTGCGCGGCGGCGACTCCCCATCGTCATGACGCGCCTGCACATGGCCGAGTCGGTGCACGCAGCGACGGTCATGATCGAGCAGGGCCACGTCCGTGTCGGCACCGAAACGATTACCGACCCGGCGTTCCTGGTCACGCGCAGTCTCGAGGACTTTGTGACGTGGACCGTGGGCAGCAAGATCAAGCGGCACATTATGCAGTACCGCGACGAGCTGGACGACTTCGAGCTGCTATGAGACGGGAGAAGATTATTTTTTGCTCTTTCTTCATTTTCTCACAACTCTCGTCAACTGTTGGTCATCTTCTGGACAGTGTTACAAATTGGACATAACTCTCGGTGGCCAAGGCTGCATGCTTCCCGTGGTGAGCCTCGCTCAGAGTTGCCTACAATCCGTTTCGATAAGCGAAAGGCAGCATTCGGGTCAGACGGAACGAATACACCGTCCAGGAAACCGGATCTTACACACCACAAGGTCGGAGAATATGTTCAAGGATTGTCCTACACACGGGGAAGATGACAAGGAAATGGACGACAGGGAAGTGGACGTTGACTATCATGCATCCGTCTCAATGAGGCGAAGAGACCAAAAAAGCCCTAGGGATCATTTGGGCAGTATCTTGGGTGGCGTTTTGGCATATTTTTTCTTTAAGCGATTTTATTCATAGACGGTTTTTGCCCAATTTTTATACGATTTTCCAGTTCGAGTTCTCAATTTTATATATATTATATCCCACGTTTTCTTCCAAAAAAAAATCAAGGTAATAACTTTGATGTTTTCTCTATTTCTCGTAAACTTATATGAGAATCATCCATTCTATTGAAATATCACTTGCATTTATCTTGTACAGATATTCTCATTGAAAAACATGCTAAACTTTAATTTACACGAGTCCTACATTAGGACTTTTGATAGAACCTGTATTGGCACAATGAAATGCCGTCTTACTCCGTACGGAGACATTGCATTTTGTTGACAAAATGAAGTCCTGAACTCGACCAATCTCGAGACCCTGAATACGGGAATACGGGGTAGGACTTGACTGTTGGTGCTAGTGGAGCGGCCCCTGTTCCTGACTCTAAGTCGCATTTAGCAGCACTAGGAGGGGCATTTGGGGGCACCTCCAGGCACGCGGCCTCGGCACCTACAAAACAGGCAGGTGGCCCCTCCGTTGACGAGTCCCCTCCCAGTTCGTGTTGACAGCAAGTCGCAGCTGCCAGATTGTCTTTTAGCATTTAGCATTTAGCATTTAGCATACAGATCCGGTACTTGCTTTACACACAATTGCGATTGTTTCACAAGTCAATCCAAGTCAATCGATAAACCACCTTTCGTCACTCATCATGGTCCTCTCCGCCGCCGAGCTGCTCGCGCTGAGCGAGACCGACGTCACTGTGCGCCTCACGCCCGAACAGTTTATTCCCGCGCTGTCGCAGGCGCCGTTTGTCAACATCGAGGGCACATTCAATGCCCGCGACATTGGCAAGCTGCCCGACTCTGGCGCTGTCCGTCCTGGATTTGTATTCCGGAGCGGCATGCTCGCCCGCCTGACGGACCGCGGCAAGGCGACGCTGGCCCAGGAGCTCGGCATCCGCCGCGTCTTTGATTTCCGGTCGCAGAGCGAGCACGCGCAGGCGCCCGACCCGACACCCGCCGAGACTGTGACCGTGGTCTGGCAGGAGACGGCCGAGGCGACGCCGCATGTGTCGCTGGAGCCGTTTGCCGAGGGGCTTGGCGAGGCCGGGTTTGCCCAGACGTACCTGGATATCCTGCGGGCGTACCGTCCGACGGTCAAGCAGCTGCTGGAGCACGTCCGCGACCGCCCCGAGGAGCCCTTCCTCTTCCACTGCACGGGTGAGTTTTTCTGTAAAGTTCCGTTAATCTGCCTGCTACGCTGACAACGATAGCCGGCCGTGATCGGACTGGTGTTTTGGCCGGTCTTTTGCTGACCCTGGCCGGCGCTTCGCCCGACACAATCGCTCTCGACTACATGCTGTCCCGCATCGGCTCCGAACCCGTCCGCGACGAGCTCGAAAAGTTTGCGCGCATGGGCGCGGGCGTTCCGACGCGCAAGCCTGACGATTCACCCGAGGCCATTGCGGCCGAGATTGCTGCCGCGCCGCCTGGCTTCCTCAACCTTATCAACCTACGTGTTGTCTGCTGGAATGCCTTTTTGGAGGCGCTCGAAAAGGAACATGGCGGGTTCGAGGGCTATGTGAGCAAGACGCTTGGCTTTTCGGCCGAGGACGTGGCCACCATCAAGAAGAACCTGAAGTCGGCGCCGTGAGAGTGGATGAAGATGCCCCTCATCGAGTCGTCAGCGTGGTTCATGACATAGTTGAAATCTAGCCTTTCTGTAAGCTTCTAGAATAACAAGAGCGTTCTCCTATCTAACGGGTGCCACGGCCGTCATTGTCTTGGCGAATGTCGTAAAATGTCGTAGGTCGAGATCATATCTTGACAAAAATAGAACACATGAACAAACAAGTGACAAAATAAGAATCTTAAGGATTAAATCAATTAATTCGGTTGAGAAATAACAAGGAAACCTAGCACTGCAACCTTATTGCAAGTTAAACGTGCAGTGGTGGATTTTTGGAGGCTTTTGTGTCGGGTGTGTGTGGCTGCCATACTGAAAAATAGTGGTGATGACGTCATGTGGCCCATTTACACTGTAATAATCTGGGGTAAACTTGACCCTCGAGGGATGCGCCGTCCGCTCTGGCACTAGAGCCCTCAGACCCTGACACAAGACGAGACTTAGATCGAGTCAAATCGAAGCAGGGTTTTTTCTTGTTTGTGATCTCATTCGATGTGAAGAAAACTCTTTTAATCAAAGTGTGGCACACTGGCCAATCTAGACCAATCTCCAGCAAGAATTTGTGAGGCCTCGCAGAAACGACTTCGTTGAATCGCAGGATCGCGGATGCCTGCATGATCCCCTGTCTGCGACCGTTTAATTATGTTGCAACCTGTCGTTGTAAGGCAAGTGATGACGATGGTGTTTTACCAAGATGTAGATGTCTCTGGATCTTGATGTCATTGTTGTCAAGTGAACCCTTTCTGCTGTTCTCGTTCGTCTATATAACTGTCGTCTTTCTCTCGATTTGACAACAAGTTTATCATCATCAATAACCAAACAAATCAAACAACGCAAACAACAAACTTAAACACAACCATCCACACAAAACACCATAAAATGCATTGGCACCACTCTTCTCCTGCTCAGACCCGCACCACCGGCGGTTTTCTGTCTCCCAACACGCGCGCCGTTCGCACTACCCACCGTCATGGCCATGGTCATCATCATCATGGCGTTCTCGGCACCTCTGGCGTAACTACCACAAAGACGCGCAGCCCCGGCACCGGCCTTTTCCGCCGCCGTGCCCGCACGCCCCGCACAAAGATCCGCACAACACGCACCACTCCCAGGACTGGCCTTTTCGGCCGCCGCCGTCATGCTGCCGGCCACCATCACCACCACCGCACAACAGCCGTCCCCGTTACCGCTACGACTGTCCGCCGCAAGCCCACCATGGGCGATCGCATCAACGGCGCACTCATGAAGATCAAGGGCAGTCTCCGTGGCCACCCGCGCGAAAAGGCCATGGGTGACCGCTTGATGCACGGCGAGCGCCGCCGTCTGAGACGCTAAGCGTTAAGCAGACATGACAAGACTTTACGAGATATGAGCGTTGTATGAGATAGATTTCTTTTGTTTTTCTCTTTTTGTCATATTTTTTTTTGTCTGTATTAGAATATCGTGTATTATTGCATAGACTCGGACGAAATTGATACCCATATCAAATATTCAAATAATCAGAGATTGACATATTCCCGTTCTTTTCCTTGGTCGTACGAGTGACAATCCTGTAAAAGAAAAATTCTTCAAAATGCAACAGTGAAATTCCGTCAATAATCGTGAGTAGGATTCGTCGACATCAAATCACCTCAACAGCTGATTCCATGCGCAATTCCGGGTCCTTCTGTCAGTGGCAATCCAGGGTCTGTCTGTTATGGGCCCGGCCCGCTGTAAGTCCACTAAGCCCACTATTTACAGTTGTCAACAGGCCCGCGTTTAGGCTTTGACAGGAGAAAGCGCAGGGAAAGCGCAGTTTTGCCCATGGGCACGAGGCTTCGGAACTCGGAACTCGGCGTCAAATGTCCGCAAAAGGACATGTTCACATAAAAAAGACGGCTGAGTTCCGGCGACGATCACTGATCTGGGGAACAATATCCATCTTTAAAACTTCACATTTCACTCGAATGGGAAGGTCGTTCCCTTTTGTCATTTCTTGCGTCTTCTTCACATTTCTTTGCGTCTATTTTTTGTCATCTTTTCCTCCCTTCTCGTGAAGAAATTTCAATACCTCGGCGCTGAAAGACGGTGAGCCATCTGAAATACATAGGAAAGGCTGCATGCAGGGTATCACAGGACTCGACTGCTATATTTCCTCGGAGTAATAAGTCGCAATCCCACTGTAATACAGCAGCTTTCTCCAGGCCGCATGAAATCTGGCCTGATGGTGCTTCCGTCCCGACGCCCACGGACACGGGATACTGATGCAGGCCATCAACGAGTAAATGAACAAATAATTGATCGAGTAAACAAACAGTCATCAAAGTACATTAGCAATGTCTTGAACTGATGGATCGTCACCGTCAATTGAGGCCTGTATTGGAACGCCCGAAGCCTCATTGGCTGGTGTCGCCGGGCTCTGTTTGCTTGTGGAAAATCCTTTTCCAGCGTAGACTGGGCCAATTTTCAGCGCCTCAGAGCGCCTCGACCGCCTCCAACGCCCCAAGAATCCCGAGAATGGCCGAACATGGCGCGAGTGCTTCACAGGCGATGGCGCAAACAGATAGCGTATCAGTCAAAGCATCTTTGTACCCCGCCCGCCTATTTCTGCGCAAAAATACCAGAAAATACAATGCCGGCAGCAAGCCCCGCTCTATTCCCCCTCCCAGTATTAGCGTTGTTTCCCCCTGCAAACGCTGTCGGCCGGTCTCGCCTGACAACTTGCTCCAAACAGCAGGAGCGACTCACAGTGTTTCACACTCCTCGACCCCCGTTGGCCAATTGCCCGTGCGATAAAGTCGGTTACCTTTGCCACTCACTTTTTTTTGCGCTGTTTCCCTCCAGATTCGCATCGCTCTTTCCTCTTTCTGCTTTCCGCGGCACTCCGTTTTCTTAGTTCCTTCCTCGAGACATCTGCCATTCCTCGGCTTCCCTTTTAACATCTGTTTCTTCCCCTCCTCCTCTTCTTTTCTGTTTCTTCCTCTCTGCCACATCCTCCGTTCCTCTCTCTCAACAATCTTCGCCCTCATTGTCGGTCTGTTCGCCGTCAATTGTGTTCTCCTCCTTTGTCGTCCATCAGGTGGCACATTTGTCTTTTTCGTCCTTTTTTCGCCTTTTCCTGTTTCGTCGTTTTCGGAACTCCAAAATTTCAACAAATTCGCATCAGTCGATTATTCTGATTTCTCTCGAACTCTCGACGTCTGACTCTTTCTGACACTCCTCATTTCAACAGTCGACTTTTTCATCACTCACACACTCCTCCACCATGTCTTTCTCCAGCCTTGTTCAGGATCTCTCGATCCGTGACGCCAACGGCCAGCCCCGCCGCCGTGCCGAGGTCTCGTTTGACGACACCGCCTCGCGCTCTTCGCACATTTCCCGCGCCATGTCCTACACCAGCACCGCTGCCACCAGCGTCAGCATCTCCGGCGAGATCTCCAGCCAGCTCCATGGCGGCTACAGCCACCCCCTCGCCCGTGCCTGGCAGGCCGAGCGCCAGCTCACAAAGTCGATGCTCATCTACCCCCTCTTCATCACCGACCAAGACGACGAGGAGACGCCCATTGCCGCTCTGCCCGGCCAGCGCCGTTTCGGCCTGAACCGCCTGGTTCCTTTCCTTGAGCCCCTCGTCCACAAGGGCCTGCGGTCCGTCATTCTGTTTGGCGTGCCCCTCGCCCCCGGCAGCAAGGACCAGCTCGGCACTTCGGCCGACGATCCGCAGGGCCCTGTTGTCCGCAGCATCCGTCTGCTGCGCCAGCGCTTCCCCCAGCTCTACATTGTGGCCGACGTCTGTCTGTGCGAGTACACCTCGCACGGCCACTGCGGCATTCTGCGCGACGACGGCAGCCTGAACAACGCCATGTCTGTGGACCGTATCTCGGACGTTGCCGTGGCCTATGCCCAGGCCGGCGCCCACTGCGTTGCTCCCTCGGACATGAACGATGGCCGTATCCGCGCCATCAAGCTCAAGCTCATCGAGGAGGGGTTGGCCCACAAGACCATGCTCATGTCCTACGCCGCCAAGTTCTCGGGCTGTCTGTACGGCCCCTTCCGCGAGGCCGCCGGCTCGTGCCCGTCCTTTGGCGACCGCAAGTGTTACCAGCTGCCCCCCGGCGGCCGTGGCCTTGCCCGCCGTGCCATTGTGCGCGACATCAACGAGGGCGCCGACGTGATTATGGTCAAGCCGGCCGGCCAGTACCTTGACATTATCAGCGACGCCAAGGAGCTGGGCAAGGACCTGCCCATTGCCGCCTACCAGGTCAGCGGCGAATTTGCCATGCTGCACGCGGCCGCCAAGGCGGGCGTCTTTGACCTCAAGGCCGCCGCGCTCGAGGCCCACGACAGCATCCTGCGTGCCGGTGCCACCATCATTGTCAGCTACTTCACGCCCGAGCTGCTGGACTGGCTCGACAACTAAGCGATTGAGTCACAAAAACGATTTCCAAAAATGATACTGCGGCATCTTTAATACAGTGACGACAAAACAGAAGAATCTCACGGCTCACACGAGAAGGGGGAGACAAAAGCGGGAGGACAAAAAACACACAACTGGCGTTTACGGATCTTTTGGTTTCTTGGGGGGACAGCACATCTGATGTACATATTCTTGGTTTCTTGGGCTCGAAAAAGTGTTTGGACTTTTTGCGGATTATATGGCGTGCGTGTATTTCTATTCCCTCTTTATTTGTTGATTTTTTTGGACGACTGCATCTTGCATTATTTTTACAGAATTTTTACGTTTATCTCTACGAGAATACATTAACAAAACACTCTTATACATCAAACATTACGAACGGATTCTCTATCTTATGAACAATGACTGGCTTTTGATTGACCGTACTATGCAGGTGTGATAAAAGTAACAGAATAGTAAAACAAACAATGGATCCCGAATAACAATGACAAGAAAAATGAAAAGAAAATGATGCAAACAGTGTATGCAAATTAACACCTTCCTTTCCCCTCTCCTCTTCACCTAACCCATCTACAACTTGAAGTTGCCGCTCGACAACGCCCGCGACACCTGCGGCTTGTTGCCCTCGACGTCCTGGAGCTCGCCCTTGCGGCCAATCACCTTGACGCCGGCACGCTTCAGCGTTGCAATCGTGTCGGCCTGCGAGGCGTTGGCAGAAGCGCCGTTGGCACCATCTGCTCCAGCTGTGGCCGTGCCGTTCACATTGCCGCTGCCGTTCATCATGCCGCTGCCGCTCTTGCGGATCCGCTCCTTGTTGCGCCGGCGACGACGCAGCTTCTCCTCGCGCGTCATCTCGTCGCGGGCCACCGGCAGACCGCTCCGCGCCACCACAATAATGTTCTTGTCCTTGTTGTCCTTCTTGTCGGCGCCGGGCTTGTACACTTCCTGCGGGGCAAGCATGCTCGCGCCACCGCTGACGCCCTGGGCCGTCGCCGGCTGGGCATCCTCCATGGTGACGGTCGCGACGTCGGCCACAACGTTCATCTGCGGCGCGGCGGGGCGCGGCTTGTAGTGCCAGTTGCTCAGCGCGTCCAGCTTGGCGCTGACCTCGAGCCACATGCGTTCGACCTCGCGCTCCTCGGCCTGCACGCGCTCGTCCGACTGGCTCACGTACGTGTCCGGGTTGGCGGCCTGCTGGTGCTCCTCCTCGTAGACGGCGGCCAGGCCCTTCTTTGCCTGGCTGTCGTCGATCTCGATGAGACCGCGGCGCGTGCCGTCCTCGTTCTCGCCGAAGCCCGTACCGTAGCGGCGACGGACCTCGTCAAACGACTGCTCCAAAATGCGGCGTTTCACGAGTGCCTCAATGTCCTCGGTGATTTCTTGGGTAATGACGGGCACGGGCTTGCCAATGTGCTCAAAGTCAAGGTCTTCCTCGAGCAGCGAGTTGACAGGACGGGCCGACGCCGAGGCCTCACCGGACACGGTCCAGTTCTTCTCCTTGACGGCCTCGGCCTCGAGACGGCGGATCTCGGCCAGGATCTTGGCCTGGCGGCGCTCGTGGGCAGACCGGCGGCCACGCACATCGCCAGCAGAAGCGTCCGACAGGGCGTCGATGCCCTCCTCATCGTCCTCGTCGCCAGACATGTCGGACAGCGTCTCGAACAGGTCGCGGCGGACGTCCTTGATGGCACGCTGGACATCGGCCTCGTCGGGCTGGAAGGCCTTGCTCTCCTCCTTTCCAGTGTCATCACCGCTCGCCTTGGACTTCCGGCCTGGCCGGTCACGGTCGCCGCGTTTTTTGGCGGGCGGTGCGAAAAAGTCCTTGTAAAAGATGTCGTTGGCCGTCAGGTCCATGTCGTCAAAGCCGTTGCCGGCAGCAAGGCCCGCATTGGTGGTATCGTCCATGTCCTCAATGTCACTCTCGCCCGAGGGTGCATCCAGGTCCATGTTGCCAAAGATGGGCGGGCCATCCTCTTCGTCGTCGTCGTCTTCGCCGCCATTGTCGTCCTCGTCGTCCGAGTACAGTGAGTCGCGGTCCTTTTTGGATTTTGACTTTGACTTGGATTTTGACGACTTGGACTTGTCCTCTTTCTTTCCCTTTTTGCTGTTGCCCTTGCCCGCCATTCCCGCGGCAAAGGGGTCGCTGTGCCAGTCCAGCTCGTCGTCGTCGCTTGCAGCGTCGGTGTTGGGGTCGGCGCGGGCGTCTTGTGCCTCGAACCATTGTGACTGCTTGTTGAACTCGTTGATGTCAAAGAAGCCGTCGTTCAAGCCGTCGGCGTCCTCGACGAGCTCCTTGGCCGGACCGTGGCCAGTATCTTCGTCGTCCTCCTCGTCATCTTCATCGTCTTCCTCCTCCTCTTCCTCGCCAAAATCATCTTCGCCGTCCTCGCCCATGCTCAGATCCTCGTCATCCTCATCCTCCTCAGCCTCAAGAGCAGCAAGGTCGTCCTCGAGCAGGCCCTCCTCGTCCTCGCTGTCAGATCCGGCATGGACGCCGTTTCTTGGCGTATCGTCGTCGCTGTACTCTTCCTCGTTGTCTTCTTCACCCTCCTCCTCCTCCTCTTCGTCCTCTTTCTCCAATTGATCCAGTATCGACTGCGACTGTTTTGTGCTTGTCTCCAGAATCCGGTTCGACTGCTGCCAGATCTGCGGGATCTCAAAGCCGTTCACGTGCACCCGCCGGATCTTGAGAATCGGGCCAACGGGGCGCACAAACTTGTCGTCATCCTCGGCGTCCTTGTCATTGACAGAAGCCTTATTGTTCCGCTTCCGCTTCTTCCGTGCCGCCGTCGCGGCGTGCATCTGCCGCAGCCGCTCTTGCTGTTCATCGCTAATGAGGCCGGCAAACGTGCCGAGGGCCACCTGGGTAATCTCGGACGAAGCGGTCGACAGCGCCGCATTGGGCGTCAGGAACGCCTCGCGCGACTTTTGGCGGGCCGAGTCGCGGAAGGCGAGCGCCGACGCAATGTCGCCGAGCGACGGCATGGCTGATCCGGACCCGGGCGCCATGATGCCGTACGGCGTGGCAATCGTCAGGGTGTGGGAGGTCGAAGTGAGCGACGATGTGCTCGAGTCGGCCATGGGGGCGGTTGTGCGTAGGGGTGTGGAAGGAAATCAACTTTGTCGCTATCTTATTCGTCTGTCGGGTGTTGTCGTATTATGCCATGCTGTGCACGACCCGAGAGTTGAGATATCGCGACGGACAAACGAAACTTTCAAAGCTTGCGTCGAGTTGCTGCACCAAAACTTTTTTTCTGAGGGACCCGCTAAAAAATCATGATATGGCTGATAAGGGGAGAGTTTTTCTGCCGGTTCAGTGAGCCACAGACACAGTCGCCGCCCGCGCTGTAGGCCGCTGTGGCTGGCGGCATTGGGCGCTACAAGAAGGCGGTGTGAGGCTAATTACATAAGCAGTGGATGGGTCCATATTAGTGAGAATAAAGCTCTATGATTGGCCAATTGTCTATTATACACTCATGTCAACATCCAATGTTTCAATCTCACAACGATTTTGAGATTACAACTTTTTGTCCAGACTGAACTCATGATACACGCAGCAGTTGATGAGACTGAAATCCCCCTCTTATAGCTATAAGGACTAATTGAGAAAACGCAAGCATTTGGCTGCATTTTTATAAAAATGAATAAGATTACGACGTGTATAGTAAGGTATTTATGTGATATCAATGAAGCTCATAGACAGACTGCAGCTCCGGTTTCGATTTTGTTTCCCTAGACATTTTTTCTTCTTCATTTTCTTTGATTTTTTTCAGGGTTTATTGAATTATCGAAATTTATTAGCCTGTCGGCATTCCGAGAATAACAGGCCAATCTTACAAACATACATTTCTTCCCAGCTACACATTCATAATTCGAAGTCATTCGCGATCACAGGATGATGAACCAAGAAGCAGAGCTGTATCTTCGTTCTCGGTGATCGCATTAAGGCGCTTTATATGGCTCAAAATTGCCACAGTTAACCATCTTTCACCGATATCCAATCAATTTTAAAAAGCTGCAAGATATATTCCCAAGAGATTGGATCGTGACCAAAGCCACATCTGCTGTGTACCGTGCCGAAAACTGATTGGCTTATCACCACGATATGGCTTGCTGACCCTCAGAAGCATGTGCGTCGCAGTGCTTGCACACTGCATGTGAGCGGCGGTCATGTGCATACTCTTGGCGGCCCCATTGCTTTCTTTTCCTCTGCAGGATGCGCAGATTGAGGATCTTCACACTGCATCGGTGGCGACAGTAATAGGACCGTTTCCACTACAGCGAGATGACGGGCATACGATCGGTCCACTGCGGAAGACCGTGTGATTTCTGTTCTTTTATTCAATTGGTCTTGCCTCAGGCTGCGGCGAATTCAAATGGAGACGCCGTTACTCGCTGGCCAAATGTCGGCGTCTTCTCCAGTATTTTTCACGCTCTGACAGGGGCAGTTGCGGAGGCGGCGGCGGCCTGGGCCTGCCCAGGCTCGCCAGGCTTGCCAGGCTCTCACTATGGGTCTCGAGTGCTCTGGCCACAAAAGAGCTGCAGCAGATACGACTCTGTCGAGTTTGGCCACTGTGATATTATCCCACAATACGGAGTACTGTGTTGTGATAGTGACGAGACGTGCAGCAGTGGAAGGCAAACCGGCTCTGAAGAGCAGAAAGTCCGAAAGCAAGCAGGGAAAACCTGGTCGGAGCGAACTCGTGATCATGCTCGGCGTCGGGGTGTTGCAGGATGAGGCGACATGGCGCGCGCACATTGCGACCCTGCGTATTCCAAAGTGCCGTCTGTCCCGTTGTGCCGTTTTCGGGGGTGGTATTCCTGTCTTCCAGGCTGTTTTTGAGGAGGGGACGATGCTCGTATGTTGCCAACCACTGGCTTGAATCCTTTCATCAGCCGCGAAAGCACTGTCAGATATCTTGGCTAGATCTTGGCGACGTCGACTCATTCTTTGAAGACATCGTGAACATTGATACGCATACGTCGTACTTTCTAGCTTGGATATACACCGAATATATCAAAGTACCAGTATATCCCTAGATATCTCTGAAAACGACAATGGGCGTACTTTTGTCTCTTTAGCGATCGCCTTGTCTCCATACTTTCGATGGCACTCCCGCTGAACCCGCCGCATCGGGTTTGACAGCTCAAATGTCTTAGTTGGAGGAGGGTGTCTGTTCTTTTCTACTCTGTTTTTTGGCCTTTCAGACAAACTGTCTTGATTGTCTTGATCGCCGAGGGCACGGCCACGCTGTTGGTGCATTCTCCATTGTCCGTTCTCCATTCTTCATCCTTCATTCTCCAGATCGTCGCCCAGCTGCCGGATTCTGACTTGGGGCCCGTGCTTTCGTCCTTTTGTTCTTTGCGACTTTCTCGACTGGTTTTGTGTTTTTCTTCTTCGTCTTCTGCCGCTTTTCTTTTTCCACACACCATCGGTCGGGTCTTTACCTGGTGCGGACATGTCGTTGGCTCAAATGTCTCACGTCTATTTCGCTAAGACACCGCTACAATGACATTGTTCAATCAACAGAAGCCATTTATTGCATTCCAAACAGTGTGCAAGTGGAATAATAGCTTCAGCCCGGCGTAGCGGATTTTTCTCCTGAGCACACACAATAAAATCGCCTACAAAGCGACACCAACGACACCAACGATACCGACCACGACAAAGATGGTGTGAAGGCGCGCACCTGTCATGTAAGATGCAGTTCAAGTTACGCGAGATACGGCACCAGCAACATGACTAGCAGTCGCCAAGGCTGCATTGACTGGATGTCGGCCGAATGAGAAGAAGTTCAAAGATGAATTTGAAGATGATCAACGGAATCTGTTCCGGCAACTCACGAATCACAGACTATCGTGTAAATATCCAAGATATACGGAGTACGGAATACACGTTGCATTGAAGAAATCAAAATCCAAGTTTTTGTGGTTTTGACATGTGTGCATAGTCGACCTATCATGACAGATTTTCATCTGGGCATCTTATCCCTTCCCATCGTAGCAACGTTCTTGATGCTCTGTTCGCTCATGTCCGCTGTTCGGGGCCATGGTCCGCCCTCCGTAGAGACTGCCTTCCACTCTTCTGCAACATCTTCAACGCCCAGAGCCTAGGCCTTGTTTCCATGCAGGACATTTTGCCTCATAACGGCCAGGCCGGCATCTTCCATCTCGTCTAACTCGTCTAGACTTACGAACGTATATACCGATGGTGTACGCCTCATGGGGCGTTTAAGAAAATTCTTTCCTGCTTTCCTTTCTTTTTCTTCCGGGCTTTGAATTTGTTCCTTACGACGTACTACGACTTACGAATCATCAGTGCTCCATTGATCGGAGCCCGACACCGCGTCCTCCTATATTCATCCATTTGAACCATGCCTCTTCCATCTTAACTGTGCAAGACTATTTGTTTGCTTTCGGGCCTGCGAAGGCTAAACGGGTGGACGAGTCTGGGCCTGCTCTGTTTCGAGTTCGAGTCTGTTCTTTGAACGACTTTTGACTCGACTTTTACGTCTACGACAAATGTCCACGCCCTCTGCAGGATAGAACCAAATGCAGGTCCTCCGTAGAACGGAGCCTCGGCAAATTAACTGCCACCCTCGAGTGCGAAAAAGCGGCCAGTCTTTTAGGATACAATTGGTAAACGAAGGAAGCAAGAAGTCGCGCAGAACATGATGGAATACCGTGCCCATATCCATACCCATTCCTCACGCTTCATTGGCATCATTTCGCGATTCTGCTTTCCGAACAGGGCATAGATGCGCACGATTCGTGGCTCTCGTACGTCGTTTTCCGGCCTACTGCCGCATTTCCATTTTCCATCAGCATGCTTTTGTGCTTTTGGTGGGTTTCGCGGTCGGTTTTCCTGCAGCACATATTTTATTTTCGTCATTTCGTGCTGTTGACAAGGTGTGGTTTTGTTGTTTTTGGTGGTTGAAGTGAGTTGATGTTGACGGGGGTGGGCACACGTGTGCGATTTACGACACGCCATTGGTCAGAATGGCAAAGAGGCTCCAGCCCGCAAAAGGAAAAGAAAACAAGGGCCAAAGCCAAAGCAAAGCCAAAACCTCACCACAGCCAAACTAGTGAAACTTTTGGGTACGGTTGCTGCATGCACAGACAAAGAGCGGAGTATCTTACAAATTTTGGGGTACGGAGTGTGACAGTAAGGAACCGTAGGACTAAGAAAAATAAAATAAATGAAGACGGCCAAGACGGGTCGGTTTGTCAATAATCAAAAATATTTCTTACTCAAGACATATCGTGGGCGGGCGGGAATAACGACATGACTGTGCAGATAGTATCGTCGTATGAGCGCTCCATCTGCACGTGGATGGGGTAAGGTCCCAATGTGTGGTGGTGGGGGTGGTGGAGGAAAGCGGTGGAGAAAAACAGTGGAGGAACACAGTCAAAGGCGGTGGGCGGTGGCGGGAGCAGTAAATTGGAGAGCGGAACTCCATGTATCCACGATGCGAAGATGACGAGTTCGAAAGGTTTTCCCGACCCATTATTCGTAAGTTTTACTTTTGTGAAAAGAAAAATATTGCGTAAGAAGGGGAGAATGAAAATGTTCTAAAGAAGGAAAAGGAAAAAGAAGACATGAGTGAACAGAAATGAAAAAGCCAGAGCCTGGCGTCGACAGTCGGCTATCTTGGAGACGAACCAGCAACAAAGTCTAACCAAAACTGTACAATTGCTGTCGGCGAGAGGCAAAACTCTCAAAACTTCAAACAAGAGGCTCCAGAATGCGGGCCTGCTTTTTGACGGGTATTTTAGCAACTGTGGAGGGATCAGAGGCAGGGGACTGGAGACTGGGCTGGGAACTGGGCCAAAGACTGGAGACGTTGAAAATCAAAGGGTGCAGGTTACAAGGCGACTTTCATCGTCGCTTGTATCTTTATTATTAGATTTCTAGAAGTTCTACTTGGCTTTGTACATGCGGAGCTACTTCAAGGAGAAATGGAGAATGGGGCATCTGCAGACGTATGGCTCAATGGATAGAGACGATCGTTGAACAAAGCAGAGTTTTCACAATAAAGAGAAAAACAAAAAGCAGAAAGAAAACGGAAAATGCTAGGGCCAAGAACAAGCAAAGAGAAAATGTGTTGCGGATTCGTCACACATTTGCCCTTATGGCTAATATACGAAGCCTGAGAGGACAAAATAAAAGAGACCAACGTCGGCTCCGGACCGACAAGAAGAAAAATTGAGACAACATGTGGTAAATAAAGGGCCTGGTGGAAACATCCAGCCGTCAAAGCAAGCCCGGCACACAAAGACGGCACAAATATGACCACCAGACGTGATCATATTGCTAACATACTTATACATGTTATTTAGAGAACGCCGTATTCGCTCTTTTAAAACGGTCAAACATTCAAATGTGACAATCTGTGTCGCATGCCGTACGTGGGGGGTTTTATATCTTGTAATACGGAGCTGCATCGTCGATGGTCACCAACAGGCACGATGCTGTCTGGAAGGCTGGCTTTGGAAAGCCGCGGCATACATCCAGACATATCAAAGTTGCAGTATTGAATTTGACGGCCAAACGTCGAATCACGCACTGCAACTGCGGGTACCAAAATGGACAGAACAAAATGTCTTGGCAATGAACAGGAACAGCCAATGCAACAGATGCAGGGCATCGTGCCTTTCGAGGAGCCGAGACCACTGTGGGTTTTGTGGAGCACTGTTGCAAAATGCAACATTGAGGTGTAGGATGCATGTGAGAGCCTGAGAGGGACGACTGCTCGTGTTTTTCAGAGATTTCTTTGACTTCAGAGATTTTAAAAGAAAAAGAAGAAATAAGAAAAAATGGATCTTACGAGAGACACGGCTGTCAATATTTTCAAACATGGAGGGTTTGGGTGCATATAACATATATACGGGCCAAACAGAGAGAAGACAAAGCAAGAAAGCACCTTTAAATCTCTTCTCACTGTGAAGGAATTTCAAGTCTCCCCCTAAGGCGTGCGGAACCTTAATCCGACGGGCCAAAAAAAAGCAGAAAAAGGATAGGCGGTGGCAACGAAAACACTGTCAGAGCGGAGAGGGACTTGCTCGAGTAGGCAAAACGCATGCAACAGAAAGGAGAAAAAGGAAAGAAGAGAACAAACGAAGCAGAAAAGTAGACGAAACGAATATTTAAAACTTTTCAAGAGACTCAGACAACTACTGAGCACAAACGTCGAGTGTCGAGACGGACGGTCCCGCACGACAAGAAAATCTGAAAAGTGCTAGATGAACCCAGGGGAGGCAAACACGAATTGGCATCTGATAACCCGTGTGAATGTCAACAGTGGAATATTTAAGAGAAAAAAAAGAAGCAATAATCAGGCGCCGTCCGAAAAGCTTCTTTGGCCAAGCATGAGTCGTGTTTTCTTGCTCTTTTTGCTCTTTTTTCTCTCGGCCAAGAAGGCCAAGTAGGCCAAGCTGAGCGAGATAGGCTCGATAGGCATCCTTTAAAGTTGTACTTACATTGTACGATACTTGTAAGCAGGGCAGTCGTGCAGACCTTGCAGCAGACTTGCATGCTGTTAACTTTGAGTTGGTTTTCCAGATGATGTGCACGCTGGGTCACCAAATTGCGCAGAGTGAGACAATCGCTGCGTAAGTCCACTGTCCGGCCGATTGTCTCTTTCCTCACTGGCGTAGATCACGATGTGCAGGACCGGTCACTGGAAGACTGGAGACTGTGTCGTACTTACCTTCTGTCCCAGATCCGAACAAAGAGCAGTAGCGCATGTTTTGGGTCTCAGTGGGCAGGCGCGATCCATTTCTCAGGGGACCCGATCTCAAAACGAAACGAAACAAAGAATTGACACCAATGCTCTTTCCTCGTGCTCCCTCCTTCCTGATCAGATTGCTGTCCAGGCCCGCTATTCGCACACATGGAGCTTCAGTTCTTTCCCGACTATTATCTTGGCTCAAAAACAGTGTGGAAATATAGGGCAAAATAAGAAGGCGCGATCCAGGTCACCCAAGGTCCGTTTTTCACGCTTTTGGTCTAGATCCGCAGATGCTGTTCTGTGAGTGGTCCCCCGACGGCCTTTTTGCTACTGATGCGCCACTTGTCTCTGCGCCGGCGTTATCTTAGCTGGGCCGCAAACTCGATGCGCATCTACTAAACGCTTGCGAAGATTGAGTTCGTTTCGTAGCTGTTCTGTCGTCGTTCTGCCGTTTTTTTTTACTCTTTCCGTTTCCTGCTACTTATATTCTCTTACCGTTTTTTCGGCTCCTTTGTTAGCGCGCCCCGCCGAGCACGCCTTCTTCTTTCCCTCTCCACTGCACAAGGCCCCAGTGACTGGCCTCGATTGCGGAATCTGGGAAGGTGCTTCGTAAACATCGTCGAGACTTGCGGAAGGAACGGCCGATCGGTCGTCCAACAGTTGGAGCACGGTCCGGCCACGGGAAACCGCCTGCAACAATGACAGGCTAGAAGTAGAAGCAGCAGAAGTAACAGCCCTGTCAACATCGGCCAACCTGCAGATTCAAACGACAAGAGAGGAAAGAGCCGAAAGTACTTCGTGCGGTGTCCCCCACCAAGAAGAAAATAAAAGGGATAAAAAGAGTTTGGCAGCGACCACCACTTTGTATCATCTGCCCTGATTTGCCAATGGCTCCCTGCCTTCCCCTTCCTGCCTCGCTTTGATTGCCGCTCCTTCTTCTGCCTTTCTCCAACTTTCCAACCACTGGTGCGGAGTACTAAGGGGGGCAACTGTAGAAACTGTATGTCGTACAAATAGGAGATTTACTCGGCCAGACCAGGCCCTACGAGCCCAGCCCACAGCGCTGTTCTCCGCCAAGATCCAGGCTAGGCGCTACGTCAGAATCTGCGGGCTTTTGGATTTCACTGCCTCACTGCCTCGTTCGCTCCTTCTCCACTTCCTTGGCCTCCACGCACATTCCACTCTGGGCGACTGGGCGCCTGGCTCCCTCTTCTTCTGACGCACACAGCCAACTGTACTACTTTGCAGCCTTTCCGCACACCCCTGACCCTCTTCTTCCCATTCTTTTCCACTCCCATCCTCCCACACCCTCGACCCTCGATTCTGTCGGTATTGCACATCTGCGTCCCGTCTCTGCACCACATCGCTTTTACCTCATGTCCAACACGCATGCAGAACCTGGATCGTCGCTGCTGGATGGTATAAGATACTTTTTGCGTCGTCTTGCCCCCTGAGGCTTGCTTGCTACTCGAAGCTTTTTCTACTCTTTTGCGCATCCCAATCGCCTCTACCTTGGTTGTTCGCCTTTTTCGTCACGACTTTTCTACTTTTCTCTTTGTCTCCAACGCTTGACATCCTGACGCTTCCTCTTTCTTTTCTTCCATCTTTCCCTCGGCTCAGCTGTCTTTCGTTGTGTTTTATCTGCATCCTCATCTTCAGATCGTCAAAACAGCCGCTTTCCTCTATCTGCTATCTTTGCATCTTTCCCCAGAGATAGATTGCCGCTGATTGCAGCTTCTCGTCCTATCTCCTCCATTCCCCGACCTCTTATCTCGAGGCGCATCCCATCCCGATACTTTGGAGAGTCACAACTGTCACTGTCACTCCCACCCCCCCCCCCCTTCCTTTCCCTCTCCACCCTTCGTCTATCCGCACTTGTCTATCCCGTGGTAGTACGTCGTAGCTCGTGCACATCTGGCCCTGTCGAGCTGTGGATTAAATACTTCTGTTCCTGTCTTTTTTGTCTTTTTTCTTTCTTCGCCCCCATCCCCTCTTCTGAACTTCCTCTCGGTGTCCGTTTTTGGCTTGTGCTCACACGACCACTTTCCTCTTATTTACGTTACAACCCCCACGGCCCAACTTTAAGTTTGTTCTTCTACATTTCTCCCCTTGCTCGCACATCGTCATCGATTGTCGACTATCTTGAAGCTATTCTTCAGCATTGACGTCTCTCCTGTCCATCCACAATCGACTCGACAACCCCGGATCACCATCATCAATCCTATCTCCCGGGCCCATCTTCAGCTGGCCACGGCCATCGTCTTCTCGTCTCTTCGCCTTCTCCCCCCTTTTCTCTCTCTTGATCATGAAATTCGGGCGCCAGCTCGAGTCTGAGTCGGTGCCGGAATGGAGCCTTCATAACATCGACTACAACACGCTCAAGGAGTTTATCAAAGTCCACACGACGCGGCACCAGGCCTCGGCCATCACCATCCCCGGCCAGAAGGACACGGCATTACAACGATTCGAGGCCGAGTTTTACGACGAGCTCTGCCGGCAACATGACCGCGTCGGTCTCTTTGTGTCCACCAAGGCCGATGAGATCAACCGGCGACTACGTATGTCCTACCCTCCCTCTCCCGGTTTTCCTCTGGATTTTTATGTGCTCTTTGCGCTGTCCTACGCACTTCCTTGTGGCTGTTTGCCCTGTGTATTGTGCCTTGCAAGGATGAGCACACTTGTCACGCTCGCTTATGCTAACATACTGTATAGAGCACCTCTCTGACCAGATCCACCGCTTGCTTCTGCGTAGCACAACATCTGCTCGTGCCACCTCAGCTCTGAAGCGCCAGCGGCGGTTTGCCAAGTACGAGCGGGCAACGCTGAACCTGCAGAGCGAGATCAAGGACCTGTCTCGGTTTGTCAATGCCCAGGTCGTCGCCTTCCGCAAGATCTTGAAGAAGTACAAGGTATGTTTGGCTGTGCTCCTCAGAGATGCTTCTCCCAACACATTTTCGTGACTAAGTGGTCTAATGCGTATCTAGAAATGGACGGGCTCGCCCGCTCTGACGTTCCGCTTCAGAGATAACGTCCTGTCAGATCCCAAGAGCTTCACTCGCCGTGACTTTTCACACCTAGAGGGCCACTGCGAGGACCTGCTCACCATTCTTCGCGCCTCCACACCACTCAGCAGCTCTCCGCAAACACCACGCGATGACGCGTCCGATTTCTCCGATTCTCAATCACGCCGTGCCAGCAACGCACAAGTCTGCTCTTCTTCGTCTTCCACCATCCAAGCTCTTTCTTCTTCCGCCGGCTCGAACCAGCCAGCACCACAACCTCGCCCCGCCTCGGAAGGACGTCGCCTCACCCTTCTCGCGTCTGCGCCCGTGCAGACACATTACTGGAACGAATACGACGACGGCAGCGAAGCAGGCGATGTTGGTGGCGCTAGCAGTGGTGGCTACGCGATCTACCTGCACCCCGACGACGAAGAGGACTTTCCCGGCATGGCTACGCTTGTTTCCTTCTTCACGGTCCCCCTTGAGAAGGCCAAGAAGTGGATGTCGCGCACCAGCAAAGGCGGCGCCGAACACGGCCCGCTTCTGTCTCAGAGCGCAGGCTTCCCCAGCTACGGCACGACACTGGGCGGCGGCAACGACGACGGCCTTTTTGACGCGCTTTCGCGGCAAGAACGCAATGTGGGTTCCACCAACAACGAGACGGTCGAGATCCACCACGACGGCGACGACGATGTCGACCACGACAGCACAGAAGAAGACGACGCGTTTGCTAGCGACAGCGACTTCCCGCGGGGCTACGAGACGCACTACGCCGCGCTTCCTTCGATCAACGACCAGCGTATCGCCCGCTACCGCGAGACGATGCTCATTCGGGGCATCTTTGTCTGCTATGCAGCAGCGCTGGTGCTCCTCGGTGTGTCGAGCATCCTCATCTCGACGGGCAAGCACAAGCTGCACGTCGAGGTCGATGCGGGTGTGATCATGGGCGTGATGGCCAGCTTGGGCTTTGCGTGCGCGGCACTGGGCATGTCCATGGCGCGGCGCGGAAATGTGCGGATAGCCAGCACAATAGCCGTATGGATCGCATTTGCGATTGTGTGCTGTCTCAGCGGCGCCGTGCTGGTGCTCGTGATGGGCAACACGGCCATTGCTAACCGGCCGTCCTAGCTGACGTATGACGTCACAGGCGGTTCTTTTTGTCTTTGTTGATTTTTTTTCTTCCTTTTTGTGATTTCTTTTATTTCTTTTTCTTTTGTTACCGGCCAGCACAGTCTTCCGGCCTATCATGATCTTGGGCAACTAGACCTTTTGTTATTTTGGGAGGGCACCTTTAGAGCCCCCTTTGAGCAATTCTTTGCAGCATTTTGAGAGCATATTTTGGCATCTTTTTTTGGTATTTTGGCGATTGGATTAGGGATCTTCTTGGTGGATTTTCGATTTTCTTTTTGTTACCATTTTCTTTGTTCAGGATACCCAGATCCCACCGCTCTTCGTCGGCAAGGACTCCTTTGTTGGAAGTTTCTTTAGCCTCTTTTATCTTTTTTATTCATCTTCTTGTATATTATCAAGTTTTAGTCGTCATGCCCCACATCGTGGTAGACAGACGGACAATACATACGTTTCATGATACACCAGATATTCACAGTCATCTCCGGTCCCCCCCGCCCTCCTCTAACACAAGCATGGCAGATGCAGCGACTGGTAGTTGCTGCACGTCTGCCCGCTCGGCGTCGCGCTTCCCGTCTGGAGGTACACCTGCCAGAACCCGCCATCAATCTTGCACGCCAAAAAGTTGAGTTCTACACTGTTAGCACGCATTCAAGAATGAGTTCTCCGGGAAAGGGACTCACGCCGCCCATAACTGCTCGACGTGCTCGTGATGATGGTGTCGCCCTCGAGCTGCCACGCCGTCGTCGCCGCCGCCGCGTCAAACGTCAGCGTCTTGTACGACGTGCTGTCGCCGCCAATGTTGAGGTACCGGCTCGTGTTGGTCGACTGGATCGAGCCGCCAATGTTAAAGTACTCGCTCGTCGCCACGGGGCCCAGCACGACCTGCGACGCGTTTTTGGGGTGCGCCTGCAGGTAGTAGTGGAAGACGGGGTCCTGGTCCGACCGGATCTGCTCGGGCTTGCTAGTGGCATGAGGTGCGGCGGAGGCGCCGGCCGCGAGTGCGGCAGCAACGTGTAAGAGGCGCATTTTGTCGTTTGGCTAGGATGCTGATGTTGACAAAAGTGAGGTGCCCGATAAAAATCAGTGTTACGTCCGCTCACGACTTTATATCGACCGGCCTGGCCCATCCTCCGCCTCCGCATCCAGAACGGGTAAATTGGTATACACCTAATACAGAGTGCACAACGCGTGCTGGATAATATGAGATCCCGGTTCTCGATAATATTTTAAGTTCTTATTCCTCCAGCACGGCCCTCGATCACCCGCCTGTAATATATTTGCTTGGCAGGCAGTCATTGAGTGTGGTCTAGTGGTATGTTCAAGATAATATTTGCTTTTATGCATATCTACGATCTTTTGTTCTATCTCCTATAACTCAAGTCATGTCTCGGGTTTGAATGAGTACAAAAATAAGCTTTTATTGTTGCTTCTGATGCAACATTGAAAAAAAAAAAGAAATCAATAAATTAACCAATTTTTTTTTTTTAAAAAAAACCATGAGAAAAAAAAACAATATAAAACAAATATGAGCAAATTCTCAATGAAATACTGCATTATTGAGATGCATTCACCTCATTTGATGACTCTTTCGTGTTATGACGTCTGGCGAGGCTGTGGATCTTGTGGACTCGTCGATTTGTGTTGCCCACTTCCAAGCTCTTATCTGTGCTTACCTTCCTTATCGGGACATGCGACATCCCCTCACCAGTCGCCCACAGCTCCTGCCGAAAGCTGCACAGCGTACCTTCCATCTCCACCTTCACCTGCGACCTCGGAAGGGAGCCGAAGAGGTCGAAAAGAAGGAGTGCTCAACCACACCCAATGAGGATCACACGACACTGATATCAATCAGCACACAACAGAATTCATGTCAACACCCACTACCGACATGGCTCCCGAGACTCGACCTCGGAGCGACAGAGAGAAACCGCCAGCTTCTTCTTCAACGCCGGCCTCAACTTCAGGATGGTCACCTTTGGGACTGGCGAGTATTGCTGCAGCCGGCGGATTGGCGCTGGCCGGCCTTTATTTGAGAGGCGGCGAGCTGCCGTGGGCAGTGTCGGCGCCAAAGTCGGCGCCGGCAGTAGCCGTGCCGTCAATTGCAACATACTGCTATGACAGCGTCACAACACTTGCCGACGACCATATAGGATTGTCTTTGGAATCGGGATTGAGCCCGCAATGCTTCAGCGTCAAGGACGGACGCTTCACTAGCGTTGGATCACTTGGCAGCCTCGACGCTGACACTGCGGCATCCGCCTCGATCGAAAAGGGCCATGTCATCCCGGGTCTTTGGGACGGCCACGGCCACTTGATTGCCTATGGCGAGTTCTTGTCGTCGGCGGACCTTTTCGGATCGTCGGACGACACGGACGTGCGCCACCGCCTGCACACGTTTTTGGAGGCACACCCGGGCGCTGGTTCTGCGGACAAGTGGCTGCGAGGGTACGGCTGGGACCAAATGGTCATGGGTGGCATGCCGACGGCCAAGTTGCTGGATTCAAAGGAGCTGAGGGGCATGTACATTATGCTCGACCGCGTGGACAGCCACTGCGTCTGGGTGTCGCAGGCCGTGATTGACCTGCTGCCCGAGGACTTGCAGGACGTGCCGGGCGGCGAGATTGTGAGGGACCCCGGATTGGGCGTGTTTTGCGACAACGCCATGGATCTGGTGCTCTCAAAGTACCCCAAGCCGAGCAAGGAGACCAAGACGGAGTACATTCGGCAGGCAATGCGGGAGATGCGCACCATGGGGCTAGTCGGGATGCACGATGCCGGCGTCGTGCCTGAGGATCTGAAGCTGTACCAGGAGCTGGCAGGCCTGAGCGAACACGGCGACATGGACGAGGGCTGGACGATGCGCGTCTATGCCATGGCCGAGTGTCTGGAGCGCAACACGTTCTGCCCGGACGACGTCAGCGTGATGCGTCAGCAAGAGGGCCGCAGCGATTTCCTGTCGATCCGCAGCGTTAAACTGTTTGCCGATGGGGCACTCGGCAGCTGGGGCAGCGCCATGATCGAGCCCTACAGCGACCGCCCCGACATGTCGGGATCGCTCCTGGTGAATGCGTCTGTCTTGACTCAGCTGACCCACGACTGGGCCGCCGCCGGTTTCCAGGTCAACATCCACGCCATTGGCGACCTGGCCAACCGCTACGCCGTCAACGCATTTGATGCCGCCCTCGTCGACCTGTGCCAGCCGCCCGCCGGACCGCTTGCCGACTGCCAACGTGACCGCTTCCGCTTCCGCATCGAGCACGCCCAGATCATCGACGTGCACGACCAGGCGCGCATCCACGCCCTGGGCATCGTGCCGTCGATCCAGCCGACCCATGCCACGTCTGACATGGCATATGCCGCCAAGCGCCTGGGCCCCGTGAGAACGCGCGACGAGGCGTACCGCATGCGCTCCTTTTTCAGGGACGGGCTACCGCCGCCAGTCCTCGGCAGCGACTTCCCCATTGAGCCGCCAGACCCGTTCCAGGGCATCTATGCGGCCGTGGCCCGGCGGAGCCCGCACACCGGCCTGAGCACAAACGGCACCAAGGAACCATGGTACCCGTCAGAGGCGTTGTCGCTGAGTGAAGCGCTGGTCGGCTTTACACAGGGCCCGGCATACGGCGCATTCTTGGAGGGCCGCGCCGGCGTGATCCAGCCTGGAGCACTGGCAGACTGGGTCGTCCTTGACCGGCCACTGGCCGAGTACGATCTGGAGGATCTTAGGAGTATGAAGGTGCGTGAGACGTGGGTTGGAGGAACACAAGTCTACAAGAGAGAGCACATTCCAGGAGAGTTGTGAGAACAGTCTCCCAAATGACATCATAAAAAGCGATCTTTGTCTTGTTTTTAAATTTTAAATTTTATTTCATATATCGTATAACAGTGATCTAAAACAAAGTCTACCTGGCTTTAATCTATCATGGCACACTTCGCCCACACTCTAATTCCGCCGTGTCAGTGGCTGCGAGTAGTCCACCTTGCAGCCCATCTCCACCTGGCCCGTCGACACGCCCGTGATCAGCGGGTCGCGGCCCGTAAAGTCGTGCGGGAAGCCGTAGTCGAACGGCTTGACGCTCTCCAGGTACTCGATCTGCGCGTCCGTCAGCTGGATCGTCAGCGCCTTGATGTTGTCGTCCCAGTGCTCGATCTTGCGGCCGCCGAGCACGGGAAACACCCGCGGCGCTTTGGACAGGACATAGGCAAGAGCAATCGTCGTCACAGACGTCACGCCGTGCTCGTCGGCGACCTTGGCCAGCGCCTCGCTAAACGCCAGCTCCTCGTCCGACTGCCGGCCCGCCGTCGGCGTGTCAAAAAGCGTCCTGAGCCCTTCGCCCTCGGCCTTGCGCTTTGCCATGGCCTCCTTGGACTGGAACTTGCCGCCGCCCAGCACGTCCCACGGCGCAATCGCCATGCCGAAATGACGCGCCATCGGGATAATGTCGCGCTCCATGTCGCGGATCATCACGTTCCAGCGGCCCTGGTAGATGCTAAAGGGCGTCTTGCCGTGCGCCTCGGCATACGTGTTGCACGCGCTGACCAGCCACGCCGGCGTGTCCGACACGCCCAGGTACATGACCTGCCCGGACTGCACGAGCGCGTGCAGGCCGTCCATGATCTCGGGAATTGAGGTGGAATAATCCCACCAGTGCAGATAGAAGATGTCGACATAGTCCGTCTGCAGCTTGCGCAGCGAGTCCTTGAGGCTGTTGCGCATGCTGCGCCTCCCGTTGCCCGAGTTGTTGGGGCTCATGTTCTTGCCCACCTCCCAGCACCGGTAGTCCGACGTGTACTTTGTCGCAATCACCATCTGGTCGCGGTTCTGCCGCGCCGTCATCCACTCGCCCAGCCATGTTTCGGATTGCTCGTTTTGGTAGTTGTTGGCCGTGTCGATAAAGTTGCCGCCCTTGGCCACGAACCCGTCCAGCAGCTTGAACGACGCCTCCTTGTCCATGCTGCCCATAAAGTCGTTCCACGCATCGCCAATCGACATCGCCCCCAGCGCCAGCGGCGACACCCGCAGGCTCGAGTTGGTCGACAGGATCCGGAAACGGCCCAGCTCCGACACCGGCTCCGGCGCGGGGTCAAACTGCTTCGGCATTGTGAGCGTGGGAGTGTGGGGTGGAGACGAAGGATGAGGGTGAGATTATGGTGTAAGTGCCGATTGATGAAGAAAATGAAGCCGAAAATGAGTCGAGATGTTCAATTGATCGAGTTGACGATAGTTGACGATAATTTGCGTTCTGAATATCGGGTTTGAAGAAATCAAGACTAGTTTCTTTAAATGCAGTGCCCCGAGTCATGTCACCAACTTGCCCTTTTTTGTCCGCTTGTTCATTCGTTTTAGTGCGGTTGGGCCAAGACCAAAGATGGGGCTTTCGCGGACATCAACACCCGCTATCTGCGATCCAAACCTGCCTCTTAAGCCCGGCCGGATGCCCTTGGTTCTTTTCGGCATTAGCATTTCTCGGGACCAATGCGGGGGTGTCATCACATCCAATGCCCGTTTCCTGCTCCGTTTTGCTCCCGTAAAACGTGCCATGACCGAGTTTCTCCCTAGTCGTCCTCGGGTGCCTCTGATTCAGCGGAGAAAAATGATTCAGAGGTGATGTAAGTGGCTGTGTGCTCCATATTCGACTGACCGAGTCTGACACTTGTCTTTGGCGATCGTTAAACGTCAAGATAGGATATGATGTTGAAAGGAGAAAATAAATTAGACGCCTTTCTGACTTTTGACAGCTCGTGACTCTACTATTGACACTTGCCAACATTGTTTTGTTTTTGGTGTGAAAAGTCATCTGTCTGTTCTCAACGAACAGCATGGGGGTGGATATGCAAGGGGAATATGAAAACTCTGGCAAACAAAGAAACCATGAAATCTTGTCGGGACCGGATGCGTTCCGTATTAAGGCTTCAAAGCGATTTTTCATGATCTGTTGACAAGGGATGGGGCCTGACTCGGGATGAGATCGGTGGCGGGTTTGGCTCCTCTCCGGTTCATCTTGTTTGAAAATATGGACTGTAGATTGTTTCAAGCCGCAAACTCTCGACCGCCTAAGAATAGAAACACTTGAAACGGGCGGGGAGCAAATAGGCCGAGATCATCTCGAAGGGACGAAAGAATAAAGAAAAATAGGAGAGAAAATATGAACAAAGACAAGTGCCAGATTTAAGCGGCTCTCAGGTTGGCGAGATAATGGGAATCCCGAGGACATGGTTCCGTACCGTCGCCGGCATTCAGCCTGTTGGCATGTTTTCTGAGTGAAAGATGAAAGAGAAAAGACAAGAAGAAAAAGGCGGGGCGTCAGAGCAATGGGAAGACGATGGCTCCATTCGGGGCCAAGATGCACTGCGAAATGCAACGACAAGTCCTGCGGGACATGCCCTTTCGCATGGAGATTAATTTGGATAAAAGGCACGAGATGCAGGAAAGCAGGTAGAAAAGCACAGAGATGAGAGGTAAAAAATAGCAAACACGGCATACCCGTCGGACATTTTCCATTCGATCCCTGTGTCGTGTGTAGCCTCTTGCATGGCCAATAACTATTAAAAGACACAAGAGACACCGCAAGCCGGGTAGCAAAATGCACAACCTACAGTGACAAACAGGGACAGGACTTCGACAAGAGAGACGCAAGTTGTGATGGGGGTTCGTAAAACCCATTGTCTGCCATGTCGTGCGACCATTTGCCAGCAAAAAAAAAAATAAAAAAATAAGAGGGACATTTAGATCATCCAAGGACTTTCAATCTCCAAGGTCAGCCCGTCCTCTCATGCACTTGCACTTTGTCTTCTCGTATGAGGCTGGGTGCCCGACTTGAAGATGCCACCGCCCGCTGCAATCCCAATTAACAGATGCTGTAGTGTATATTGCAGGCATTTTCGTCGTGTCAGTGACTGAAAGACGGCTGGCTGCACCGGGTGCTTCTTTGCAGCTTTCTGCACTGTTGTTGTGAATCCTTGACGGGCCTCCCTTGGCCCTCTTTCAACCCAAGAGGCCAACGATATCCAAGAAGCTATCGTCTCACGACCTTTGCCTTTTCCTCTTTTCTCTCGATGTCAAGTATTGTTGCAATTCCCCCATAGAATGTCAGATCTCCGTGGAGCCTCGGACACCAGCACCACTTTGGCTGTGTCTCATTGGCGGAGAATCATTCGTCCTTGGGCTACACTGGGGACGCCGGCGAAACTGTCTTTGAGGACTTCTTGGGAGCATTAGTGGTGTGGGGCAACTAGCCCAGATGAATGAGCCAGCCTCGCATGGCGTTGCAGTTCTTTTGAGTGTTGGTCTGGTCTTTTTGTTCTTTCTCAAACTGAGGTTGTTTTGTCGTCTGTCGTCTGTTCGTAGGTCGTCATTTTTCGACATGGCTCCGGGCATCCCGTTCGGGCAAGAGAGCCCTCCGACGAACACTGACATCCGAGTGGACGGGTGGAAAATCAATCAACCAGCCCTCAAGACATAAGGACCCTTGTGTTCCTGAAAGTGCTTAGCTACCGTTTCTGCTCCCCGGTCCTTGCTGTCAGAGACATTCGACGTTGGTGGAAGGCGGTCATTCAGAGCGGCCAGAGCTAGACAAAGATTCATGTTAGTTACATATCGTAGGAGCAAAGGAAGATATTGAGGATACCACATGCAGTGCTGATCACCTATTGCCGTATTGTTGCCTTCTTGAGAGATACCCAGGAAATATCTTGTTCTTTCAGAGATTCGTCAACTTCATGCTTATCCGCCATTATACCAGCTGTTAACCTCTCCGCGCATTCTCCGTGACACATACGGCGTCTGGCCTGCAAGATCTCGCTTGCCATTCGACAGGGTAACAACGAGCGTCTTACCACGGAAGCTCGTATTCGCCCATGAGTGGCCAGCTCTAATCTGCGTGTTCCCAGACTGTGGTTCCGCATCGTTAGCTGGAGGATGCCCGACTCTTATCACAGAGTCGTGCGGCTCGGGTCTTGTTTGGGTCCTGTCTGCATATTTGGGTTTCTGGACTTCTTTTCTGGTGTGGGACGACGTGCTCGAGATTTTTGGCCGTTCGCGGCGTGGCCCAAGGGAAGGGTTGAACGAGACCCTGGCAGATCCAGCGGATCTTCGTGCGTCTGTGGTGGAACAATTCGTGGCCCTGTGCAAGGACGGAGCATGCTCCCGTGTTGGCATGTGGTCCTGGACTGGATACTTGATGATACGGGTTTTCGGACATCTTCGCGTGTTTACAATCAGTTTCTGTTTCTTGCCTCGTGCTCGTGAGCTTTGTAATCTTACGGCGTAGGGAGTAGCCCAAAGTGAGGTCCTTCCTTCCCCAAATTCCATCAACTCTGGCTCTTGCCTGTTCTGGCTACTAATTGGAGCATATCCCCGTCGCGACTTCCCTGGAGACAAGGAGCTTGGCCAAGCCGGGCATGGTGCACAGACAGGCCCTGTTCTCTCTTGCGGGGTGGATATGGAACGGTTATTTCATGGGCTGGCTTTGACAAGAAACGCCCCTAACTAAATCACAAGCTCCAGGGCGGGGAGTATCGCCTGGCCTGTCCTGTCAGTCCTTTCGGTTTCTTGCCACTGCTACGGCACAGTGGGAAGCAGTTCCAGCAAAATGCCCCATAAGATCGTAGGTCGGGTCGCTGCTTCCTCCAATTGCAAGCGTAGAAGCGGCACTATGGAAGCTAGTAAAGTAAGCCATGGTTTAGGGAACTAGGAGGAAGGAGCGACCTGGTCCTGCATGACAGCCACCTGTTCGCAAAAGGTCAAGCCTCCCATCGGCGAAATATTTTGGCACCCCGGTCCTAACCCAATCCCTTTGCGCAATTCCACACAGCATCGAACAGGTTGATCAATGTCTTCTTCCTTCACTCGATACATCTCCTACCGGTGGCGATGAAGGTCCTGGATCGGATATCTTTCTATATTACGTGAACGCTTGGACACGAAGGACTGGAAGGAAAGCGCGATCATCACAACAACACAAATAAGGCAATTGCAGCCAGACGGACCTTCCAGGGAAGCGAAACAGCGAACACCTTCCCCAACTTGCCTCCTCAATACGCCCACACTTCCGTCCCCGTCTAGGAAAGTACGTCCGACTGGCCATGCTCCAGATGCCCGGCGTCTCTCCTGCGGTTGTTGCGATTTGATCTCACAAACTGGAAAGAACGACCGTCTTCGAAGAGACCCCCTGGCCTCAACATATCAACGTGCCTTCCCCCCTCTTTTGCGCTACTCCTTCCCATCATCTCCGAGCATCACCATCGCCAGACCACACCACTACCCACACAATTTGTGTCAACAACCAACATCGGTTCCTTGTGCTGAGATCAGCCTCTCAACTACCGCTCCACGCACAGCACCCCCGTTGTCCATCTACTCGGCGCATTTCGTCTTATGCTGGCCCTGTTTCTCGTACACGGAATCTCAATACAGCGCGCGGCCGTCGACTTCGCCGAGCACATGCGATCTTGGGAAGAATTTCTCCTGTCCAACCCCGACACGCACACGACGTTTCCCAGCTGGTCCGCACCGCACCGTCTCGCCTGATCCACTGCCAATTTCTCCCGCTTTCCTTATCTTCCCTTTCTCCCCTTCCCCGGCCTCTAATCTTGGTTGTCTTGTCGCCTAACGGCGCGGCCGTCTCTCCTCCGCTGTCAGTTGCCAGACTTCTAGACTTTGTTTGGTCTCGTCCCGTCCTTGCCTGCACACTTTGCACACTTTTCTCCTGCACCAACTGCCTGCACCGCCTCTCGCGGCACCGTTGCGCCTCGCTTGCTGGCAGTCGAAGCACACCTCCCCACGAAGGCGGAATATCTCTCCAGTCGTGCCGGCCAGGCTCCATACCATCAAAGCGCTTATTCCGTCGACCCGCTTCACTCCCACCTTCTCACTGCCCTTTACTCTTCCGCCTTATTCACTCTTGTTCCTCGTGTCTTTTGTACTGCTCTTTACTCTACTTTCTCTCTCACTGCCTTTGCCGCTCTATAACCTGCAACCCGCCATCCTATTCGCCTTGTGGCCTGCATTGCATTTCATCTCATATACTTTCACTGCCCGTCCACTACAGTCGTTTTTTGGTCTGAAGTGTAACGTTCTTCGGCTCTCATCATTTTTCTTTCTTCTCCTCTCATCCCCCTAATATCAGAATCACGTCAAATTCCGGCTGTATCAAATATTCCACCTGCAGCCCGATATTCCACCCGAACTATTCCACCTTCACTCACACAAATCCCGCCTTTCTTTTCTGAAACTGCCTGTCAAATTGCGGCTAGACTGCTCCTCTAATACCCAACCTACTTACTTTCATACCTTCACACCACAGCGACTTGTTTTACGAGGCTCGTCTTATACCCTGGACAGAGCTGCATCGGGCATTTCGCAAACGACATCAAGGGCTTCACCAACATTGGACAGCAGGATATGCAACTATTTCGCTTCACAAATCTAGCCTACTCATCTTCAAAACTATAGTCATCGCCAGTTCAAAGCGAGTGCCTCTTAACATACACAATTCACTAAACGGACAACTGTCGACAGTCCTCGACGACATATCTCACCGTCGACTTATCAAACGGACCGGCCAGAAGCATGGCTGCGGTCCAGCAGATGCCTTCTGTGCCAACAGGAGTACCACGGCAGGCCGCCGTTGGAAGCGACATGATGGATATCAGAGAATCAGACAGCTCATCCAGTGGCCCGGAGGCTGCGGACTCAAATCTTGACGCCTCAGTTTCCATGTCTGGCCTCGCCATCGGCAGCAAATTCGGCAGCGGCCCACAACGTGGCGACACACGCATTGCCGTCATCATTTACGGTCGCGACCAAGAGGATATAGTTTCTGTCTTCGCCGAAGTTCTTGGGAAGCCGTTCTGCAAACGACAGAATTTTGAGGAGATATCATTAGCAGACAAGGAACGAGTGATTGGAATCTACGCCGACAACGCCAAAACCGACATCAGCTCAAGGAACAGAGACCTGGTGGTTGCCATCAATGCACACTGCGTGAGCTTGGGCATGCCGCCAGACAGCACGCTTTCTGAACAGTGCGACTACGAGTTCCTCTACACAAATGCGCCCTTCTTCCGTCGCGACTTGTCTCGGTTTATTTCCTTTACCCTCGGCCAGATCAACCA
The DNA here is from genome assembly GCA_021396245.1 of Sporothrix humicola. Lineage (NCBI taxonomy): Eukaryota > Fungi > Ascomycota > Sordariomycetes > Ophiostomatales > Ophiostomataceae > Sporothrix > Sporothrix humicola. Next base: position 223,166 of record WNYE01000006.1, on the reverse strand, counting down.
TCACCAGACATTAATGGACAAGCCGCGGACCTACTTTATTTCCACCACATTCCCCGATGTACGAGTTGCACTACCCAACATTGACATCCTAACAGTCGGATCTGACGCTGTTGAAATCCGTGTCGACTTACTGAAAGAGCCTCTGGTCGACGGTACCTTTGCGGCAGTACCCAGTCTCAGCTATGTTGGCGAGCAGGTCATGACATTACGCCAGCGCACCGAGCTTCCAATCATCCTCACAACACGCTGCCAACGCGAAAATGGCCGTTTCCCCATGGACAACCCCGACTTGTATTACCAGTACCTGTACCGTGCCATCCAGTGGGGTGTGGAGTACATCGATGTTGAGCTGTGGCTTCCCGAGACCATCCGGAAGAGCTTGTATGAAAAACGTGGCAACAGCCGCATTATGTCTGCGTACCACGACTTCTCAGGCACTCTCAAGTGGCCAACACCAGAAGCACAAACCATCTACGCCGAGTCATGCAAGTACGCCGATATCGTCAAGATGATCGCCAACACCAACGACCGCAACGAGAACTTTGAGCTCGAATACTTCCGCTCCAAGATACGCGCAGAACACCCTAACGGCCCTCCATTGTCGGCTGTTAACATGGGCGAGATGGGTCAATTCTCTCGTACACAAAACCGCGTCTTCTCACCAATCACACACCCACTTCTCCCCGTTATTGCCGCCCCTGGACAGATGAGCGCTGCCGAAACGAATGCTGCGTTGTCGATGCTTGGTCAGCTACCCAAGAAGATTATATACGGCATCACAAGCCCCTCGAGCCGCAGCGGAACACCACAGGCGCCATTCTATGTCAAATGTTTCAATGAGCTCGGACTGCCTCACCAATTCGCTGTCGTGGAACAGCAACCAAAAGGACCGAACCGTGTGGAGACCTGGTGCAACCAGAAGAATTTCGGCGGCGCATATCTTCACCCACCGCTGTCCTACGCCAGCCTTATCTCCAAAAGCAACTTCTTCTCATCCCTAGGCGACGGATCGGGCCCGATCTTGACCGAAGCTGCCCGGGTTATCGGCATATTCGACACGATAATTGTCCGCCCATCCGCCTCTCCGCCTACATCTACCGAAGTTTCCGAGCCATCCAGTCCCTATCACCACCAGAATGATTCGGCCAATGGTAACAATCATTCTGGACTCGGAGGCAACGGAGCTCTGCCACCAAACACACAGCTCGTTTTCGATAATGCATCATGGCGCGGTATCTTGAGCACACTTACCCGCGACCTCGCCCCATCCGCCTACTTTGGCCGGACCGCCGTTGTTCTTGCCTCGTCCTCGGACGATGCCGCTAGTGCCATCTTCGCGCTAGGTGCGCTGCGCATCAGCAAGGTCTACACTGTCGGCTTCAAGACCCCTCCAGCATTAGCTGGTGACCTCATCATTGAGCCTTTCAACTCGCTCGAGAGCCTGCAAAAGGCACGGACAGTCAGTGCACATGACGACTCGGCCTCGCCATTTGTGTTTATTAGCGCACTCGCTCCCGAGAAGGGCAACCTAGTCGGCCTTTTGCTCCGTGTTTTTGGCTCGAACAAGCCGGCCCCTACAGATGATTCCACGACACCTTCTGCCAGTGCAAGCAGCACACGCAAAGTGTTCCTCGACCTCGCTGCCGACTCGAGCAACGGCTCTTTTGGATCACGAAAGGGCGATCCTGGCGCCGTGGCCGAGCAGAGTGGATTCGCAGTCTACGGTTCGTCCGATGTCAACGCCTTCACGACGGTCGAGACATTGAGGCTGCTGGTTGGACAGAATGTGCCATACAGCTTTGTTCGTCTTGCTGGCGGCCGGAGTCCATTCTAAGGGGTTTCTTTTGTTTCCTGTTTATTTTTTGGTTAATATATACTATCATTTGCTGGACATAACGGCTGCTGCCATTTTGATTCCCATGTATCCTCTACATAGACACCACATACACCCACACGTCGTCACGACGGTTGTCTAGATTTTTTGAATCAATCACGACACATGACTTTGTTTTCTCACTATTTTGTAACCCTACGTTCCAGCAACAGAGTATCTGAAGCAAACACTGAAGACCCAGACTCGAGAGACACAGACGCGTCGCAACTGAGTTTTGCGCATCTGTTTGTGCTGTCACAAAATCGTCTGAACATCGGCCCTTTCCAACCATTTTTTTGGACAAAACTTCTCCCAATACCGGGGTGAGGTGCCGGCCCACATTTACACTGCACACTTACCCCAACTCTCCTCGTGGCTCACGCCAAACGCCAAAGCTAGTCCCCAGATCGCGCACATTAGACTGGGGAGCTACTGGAGAAAGTTAATGGCGATTGAACATCATGACTGGTGGGAAAATACAATTTTTCCGGATCCATACCTCTTTAGGAACTTCTTCTCCATACTCACCTCCACACCTCAGACCAAGAGTGGTATCAGACATGGAGAACGACACCACCTGGTGTTGGACCCCAACTGATGAACCCGGTTTTCCTCCCCTCACCCTTTTTGGAACTTAATACTGACCACTCACTTTTGCTGTTTGTTCTGTCCTGCTCTGGTGCATCTCGCATTGGGAGTGCATGTGCCTGTATGAAATTTTCACGCGACTTTAGCTGCTTGACACTTGTGCATGTCGGCTCTGGGGGAGCGAGGTGCATTGTTTTTCTTGCCTGTCATTCGTCGTATCGGCAAGGCTCTGGTTTCCAGTGAGGCCTTTTCCAAACCTTGGCGCTTCCTTTCGCGCTGTTGGTGAATTTGTTTCGAGACGAGGCCACTGAAGCTATGAGGAATACACAGTATTACTCCGTACATCCGATGGAGGAGGACCGTCCAGTCTTATTTTTGTTTGTTTTTGTTCTTGAAAGTCCTACACAAGAAGTGGCGGCCTGAAATAGATATGTGTGTTTTGTATCTATTGCCGTTGACGCAGCATAGCCTCAGAAGCGAACCCGACAACAATGAGAACTCCTTCAGACGTGTACTCGTAGCCGTGTTGTGTAAGGTTCATTTATCTCATCACAGTCGTACAAGCCTTCCTGTCTCTCATTGGTTTTGCAGAGACCCGAGTGAAGCAACAACGTGGCATATGCTGTGGCAGAGTCGAACTGCAAAAAGGGAAAAGGGAAGGGGGAAAAGGCTGAAGGAATGAATAAAAATAAACCGAGTCCCAAGTCTCCCAAAAATCAGAGACAGGCTCGGATATGATTTGATATCCCCAGAGGCCCAGACTGAGATGCCCATGACAAAGCTACGTGTGGCCGGATATGAAACGACGGGCCACCTAATTTTAAGGTTTACCAGAGACAAAATAGCATTTGAGAGCGAGACAGCAGGCACAGAAACTCAGAATGCAATCGGAACCGTGGGTTGTACTTACACAGCATGTCAGGGCGGTGACACAACATGGGAAAGGGAAAAAGACGCACCTGGCCACGTTCGAGGGGTAGAGTGACGAAGATAGTAAGATAAAATAAATAAAATAAAATGCAGTAAAAGTAAAAGTGAGATGGGTGGGACGAGCACAGCATCAGTCTACCGGAAAGCCTCGTTTATATGGCGAGCGCCTATCGTCTATCCGCGTCATCACTGCCTCCTCCAACTTCTCAAGATGTGCCAAACACAGCAAGTCTCCGGTCTGAGATAGATGGATATCGGAGCATAGGTCGAGATCGGGATGTGGGTGAAACAGACAAACGCAGATAGACTCAGATAGGCAGACAAACACAGGCAGTCTCTACGCCATCTACGTCGTCAGGCACGCTTCTCGCAAGGATATGCTGGGGTACTCGTGATGTGGCGGCCACGAACGCCCTTTCTTAACTTTCTCTGCATTTGTTGTGTTGTCTTTGTGTCACCACTCCATGCGGCGCAGGAAAACGCCACAAGCGGTCCCGACCCGTTTGAACAGACGAACGATGAAGGCAAACCGATAGGTAAGGCGTTCTTGACGCCCTATTGTTTCTATCTTTGTGTTTGTCTAGATTTGTCGGCAGTTGGCCGTAGCTAGGACCGAGCCGACGATGTTTCGAATGTATGGTCTCGCGATACTTGGAGCCGAGTCACTTGAGGCTGTGGCGGCAGCCACGAGGCGTGATATGGCTCGTTCCTGCCTTTTGTTGCATATTTATGAGCATCCAGGACAAGAAAGAGCAATCGAGTTTTTTCTGAATGAGTTTGCCGAAATTTCGTCTATGATGTCTAATACAGGAAGGAACACCCATGACACAAGTAAAATTGGCAGCCGCGCCTTCCACGCGACAACTCCCAAAAACGGAAGGAAATATCGGGCAGGGAAACAACCCCCTGTGTCTTCCAAATACCCAAAATTTGCGAATAGCCTCGTGCTTCGTAAGCACCATGTGAACACTCATTTTGCATCAAATCGTTCATTCAGCTGCCGCTGCCTTGGCCAGCGCGTTTCTTCCCGACCACCGAACTCCGTTATGAGGCGGCCGACCAGGGCCTTGCCTCTTCAGCTTACAAGCCCTCCCAACATCCAAGGCCAAGCCGGCGACCGCAATTCATTAATTGAGCAACTTTTGCCGCAAAGGGTTCTGCTCAAAAGACTGGCTTTGCCGTCAGCATCGCCATCTGGAAGAAGAGCCTTGGCCGGCCTGGCTCAAACAGACCACATGCGTCCGTCGCGCCTATTTGGAAAAGAACCGCCCATCTTGCTTTCTGGCTATTGTTTCCGGGTTAGAAGAAACCGAGTGACGCGTGCGCGCAACACACGGCCACTGCTCTCTCGTTTCTTGCCTTTTACCTGCTTTTCCCACATCGGTATGTCAAAACAGCACTCGTGGTTCACTTTATTGTTTCTGGCAGATGGCATTTCTAACAAATTAGCTGGCCATCCAACGCGAATACGAGAGGGAATACTCAAACCAGTGGAAGCCAAACAGCCATACTCCGTCTAGATTCATACCCATATCTTGCAATACAAGAAGCAAGATATCTTACATGGCAGATGAGGGCAATATCGCTGCCAGTGGAACCCAAATTCTGCAGCAGATCAACAGGGCCCTTTTCAGATCAGACAGGGCTCAACGCCGTGCACATCTTTACCATTCCCTGGATCTACGAAACTTCCGAGAACATTTCCACACAAGACACCTCACGATAGGCCGGCATCACAGCACACTAAAGTCAGGCCAGGCCTCACCAGACGCACCACTCCCCTTACAAGGAGTGACAGATGCCGACTAGCTATCCCGCTGGTGCTCCACGTCCCTTTCCATCATCCCACCGGGGCCCCGTCAAGGATCCTTTTCAAAGACGCTAGCTTTTCGACCTTTGACTTCCAGAACGCAGACCCTCTCCCCAGTGCATGTACCTGTTTTTAGCGTTCACCACGGGCCCCTAGGCCAAACGAACCGACCTCCACTCTCTCCTCACTTTCCAACCCTACATTTTCCATTTTACATTTTGATTGCCCGCGTGCCTTTCCTCGCTCTCGCCTTCCCTCTTCCCCCGTTTCTTTTTACTTGCGGAGGTATCTTACCTTTTTAGCGGTCACGGCAGACACACGCTTTCCAGCATTTCACCTTCTTTCTAACGGTTTTTCTCTCACTCTTTTTCCTGCTATTTTCCTATTATTTTCCTCGTCGGCTAGCACTATTTCCCCTTGTGTCTCCTCTTCGCCCTCTCACCGACGGAATACACCGCACAAGGCCACTCATCTCTTTGTGTTGGGGAGAGAAGGCCCGCAGGTGCATACAGCAGTCACAACCCTGTCGTCCGCTGCGACCCTCCACTTCGCTATTCTTTGCGTCTTGTCTTCCCCCTCCCTCTAGCACCTCCACGGACACAGTCACCACCACCCTTCTCCTGTTCCCTCTCGCCTCTCCGCTCACTTTTTTTTTTTTCTCACTCTCGTGTCTCTGTGTCTACTCTCTCCGCATCCAATGCCTAATCATCTGTCTCTCCACACTTTGCACCCTTTCATACACACTCTGCACTTTACGAGAGCGGCCGAGAAAATCCTAAAACGGCACATCCGACTTGGGATACTTCCCCTCTCACGTTCTTTCCGTCGTTCTCTCTCAGACTCTCAGACACTTTCGCTTCTCCCTGGAGCATTCGGTCTTTATTCTCTTCCAGACGAATCTCCATCCCCTGACCGTCCGATCCTCTGCCCAGTCAGAAGCACGACAGTCTCCTTCGGGGTTGTGCTTCTCACTTGATCCCTGGTCGTTCTCCTGTCCATTGCCTTGCCTTGCCACACATACTGTGTACAGACTACACACACTTTCTCTGTCTCTCTGACTCTCCCACACCCCTCCCCGGATGCAAGACGCAACCTTTGCTCTTTACCCTGGCTCACTCCAACCTGGCCGTCCTCCCGCGTAGGGTCGCCTTCTCGCCACGACCCCATTACCAAACCTTGGGGAAGCACGTACCCGGAGCTCCTTGAACCCTTCAGGCCCCATAAGTGGTCGGCCGGCACCTCCTTGCATCTGCTCCTCCCTCGTCATTTCGTCTTCACTTCTCAACTTCCACGACCGCACATCCGAGACGCCTTCCCGCCGCCAGCACAGCTCCCGTTTCCGAACGCCACAGCCACGGCGCCCGCAATCAATATTTCTCTTGGTCTTGTTCTGATCTCTCAGGTGCTCTCTCTCTCATTTGTTTTCGGCACGCACCGTCCCCACTCCGAAAGGTCTCCTGTATGTTCCACGAGCATGGCTGCCGGCAGCGAGGCGTCGAGTCCACGCAGCCAGTAACAGATCACCGCCTCGCTTCAGAGGATTCAGTCCTTTTTATAGCTATCCGCCTAGAGTCCCGTGCCGTTTCGACGCGTTTGAGCCTTTGAAAGGGACCTTAAATCAGGCCTTTGCGACCTCAAACTCGTTCCTCCCGTCTCTTGCTGTCTTGCCCGGTTTCCGGTTTTCAGCTCATCGCCGGGTGCCAAACACTGAGAGCACTGAGCCAAACCTGAAGGCAGGCCTTCTCCAAAAGCTCCCAGGCCTCACACAATATCAAACTTCACGGTAGAGGTACACAGATCACGAGCACAGCAAAGCGCTCGTCAAGCGATCATCGCATCTCCTCTCACAGACGAATCTCATCTCATCACATCACACCACATCCTCTCATATTCACAAATATAGACACGACATTGCATTTCGGCATCGCTTGGTTAAAGTTCCGCGGTAGACCCTCATCTCAAACTCTTCCGCCCGGATGCGCCGCCCGTCCGATACATAAATCCATATGACCTCGGGCATGTCAGTCTCAGTCGTCGAACACCCACCGGTGGCACCTTTCCTATCTCACAATCCACGACCGCCTGTCGTCATGTCTCGACCACAGGTAGGCATCGAGCGACTCCCCGCTCGTCGCCTTACAAACGAACCTAGGGAGTCTATGAACTGCAAATCTTGTCGAAAGCGCAAGGTAAGAGAAGCCCTGTCCCCTGTCTCACAAGGTTCATGCCACCACGCGACACAATTCTGATATTATGGCGTTTCCCTTCATTCTAGATTAAATGTAACAGGTTACGACCTGCTTGCGAAGCTTGCCAGGTGTTCCAATGCGCCTGCATATACGGTAAGTCACCCACCATTTTCAGGACTACATATTCTGCTATCCAGCCCCAGACAACTGACACATTGCCCTCCTAGATGCCGTCCCAAAGAAACGGGGACCGAAAACAGACATTCTTGAAGCCTTATTAAAGCGCGTTGATGGTCTTGAACAACAGCTTAAGGAGCAGAAGAAAGACACGGGTGACGACGCTGGCGGTGAGGGGAGCGAGGCCAGCGGTGTGGCATCCGGAAGCGGCAGCGGCATCTCGCCAAGCTCTGATGAGTCCCCGGGAGCGACAGCAGCAACATTAAACGCAGGCGAATCGTCAACATCTCCGAGCTCAAAAACAGCCGCCGGTGATGTTCCAATGGCTGATCAGTCAAGGAAACAATCAAAAGCCAAGGGCCCTGAAATGCCTGCCCCAGCAGCCCCGTCAAATAAGGATGCCGATCTCAACTCCTCCCAACAACAAGACCAGAACCCTCCAGTATCCGTCGATGCTCTCCTCCACACATACTTCTCCCGTTCCCACGCAAAACCCTTCCATATCCTCGACGAATCTTCCTTCCGCCAACGACTGCAGCTCGGCCAGATCCCATCATATCTTCTTGGTTCCGTCTGTGCCCTAGCATCACGGTAAGACTTTTATCGAATCCTGGAGCATGTATAGCCCCATGTACTCATGCTAACAAATGTCCCTAGATACACACCTAATCCAAATGGTTACCAGGCAGCAGTCCGCCTCGGCGACGATTACGCCAAGCGCGCTCGCGCAGAAATTGATCTCGACGAGCCGTCAATAGACTGTCTCCAGACGCTACTGCTACTAGCTCTTGCCTTCGTTGCTTCTGGCAAGGGAAAGAAAGCCTATATGCTATTATGTACGACCCTGAACCCAATTGCTTTGCATGTAAAATCAGTATACACTAACATTTGACAGCACACGCCATCGGCATGGCTGTGGCACTTGAGCTGCACCGTGAGATGGACGCTAACGCCAGAGTTATGCCTGTCGAGCGCGAAATGCGGAGGCGTCTTTTCTGGACCTGCTATCTACTGGATCGGTTCATGGCGTGTGGCTCAAAGCGGCCATCACTTATCCACGACAGCACAATCCTCCTCCGACTACCAAGCTGGCTGAACAGCGCAACATCTATGCCTGTCGACGGCGACTTCTTCCAGACAGCGTCCAACCTGCAATATCTCCAAAACGGAACAGGCAAGAAGCTGCAAGGAGGGAGCGGCATGCTCATCGACATCAGCCGTATTCTCGGTATCACGAATCGCTATCTCGCTGCTGGCGGCGTCAAGGGTGATTCCCACTTCCCCTGGCACTCTCTATCCAACCTCTCGAAGATTCGCCAGGACTTGGACGTTTGGGCAACGGGTGCCCAGGACATCTTCTCTAGTGTAGAGACACTCTTCAGCCAGCCCGATGCAACAGTCCTCGTTATGAGCAAACTCATCTACCACCTTATCCACTGTCTCATCTACCGACCTTTCCTCCCTGTCGACCTCGCGGAGCTGTCCGGTACCGGCCAGCACCAGTCCTGGCAAATCGAGGCCACCAACCTGTGCTTCCTTCATGCAAATGCCATTGCAGAGCTTACGGAGCTAGGCAAGCAGATGCCCCAGATCGAATGGCCCGGTTTTGTAGGATACTGCATCTGCACTGCCGGAACCGTGCATATCCACGGAGCCCACTACAACAAGAACTCTGCCAGCAGCGACATGGGCGTCTTTGCTGCATCCGCCGAGTTCCTGTCACGGGAGATGCAGCACATGGCCGAAATGCGCCATGCCTGGGCCTGTGTTCAGCATCACCGCCTCACGCTGCAAAACATCTACAACGCTCACACAGAGCTCGTCAAGAGCGTCTCCAACAGCCCCACTCGCTACTCGCCAGTATTCCAGCTGGAGGACTTCTTTGACCGCTATTCGAATATTGGTGGGCCCGGTGGTCCGTCGTTCAACTTTGATGCCTCGAACCTGATTCTCGGCGACGTTGTCATTGACTTTGCACCTGACGCCTACGCGGGTCACAACCTCTACACGACCCGGGAGGTACCGAAAGATGCAGGAAATACCGCTGCCCGCGGAGATGGCGCCATGGACGTGGTCGTCCCTGAACGCCCAAGCATCAAGCGCCGCAAGACCGTCCCGGCAATTGTGCTTCCAGATGGCTCTGGTGCCAACAATCTTTCAGGCGGTATGCAAACACCTCACAGCATGCAGACGCCTTCCCTCCAGCAAGGACCGTACTCTGCGGCCCCATTTGCGGCACAAAACAACACGGGTCTCCTTGCCTCGCCGACATCAATGACACCTTCTCTCCAGCATGCTACTGGCAGCATCAACGAACGGATGATGGGCAACGACAACTCAGCTTCTGCCATGGGCGACATGTCGACTTTTTCTCTTGGTCAGCAAATGAGTCTACAGCATCAGGCACAAGGACACCAGCAGCAACAGCCACTGCCAACAGGAACACCGTTTAGCCCCGGCTTTAGCTTTTCCACTCTCGCTGGCAACGCCACCGTCCCTGCTTCTGGGTCAGCGACCATGCCGGGCGGAAACCGAGGCATGGGCCAGGGCGGCATGGGCCAGGGTGCTGCCCATGTCGAGCTCAGTGGCTACGACCCCATGTTTGCAACGATGCCGTCCAATGCCTTTTCGAGCCCGTCGCCGTGGACCGTCGATGAATCCGGAGGTGCCGCTGCCGGTGGTGGAGGTGCCGCCAAACCGCCCGGCGTACCTGTCCTGCAGCACAGCCCTGACGGCCGCAGCAACGACGGCAGCGCTGGAGGTACTGTGGCAGGCGAAGAAAAGGACCCGTTCCTGAGCCTTCTCGAGCAACTCGCAGAGAACGAGTATGCCCGCGGCCCTGGAAATGAACTGGACTTTTTCCTGGCCGGCAATGCGGGCTCGGTCTAATAGCTGGCGCTGTTACGATGACGAGTACCGCCAAGGAGGCATGGCGCATATCGTTTTGTTTACATTTAACGCTTAGAATATAGCAAAGCAATTTTAGATCACTTTCTTTTTTTGTGCACCTTGAACCATGAATTTTGATTCTTTTGTATGTGTTCGGGAAGCTATTCCGGCAGTCATTGGTGGCTCCTCAGATATGTCCTCCTCTCAATCTCAATGTCCAAACGTGTATCGCCACGGTGAGCGTAGCTTAAAATAATGATTGAGATATGTTTTAAGGTACTAGATTCCCGGCTATTTTGTTGCATAATCTTTCGAGATGCTAAGATACGGCTTCGTCTTGGTTCACTATGACATCGGTATTTGTCCAAGGGAGAACCGGCCAAGCCTGTCTTCATAATTCCTATGAGAATATTAACACCTAGACAATTGAAAGATAAACAAGAGCAATCTCCTTATTCTCGTTGATATCCTCAATGTTTATCACAGATGCCCACAACCCCAATATTGCCTCAGCTACATGTCATCAAGCTTGGGCCTGGAGATGAGGCTCATAAGTCAAAGGCAGGAGATTACGCAATGTCATCTCGGATGAGTGAGCCTAAATCTTCATCTTCCAGATATATGCACTCGACAGTGGATAAATCAGAGCATTTCTTGGCCCTGGTATGGCTATGATGCCAAAAAGGAAGTTGCCGCCCCTTATCTGTGTAAAGGCCCACCTGCCATTCAGTACCGAAATGGCAATCGCACCTGCCTTCTGTGACGTTACAGCACACATCCAGTCGTTCTTTCCCTCAAATGCAAACTAGGGTCGAAATTGCCATATTTGGAAATGCCTCTGCAATTGCAACAGCCATTTTCGAGCCCCTGAGAATTCTGCAAACCCCAAACAATGCATATCATGACCAAGATAACAACAATGCTTTGCAGGCGACCACCGTGCAGCCCCCGGACTCCGCAATTGGGGGCCTTTTTAGCGATTGCCGATCTTATGGGGTTGCAGCCAGATTCAGATTTCAGCCCATCCCTAGATCTGAGCCCACAGCGCACGCGAGCGCCCCAAGAGCCCTTGCGTTGGGAACGATCGGATGAAACAGCAGAGATCAGCGCACGACATTGACGACAATCGAGGACTGCTCATGCAGCACAAGCCGGAGCAGAAGAAGGTCGCAAATCAGAAACACCAGGCATGTGAGTACAATAAAACGGCACAGTTGCTCTCAGCCGCCATAAAAATCTCCGGATCTTGAGCTGTTTTGGTTTATGGGCGTGTCCAGCTGCATTTTCCTGAGCTGTTTCTCCATCCTTTCCGTGTCTTTGTTTCTATTCTTGCACTCTTGCACGGCTTTTTTCGCCCTCCTTCGGCTAACTAACATATACCTAGATATATCCACAGACGGTCCGACGGGATCCTATTCTGATCTGTGCGTGTCGAAGATGGGCGCTGAGGATGAATTGACTGATTCTTGGGTCCAGACCGTCTACAGCACTACAACTTTTGTCTCTGTTTGGTCTTTGATGCGAATGGCTAGATCAATCGGTCAATCCAAGCCGAAACTGGGAGACATGACTAGCCGCGGCCAACAACAACAGATAACAACAGCTCTTCCCAGTTACACCCACCATCTCGGTCAAGACACCGACATCTCGCTCCCGTCAAAGCTGTTGACCCGGCAGGCTGGACAGGACGGAAATGCACGGAGCAACCCAAGGACTGTGCAGTCTACGAGACTGGTCAAAGGATTCACCAGGCTTTGTCGACATAACGGCGTGCAAACCAGACTTGATCAAAGATATCCCACCAAACGTCTAGTCCACAGAATATGCCGGTGAGATAGGCTAGTCCGCGCCTGGTTTCCGCGATGTTGAATAAAAATATGAGACGGCTTCCATCTCTGTGATTCCGCTACGGGAATGACAAGTACTTTTTAAAAGACCCGGCCGACATATACCGCCTCGACAGCAAACGGACCGGTACCTTTTTATTTGGTCCCTTTTCACAGGACAAAACGGACCAAACATATCTCGAAACGCTGGTGTCCAAAACCCTTTGCCTCCCCAGAGCAACGTAGGTGCATCCCTTTCCCCGCCAAACCACCAAGTTAGTGTCAACGACTTCCGAAGACTAACAAAGCATAATCCATACTGCAGACCCCGAGTCGACTGCATCATCAGTGACTCAATTTGGTTGCCCAGCCCCGCATCCCTGGCTTCTTTGTCAACCTTGGAACAGTCTCACAGTTATTACTTTATTTCTGGCCTCGTGGTCATTTCCATGTTTCTTTTTCTACATTTCCACCTTTGTTGTGCCACCAACATTTGCACCCCTTGGATCCAATTTCCACGAGAGAAAAAGAATTGTTCTTCGTTCTTCATCGAAGGTCTGTTGGTGCTCATTCTTTGACAGCTTTCCATCGAGTCTTCCCGCAAAAGGCGCATTTTACATTCCTCAATTGCAATCCACCCACATTCTCAATTGCGCCTCTTTTTGTCGACCCAAACGAATTTGGCCAACTTTATATAACCCACAGCTCCACACACTATCGAGCTTGAACCGAGCGTCTCTCCATCTCCCCAGAATCTCCCGGAACGCATCGTTTATTTTCCCTGCGATTTGGAGACCTCTTTACATCTCAACGGGCACCGACTTCCCAATTCCCCTCAAGCCGTCCCGGCTGTTGTCACAATATACAATCTGCTGGAAAGATGGTCCTTGCACTGCTCGGTTTTACTCATTACGGCTGACAGGACGCACTTTTTACGAAATTGCGCCCCCCAGAAAATACGATCGACCTTGAGGAATCCTTCCTCCTCATAGCGTCTCTCGGCCAAGCTTGGCACGCCTGATCCAAGCTCCAGGCATTTTTCTTGAAGAATTCGGATCGTCGTGTTTTTTTACTGCATGTCCAGTACATCTTCACCCCAGAAAAACGTGCGAAACTACGAAACTACTTCCCAAGCAGGCAGGATCGCCATTGGAGCCATCTATCCGTTTACCCTTTTGCCTCTTACCCAAGATCCTGGTAGCAAGACTTTTTCGTCTGCATTGTTGTCCAAACAAAGGTGGCTGGGTTTAACAAGAATTCAACGTCACCAACACTTTCCTCCCGTCTTGGTTTTTCCTGCCTTCCTGTCTCGACATTGGCAACTCTCCCCGCGAACGACAAAACAAAGTGCTTGAAACAATTGAAAAGACCACCACCGACCTCGCTCACCGACTCACGGCCTTCCAAAGTCTCACAACCAACAAAACGACCCTTGTGGCTGTTTTCTACCTTTTTTTGCCATGCGGTACTTGTGATCCAACGTCATCTCTTACTCGCTAGTCTAGCACGCGGTGTCGGTCACACAGCCTCTTGCAACTCCACTGGGGGAGCCAAGCTATTTTTCTTACCATTTTTCACCTTACCGCCCTGCCTGGTTTCTTCCTTTCACGAACTCTGACTTTTAATTTTCGGCTTTCAACTTTTCAACTTTCGGTTGTCAAACTCTCTTCGAAATGCAAAAGAATTCTCAGCACTCAATTCGCCTTCAAGCATGTCCAAATATTCAGCAAACATAACTTGACGAGCTATGACGCTGCTCACTGTTTAACACCAGACGAACCAACTACTCCCAGCGCCCATGTCTCCGCTTTCTCGCAAACGTCGAGCCGAACGAAACAAATACCTTCCAAGGTAGCACAACCTTTTACGCGCCGAGTACGAGTACCGTCGAAGGGAGGGGTGCACAAAGAAACAACACACGTTTTGTGTGCCCCGTGCACCCGCTGCACGAGGGTCACTCCCCGGCTGAGAAATGGCCGACGCGACATTCCCGGATCGCGGCCCGGCCGTGCTTGCCGTCACAACCGCAACCTTGGTCTTGTGCTCCGTCTTTGTCTTTTCTCGGATGGTTTGCCGTCTCGGAATTGTGCACCGCATCGGATGGGATGACTACTTTATTATTCTCGCATGGCTTCTTGCATTCGGCCTCAGTTTGACCATTATTCTAGGAACTCGGACTGGTCTCGGAAGATACGACATAAACATCCCAGCCGAAGACCGCGCCCAATTACGGGTCCGAGAATATGTCTTTTCTATTCTCTATGTACGTGATTTGTCGAGCAACATAATTTGCGACTCCAATGGCTACTTACCTAGCTGTACTAACATGTTTTCAGAACCCGGCTCTCATGGCCACCAAAACGTCCATTCTCATATTCTACCTTCGACTTTCCAAAAATACGATCCAAGTGCTGCGGCTCGGATCATACATCGTCCTAATTATCGTCAACGTTGCCGGCACTGTCCTTACGCTTCTCAACATCTTTCAATGCCGGCCCGTTGAGGCTGCTTTCCGGGATGTCCCCGGAAAGTGCATTCCTCTTCTCACCGAATTCATCTGCTCTGCGCCGGTCAACATTATCACCGACCTTGCCATTCTAGCCCTTCCAATCCCAGTTCTGACCGGCATGCGCCTGCCTATACGGCAAAAGACAATTCTCGTTGTGACGTTTGCTCTCGGTATCTTTGTTGCCATTGTCGACGTTGTTCGGATCTACTATTTGCAACAAGCCATCAACGTTGTCCACCCCGGCTCCTCCTCCGACCCCAACGCCATCTTTGGCGATGGCACTGACTTTGCCTGGAACGCGTCACTCTCCTTTATGTGGTCCGCCGTCGAGGTCAACGTCGGCATTACTTGCGCATGTGTTCCGACTTTGAAGCCTTTGATTATCAAAATCTTCCCGGCTCTCGTCATTGACCCCGATGCCAGCGACTACGGATCCTCTTATGCACGAGGCCTGGACACATCAAACGCCTCATCAGGTCAGGCCGCATCACAGACCGCCCGTCCTATGATGACCCCTCCTAATCAGCCTGGCGCCGGAGCGAAACAGTCGGATCTCGACGAGGCAAGTCCAGAAAAGAATAACGCCGCTATTGACAACGGAGGCCCGAGTACGGCGGCCCAAGATGATAGCGTCACGCCTTCAAGCCTCGAAGAGATCAAGTCTGCTCCTCGAAGACAAAGTTCAGACTCGCAACATCCGGATCTAGTAACAAATCAGATATCCATTGCCGACCATGCGCAGCGGTCGCCACACGCCAGCCTAACTCTGGCCGAGGTCCTCAGGGATGGCCCAAAATATCACAATCCGAAAACTGGAAGAGATGTGGCGCCGCAAACACCAACCAAACGAGTAACGTCCGGCACACGCCACGCATTCACCGCAGTCTCGCACAAATTCCATCCCACCAAGTCGCATGGATCGAAATCTTCTGAAGGCGGCAAAGACAAGTCAGTCTACTTTGGCTTCGTCAAGCTCAATACGCCAAAGAATATGCTCGAAGCGTCCGCTGTCGAATCATGGCGGTACTGCACCATCGTGGCCGTTTTGTTCTTCCTCTGGGGTGCCTCTTATGGACTCTTGAACACATTGAACAACGTCGTGGCCGCCGTAGCCAACATGACAACAACGCAGACCCTGGGCCTAACGAGTGCCTACTTTGGCGGCGGCTACCTCTTTGGCCCGCTTGTGGTCGGCGAGTGGGTTCTGCGCCACGACGAGCACCATCGCCGGCGAGAATCCACGCCGCAACGTCGAAACTCGCAGCCTGCGAGACGCACCAAACGGGCCACGGGCTTAGCAACAATACCTGCAACAGCAGCCAACGTCGCTTCCACCGCGACTACGACCATCAAAAAGCACTCGCACTATTCTGACTCGGGCGAAAACCAAATTGGAGGCTTCAAAGCCACTTTCATGGTCGGCTTATGCTTCTACGGCATTGGTACAATCATGTTCTGGCCGAGTGCAGTGCTCACCTCGTTCCCCGGTTTTCTCATCAGCAGCTTCGTCGTCGGCTTTGGCCTCAGTATCCTCGAGACGGCCGCCAACCCGTTCATTGTTTTGTGTGGACCCATGGAGTATGCCGAGATGCGGCTGCTTATTGCCCAGGGCGCACAAGGAGTCGGCAGTGTTCTCAGCGGCCTCTTGGCCCAAAATGTGTTCTTCGTCAATGTCGGCGTGTCCGGCAACACCAGCTCAACCACCCTGCTCGATGTCCAGTGGACATATCTGGCCATCACGCTCTTTTGCGTCGTCCTCATCCTCTTCTTCTACTACATGCCGCTCCCTGAGCTGCACGATGCCGAGCTAGAACTCGCCGCCAGCCGGATGCCCGTGGACGGGAAGAAGCGCAGTCTTTTTGGTCTGCAGCTGCGCACCGTCTGCTTGATTCTGGCCGTTTTCGCGCAGTGGACCTATGTCGCGTCGCAGGAAAGCATGAGCATCTATTTCCACCATCTAGTGACGTCGTGGTTGCCCGGCGGCGCGACGACGACGGGCAGGTCGGGCGCTCTGGTCAACGCAAACATTACCGACCATATCAAAGGCTTGTCATCTTCGCTCGTCATGGGCATGGCCACATCGAGCATCACGCCCGGCGCCGACTCGGACGACCCCGAAGGGCTCACCATGTCGGTGCCAAATTACCTGCTGATTGCCCGCACGGCCTTTGCGATATCGCGATTCTTCACGGCCTACATTGTGTACTTGGGCGTCAAGCACCCCAAGAACAAGCTGTTGCCCACACCTCGGACCATCCTGACCATCTCGGCCGCCCTCATGACGCTGTTCGCTCTTCTGATCGTCGTCCTCAAGCCCAGCAGCAACGCCAACCTCATCATGGTCCCCGTCACCCTCTTCTTTCTGGCAGAAGGACCCATCTGGCCCCTCGTCTTTGCCATTGGCCTGCGCGGGCAGGGAACACGCACAAAACGCGCCGCCGCCTACATTACCATGGGCGCGTCCGGCCCGCTGTTCTGGCCGTTTGTCATGTACGCCATCATGGAGCGCGGCGGGACCATCCAGATTGCGTTCATTATCGTGGTGGCCCTGATGGCGGCATGCACACTCTACCCGCTGTTCCTCACATTTGTCCGCGACGCGCGCGAGCTGACCAAAGTGGCGCCGTACGACTCTCGGCCAAGGACGGGGGCGGAAGCCGCACAAGCACAGGCATCATCCGGTCGGCACCCGGCCAGGGGTTTCGTGGGTGAGCTGGACATGACAATCCTGGGCGGCGGTCCTGACAACAGCAGCTCAAGTCAAGGTGGTTCATCCAGCAGGACCAAGAAGACGACGAACAAACAACCTGACGAGAAGAAAGATGAAGCACCACCCATAAAAGCACCGTCAACCCCTGCGGAGCTGGAGTCCCAGGCCGGCCCTTCATCTGGACCATCAGAGTCCCACCCCTAAAAGTATATATGTTTTACTATGTTACAAGTCTTTAAAAGACGATGCGTTATGTTTTTTATGTTATTTTATTTCTTACATGATACCACTTATATTTACTTACATACATTTCATTTTAATATTAAATTTTCAATCTTCAACGCTGAAATTATCACAAAAATGCAGAACATTAAATTTTATATATTTTAACATTTAAATACATTGTTATCGCTCTAAATGTTTTGCAAGTCGCCTTTTAACAACCGATTTTGGGCTCTGCATGGCTTCCAACTTCATTTAAATCCAAACAAGCCTTAGCGGCCAAATCTATCATAAGACATAAGAAAATGCGTAAACGTATAAACAAGATGGTGGTATATAACATGAGGAAAATAGGAGTATATATATGTTACGAGAAGACTGTCATCTGGATCACGCCTCCATTGTGGCATCGTGCTCGGCAATGGCTTCGCGGATCTCTTCCTCGTCTTCCTCGTCGGTGAAGACGGCACCTTCTTCGGCCAGACCAGGTGATGGCCTAGGCTTTGGTGCCGCCCAGCCGGTGCCTGCCTGGACAATGATGACCGTCAGGGCCACCATAGCTGCCCAGCGGTACAGCTCCAGGAGAGCCGACTCATAGCCTGCAACAGCTACCTCCCGCTCTTGGTCGTTGAGTACCGGATGGCCCTGGTTGTCGTTGCCGTACACGAGGGCAGGACTGCCGACAAGCTGTGTAATAAGCGTGCGGCGGGCACTGCTCAGGTTGCCGCCGTCCAACAAGGAGAACCCGTCGGCCAGTTTGGCCGCGAGCCGGCGCATAAAGAAACCGCCGCCGATGGACGTGCCGAAGCTGCCGGAGAAGCCGCGGAAGGTAGCCAGCAGGCTGGTAATAATAAAATGAGTTGATGGCCGCGTCAAGTGCAACAGGTGTGCCAAAGTGTAGTTAAGGTAGGAGCCCGTGCAGAAGCCGTTGGCAAATAGGGCCAGCACGTAAGCAGCAGTGCCGAGCGGTGAGGCATGAGCGCGGCTCAGAATGCCAACGATGGCCAGGGAGCCGGCAAACAAGAAGAGGGAAACGATACTGGGCAGCCAGAACGCACCGGAGCGTCTAACATGGAGCCAGCCAATAATCAGTCCACCGCTACCGAAGCCGAGGTTGGTGGGGATGAGGGCAGAGCCGGAAATGGAAGCCGAGAAGCCACGTACGGCGAGCACATAGATGGGTGCATAGTACAAAACAGTCCAGCGGGCGGCCATGACGCCAAGCTGGGCCAGGCACGAGAACAGGACACCGCGCGACTTGAGGACCTCAAGCGGTACAATAGGGTCGCCACCCGTGACACGGGGAACGTACCAGGCCTCTGTAGCAATGAACAACAACAGGCTGATGCCCGATGCCACAATGAACTTGAGCCGGATGGCGCCCGAGAGGCCGTACAAGAAGAGGACAATGGATAGTGTCAGAAGCGCAGCACCGAGATAGTCAATGCGGGCCAGCTTCTGCCAGACGGTCAGCTCGCGGCCGTACTTGTCGACAGCCGGAGCGCCGCCGCTCAGCTCGTGAGCACTCAGTTTGGGCATGCTGATCAGGATGCCAGCCGCCGCAAGCAGCGCAAAAGGTGCTTGCACCAAGAACAGCTCGCGCCAGCCCATGGTCGACAACAAAGCACCGTAGACGACAGCACCCGTTGACAGGCCAATGGTGAAGCCGGCGTTGACGAGCCCAACAAACAGGCCCCGGCGCCGCTTGCTTGTGAACTGCAGCACCACGATCAGTGACAGCGTCATGATGCCCGCGCCGCCCATGCCGACAATGACGCGGCCCACCAGGAAAACAGTCAGGGTCTTGGCGTAGGCCGTGACAACAGCACCGGCGGCAAAGCACAGCCCCGACACGGCAATCAGGTGCGATGCCGCAAAGACAGTGGCAAGCCGGCCAATGAGCGGCGCAAACGACGCCGACGAGATGAGGTAGGTGCTCGTGAACCACATGGCGTGCTCGTAGGCGTTGAGGTCGGCCGCCACGGCCGACTGGGCCATGGTCATGCCGCTCATGTTGCTGGCCTGGAGGAAGATCAAGGCCCACATGCTAAAGATGATTGCATAGGCGCGGCCGGGCGTCAAGAGCTGTGAGTTGGATGCCGAAGACGCGTCGGACAGCCGGCGGGCGCTGCCGGACTCGGTGGCATTGTCGCTAGCGCCATATGTGCTGTTGGCGACAGGTGTGTTTGTATTTGTGTTTGTGTTGGCGACGCCGGTGACTGAGCTGCTTGAAGAGCCATTGGGCGGAAGCAGCGGATCGACCTCGGAGCTGGCCTGGCGGCCGCCTATTGATGGAGCCATTGTATGTGATGGATGTGAAGAAGAAGCGAGAGACGAGAAGACAACTAGCTTAAATGGTTGGATGCATTGCAAGCTGGAGGATGCAATTGTTGTGAATATTGTCGGGGAAAACGCTGGCCGATAAGGGGTAAATAATACGTCGTAGGGCTTATCGCAAGGTGAAGGTGAGACGGAAATGTCGGTGATCAGATTAGATGGCCAAGACGTTAAACAGTGTGTTGGTGAGATTGACCCATCCTTGGAGAATTGGATTAGGATAAAAAATTGTGTAGGAGGAAGAAAAAGAAAGAATGGGAAAGGAGAACAAAATAAAATAAAACACAAAATACGGAGGCCGGCGGACAAAAGAGGAAGGATGGAAAATCGAGGAGAGGAAGGTGGAAGGTGCTGTTTTGTTTCTTTCTGGTTTGGTTCTAGGCAGGCAGGAGCTGTCGGCACGGGGGGAAAGGCCGTACCTGCCCGGACAAGTCGTAGGGCGTGTGTCACTGTGAGAGGTCAAGTTTGACGAGGAAAGTGTGCCTGGATGCGCTAGTTGGCGCCAATAAAGGCAGGAACACAAACCTCCGTGGTCGCAGCTTGGTAAGCCAGAGACAGCCATTGAGATTTTTTCTGCACGGTTTTTGCTACGCTTTTACGTATTACTGGAGCTGTCCACAAAGGTGTGGCCCCCTTCGTCGGCGCGCTAGCGCCCCAAACCACCGACCTGGGGCAATCTTTTAGTAAATACTCCGTATTAGCTTTTGTCACTTTGGCATGCGATCCTCGTGCTTGGAGGTGTCTTGGGCCGCCTATGGCCGCCGCCCCAGAGTGACACTGGGCCAGCCCAGGCCTAAAGAGGCAGGAACTGATAGCACACAAGTGCATTGGCGCGCCCACTGATTGATAACGATAGCATCGCGGCACATCGGTAGCGGCAGAGACCCAGAATCCAAGAAACTTGACAATTCCCAACAGGACCGGCTTTTCAATGCCGGGACCCTGGACGGTGTCTGTCCAATTGCACATCGAGGGCTGCAGAAATGCCCCAAGTTTACATGACACGGTGCGCCGCTTTACGGAGGGTGCAGCAACAACTATTGTTGACGATCTACGGAAATAAGGTTGTGCTTATAATGATGTCCATTTGCTATGCTGTGCTATTTCTGCCCTACCGCATCGTTTTACTGCCCGCCCAGAATCTTGCCAAACACATCCACGCCGTGAATGCCCAGACCAGTGCCGACGCCAGCCGCGTACGCGCCCACGCTCTTCATCCGCCTAAATCCAGCCGCATCCGACACGCCGCCGGCACCTATAACCTGGATGTGGCCCAGCGCTTTCGGCTCTGCATCGAGCCGCTTGCGCAGCGTCGACACGTTGCCAAGAGCAATTGGGTGCAAAGGCGCACCCGCCATGCCGCCAATTCCTCCACCTGGCAGAGCAGGTGCTGGTTCGGAGTACGAGCCGCCCGTCATGACAAGGCACGAGCCGAGCGTGTTGGTCGCCGTCAAAAAGCTAATGGGACAGACGCCGGTCTCGCTGTTGGTAGCCGACGCCAGCAGCGCCCCGACCAAAACGTCAAACTGGCCGGCGTGCGTGTACGGCGGCGTTTTGAAACCGACTGGGATCACAGTGCCCTTGGACTCGGACGACTCATAGACTTCAGTGACTGCGCCTTGAATGGCCGTCAGGTACGAAAGCAGCGCCGTCCCGTCGTACGCCGGTGGTGGCTTATTGGGAATGTTGGGGCAGCTCAGGTTGACCTCCATGGCCAGCGGGACGCCACTAGGGTCTGGAAGCGTGAGCTGAGCGGCTGCAATGCGCTTGTAGCACTCGGCGACATCTTCCGGGCCGCCCGTCACCGACACCAGAAAGCCCTTTGGCTTGGACTCGGGAGTGCGCGACTCGGCAATCGTCTTGATAAATCCCAGGTACTCGTCAAGTACAATCGGGCTGTATCCCAGCGTGTTGAGGCTAGCGCTGTTCGCTTCTGCGTTGGTCTCAGCTGCTTTCGCCGTCACTGCTGGATCGTGTGTCGCGGCATCGAAGAATGTGAATTGGTGCACCTCCGGATTGTGATCGAACCCGACCAAAAGAGACGTGCGTGTTGTGACGGCGCCGGTGTGTGGGCAATCGTAGAGCTTCGTCAGGTCGGCAACGTCCGTAGCCCACGGGTTGGCCGTGTTGAGCAATGGCGGGTCGATCTTCAGCGGTGGTGGCAGAGCCATATTGGATCGTAAATGTGGTTATATTGGTAAGTTATGCTATTTATCGCCGTTGCCTCGTGAGGTCGTCAAAGTGATGATTGTGTGTCGTGCGGGTGTAAGAGGGTGAGAGTGTTGGAGCTCGATATGAGGGGCGGGGTTGGCCGATGGTTGGAGAGATAAGATAATGCAGATTGGTGCGGGTATCAGTGGTGGCCAGACTGAGGCCGAATTTGGTAATTATATCCTGTCGACCGATAATCGTATACTTTATTCGTATTTGTTTCAATATATATCGTTTTCGTCGTCTTTGGATGCTTATGTTTGGTATGGATGTACTTTAAAAGAGGTCGTCAATGGCCTTGTCGGAGTCCTTGCGGATCAAGTCCAACATTCCCTGTTATTGTTAACATCCTGTTCCACAAACAATGCACACATCGATGCCCATATTGCTTTATTAATCGGTGGAGAAAGTCGTACCTCGGGCATGATGGGCTTGCCGTCGTCGCCCTTGACGTAGCGGAACGGCATTTGTGTGCTTTCGTGCTCGTTGAACTTGAGCTCAGGGTAGTCGAGGTAAGGAATGTCGTCAAGAGCGACTGCGCTTATTAGTGACATGCAAAGACCAGGGACTATGTTTGGAGTGTCTGCCGTCCACTTACTCTTCTGCTCGGCCACAATACGCGTCACACGGACGGCCGTATCGGTCGTCATTTGCTTCGGGCCAAGGCGACGGCCCGTAAAGCCCTTCTTGCGGAGCTCCGACGTGCGGTCTAAAGATCAGTACGGGAACAAAATATTTATCAATTTGCAAGGACTGTTGGCTCACCTCTTGGCGGGTCGTCGCCCAAAATGCCGCCAAACAGAAACACATCGAAGAGCTCGCCGTCCTCGGGCGACAGTTCTTGGGTGGCGGCGGGGTCCAGCAGGCAAACGCGAGCCTTCTTGGCCGGGTCTTGGCCGTAAACTTCCTCGACGCCCCGGGTCTCGGCGACAAAGCCGGGCGTGTCCTTGAGCTCCTGGGGAAGGGCTAGAGTCGCGGGGATGGATGACAGGCAAAAGTTGCCCGTTTCGCGAGCAATCGTAATGTACTCGAGCTCGGACCACTGACCCAGTTCCTCGTCGAGGTGCTCAACAATGTATGTCTTGCCCATTTTGACGTATTTCGAGGGATATTCGAGTCAATTGACAGGTTGGCTTGTCGTCTCGTTTGGTATTTTGAGTATTTTAAGTATTTCGAGCTTTTGTGAAGAGTAAAGCTTCTCTTCAACAGCTTCATTTTTGTTTCCTAGCTCCTGTGAAAATTTTCGGCCCCCTCCATTGAGCTGGATCTCGAAATTACATAATCAAAAAATGGGTCATCTAATACCCATCTGGTGGAAAGCACGATCCTCGCGGCTGCCCCCTGGCTCGTCTCGAACTGCCTAGATAAAACGAACGTAACAGGGTAAAACGCATCAAATATGGCAGGCAGACACGATGGTAAGGGGCGTCTCTTTCCTCCTTCTGCCTTTTTGGCTTATCTGCTCTTCCCATCTTTCCATCGTTCCATCTTTTCTGATTTGTTCTTTTGCTCTTTCCTCCATCTCTTCCCTCCACCGGCCGGAACGGCATCTATTGATACCTCTTTTCGGCAGCAGACCTGCCGTGCTACAGCGCCTTAATCTAAAAGCCCGCCGCCTGTTGGTGCTGTCGAGTTGTCAAAACTAAACCAACAGCCCAGCTAACACAGACCTGACAGCCGTTTCCCTCCGCTGTAACCCGCCCTGTCCAGCTAGCGCTGTTCTACTGCGTCGTCTAGAATTGCGTCTCCTGCTTCCGGAACATATGGACCCACAAATATTGCCCCAAATTGGGAAAGCGGTCCACTTGCGCTGAGAAGGGGAAGAGTCGCCCTGACCACGAGAGCCACAGCGGTGTTTTTGCTTCGTACAGGTGCTGGACGTGTCGCAAATTGGCCAAAATTGACTCGCAATATCGCTATCTTCCTCGCTTCGTCAGCTCCCCCAGGCGGCAAGCAAAACGGGGAATTGAGTGGGTGGTGAGCTTGACCAGCATCCAGGAATCCACCTTGACCACGTCTTCTGCTCCTTCCCGCTGCGCACGCGCAAGGACACCTACTTCGTATCGAAGATCCGAACCGTCCTCCCTTTTCTCTTCTCTTTTCGTTCTATCGACTCGACATTCTTACCCATCCGAACGAACAACGGGGCATCTCTTTTTCATCCCTCTTTTTCTTCTTTTCGTCCTACCTGCATGCGTGCTCTCGACGGGCCTGCTGTGCACCATTGAACGATAAAGGGTAGACCATCTGGGATTGGTTCCAGAAACCCATCCAGGCGGCGTTTTCGTTTTGCTGTTTTCGTTTCAGAATTCAGAATTCCCTTCTCTTTTGCCTTTTTGTCGACTACGTTTCTTATTTTTGCCTTCTGTTTCTCTCTTTTGTGTTACTTTTCATCCGCATTGGCTTGTTTACAGCCACGTCTTTCCATCGATCAACCATATCATCTCCCATCGATTACTGACGACGATCCATTTCCACGACAACTCCCTCTCTTTCAACGGCCACCACAGCGTGTGCCTCCTTTCCGTCTACTTGTAGGCGCATCGATTGTCGGACACGGTCGACCAGGCCTCGCTTCATATTCGACCCGAACCTCCCGAACAACTTCCTCCCTCTCCAACATCCTAAAGATCAGACACTATGGTTGCCACAAAACCGTCATCATGGCGGAGGTGGCCGGCCATCGCTGCCGCTGCCGCCGCGGCAGTGTCCCTCTTTTCTAGCGGCGCACAGGCTGCGTCCGCCGGTGACTACTTTGTACACTCGTTGCCCGGCGCGCCGCCAGGGCCGTTGCTGAAGATGCATGCTGGGTGAGTACATACGCTGCGTGATGCTGTCTAGCCAGCCCTTGCTAACAGGACAGCCACATTGAAATCACACCCGAACACAACGGTAACATGTTCTTCTGGCACTTTCAAAACAAACACATTGCCAACCGGCAACGGACCGTCATTTGGCTCAACGGTGGCCCGGGCTGTAGCTCAGAAGACGGCGCCATGATGGAGCTAGGCCCGTACCGCCTCAAGGACGAGAACACGCTTGTCTACAATGACGGCGCATGGAACGAGTTTGCCAACGTCATGTTTGTCGATAACCCCGTCGGCACGGGCTTCAGCTACGTCGACACCGACAGCTACGTCCACGAGCTCGACGAGATGGCCGCGCAGTTTATCACCTTCCTGGAGAAGTGGTTTGCCCTCTTCCCCGAGTACGAGCACGACGATGTAAGTAGCTGGAGCTTGGTCCTTGCACAGCGCTCTATCTTGATACTAACCTTTGTAGCTCTACCTTGCTGGCGAGTCTTTTGCTGGTCAACATATCCCCTACATCGCCAAGTACATCATGGAACGGAACAAGAAGCCGGAGACCGAGCATAAGTGGCAGCTCAAGGGCCTCCTCATCGGCAACGGCTGGATCTCGCCGCCCGAGCAGTACGAAGCCTACCTCGACTTTGCCTACGAAAAGAACATTGTCACCAAGGGCTCGGATATCGGCCAGATGCTCGAGCAGCAGCGCCGCATCTGCCAAAAGGACCTGGCCTCGGGCACCTTCCAGAACGTCGACACGCCCTCGTGTGAGAAAATTCTGCAGGACCTGCTCCAGCTGACCAACCGCAACAAGGGCAACGACCAGGACTGCGTCAACATGTACGATGTGCGCCTGCGCGACACCTACCCGAGCTGTGGCATGAACTGGCCGCCAGACCTCGAGCACCTCACGCCGTACCTGCGCCGTGCCGACGTCGTGGCCGCCCTGCACATCAACCCCAACAAGAACACGGGCTGGTCCGAGTGCAACGGCAACGTCGGCTCGCAGTTCCGCGACAAGAAGTCCACAGCATCCATCGGTTTCTTACCTGACCTGCTGGCTGAAATTCCGGTCGTCCTCTTCTCCGGCGCCGAAGATCTGATTTGCAACCACCTGGGCACCGAATCGTTGATTGGCAACATGCAGTGGAACGGCGGCAAGGGCTTTGAGCTGAGCCCCGGCAACTGGGCGCCGCGCCGCGAGTGGACCTTTGAGGGCGAAACGGCCGGCTTCTGGCAGGAGGCCCGCAACCTGACATATGTCCTGTTCTACAACTCGTCGCACATGGTGCCCTTTGACTACCCGCGGCGCACGCGCGACATGCTCGACCGCTTCATGGGCGTCGACATTAGCAGTATTGGCGGCACGCCCACCGACTCGCGCCTCGACGGCGAAAAGGGCGTCGAGACATCGGTCGGCGGCGCTGCTGGCAACAGCACGACCCAAAAGGCCGACGAAAAGGCCAAGCTGGACGCGGCCAAGTGGCAGGCATACCGCAAGAGCGGTGAGATCGTGCTTGTCATCGTGGCCGTCGCCGCCACGGCCTGGGGCTACTACGTCTGGCGCGAGCGCCGCAAGGCCAGCCGCCAGGGTTACCGCAACGTGGCCGGCGCATCGCCGTCCGACACGCGCCTGCCTATGATGCAGGGCGGCCGGGGCGGTAGTGGCAATGGCAACGGCAACAGCACCCGTCTCGAGAACTTTGGCCGGCGCCGGTCCAACCGCGACCTGGAGGCGGGTGATTTCGACGAGAACGAGCTCGACGACCTCAACGCGACGACGCCAACAGAGGACCGGCGGTACAGCCTGGGCGGTGACAGCGACGAGGAGGATGAGGGCGGCGACACGAAAGGTGCCGCAACGAAGCAGGCGTCTGGAAACGGCGCAGACACAAAGAAGGAAGGAGGCAAGTAGGGAGATAGGAGGGAGAAGTTGGAGGCAAGAATGTACAGAGTGGGACATTTTCATGAGAATGAAAAATAAAACAGAGGACAAGGCTGAAAAGCATGAAACCTCTTCCCGTCCGCATACAAACACACACACACACACACATAAGCTGTTAAACAACAGCATTTTTCAGTCATAGCCAGTCATCGTTTTCTTTTTGTTGTTTCATCTATATATATTTATCTGGGTCCGGGTTTGCTCATGATTTACCTTCTGTTTAGATACTGTTTGTATCCTTGTATATAAAAAGACAAATGGAGTATCACGTTTGAACTTTCCTCGCTTTCCTTGCATCTGTATCATATCTTTGCATAAGTTTGGTTTCCACCATGTATATGTATTGCTGTGCCTTAAGGATAAACAAGGCAATAAGAAGTGGGATGCGCTTGGCACCATCCATCACTTGGTTCCATGGTTCTATCTACGATTGAGCGAGAGAACATTCTGTTCGATGTTTCTAGATGATTTGAGATGTAGCTACGAGCGTCTGCCATGAGACAAGATGCCCACTCTTCTGGTGTTTCTATTTTTATTTGTCTACGGCGAGTATCTGTCCTTATAAAAATCTGCCCGACACCGCCACAGCAAGGCAGCTGCCAATGTCAGACTTGCTTGATGAGTTCTTTCATGAGATCAAGAACGCAGATACTGGAATTGTTGGGAATCCCTTTTGCGGCGCCACCAGAGAGTGAGAATAGAGGCAAATCCGATGTCGTTGAGTGTTTTCCTATTACGAAATGAAGACAAACAAAATATCATTTACCGTGTCGTCTCCGGAGCATCACGTCAATTGCTTGTCGGACTCTCGGACAGTTCATGCAAGTTGAGCTCCATCTCGGGACATAACGGCATCATCACAGGAGGCTTCAATGACTCTTTTGCTCCTGTCTTTTCGACGAGCTCGTAATTCCTCGTTGATTTCGTAGCGACCAGTTCTCGACCTCGGCGATGCCCTCGTGCCCCATGCAAAAGGAAGGAGCGTCTGGGCTCTATGGCAGCCTTTTCCGATGTCGGTACGTCCCTAGCTGGCGAGGAAGGTGCGAGGGAGCGAGTGAGCTTGGGGGCCAATTCGCCAGTCAATTCCACCGCCAGAAGGAGAAGGAGGGACCTGTTATGTCATAGTGGGGATATCACGGGCTGTTTATCAGAGGGCCCACTTTGGGATTGCAGTCAAACTGAGAGCTCAGAGCCAGCGAGGACCACTTCGTGGTCGAATA
The DNA here is from genome assembly GCA_021396245.1 of Sporothrix humicola. Lineage (NCBI taxonomy): Eukaryota > Fungi > Ascomycota > Sordariomycetes > Ophiostomatales > Ophiostomataceae > Sporothrix > Sporothrix humicola. The sequence goes on along the minus strand of WNYE01000006.1, from coordinate 194,923 downwards.
GCTTTATCGGCCTGCAGGGGCTTGCGATAAAGCTGTCTGTCCTTTGCTTCGTATCTGCACAGCACGCCGTACTTCTCTTTGTGTTTTGTTGCAGCTGTGCCGTGTCTTGCGTGAGTCGTACGTCTCTTGCTTCCGTTTTGTGTTTCCCCATCGTCGGATGCGTCACGCCACATTTATTCTGGGGCCTGGCCCTTCTCAGGGTCTGGCCAAGGTCATGTCACACACGGGAAACGCAATTTGTGAAAGAAAGAGCACGAATACAGGCCGGGAAAATTACTTGCAGATGGAGGAAGTGAGGTGTAAATAGACCAGCCTTCTTGCACGCCATTCCAGAGCTGTTGGTGCACTTGTTTGACCATTACCGTTTGCCTTGTAAGACCTGCCTGGACACAGTAGAAGTGTATCTTCAATGTCTTTGAACATCAATCGATCGCCTTAGACATGGCCAAAAGGGTGTCGAGACAATTCCCCGAATTGGAGTTTCAGAGTGTTTGCAATTGCCCTCTCTGGTGTTGCTTCTTCGTTTTGGCGACGTCATTGCCTGGCGCTCTTTCCTTCCCAGCCTTTCTCAACAATTTGAGAACCTTCAAAAGAAAAGGAAGGAGCGAACGAGAGCGCAAACAGGACAACGGTCTTGTGACCTTTCCAATTGACTCACCTGTGGAGATCAGAAAAGGACAGAACATTGATAGAAAATAGAAACAAACATCGTCAACTCTCGGACTTTTAGCCAATCTGTCATTTCTGGCAGCTTCTAAGCCATTGCACCCGTGGACCCTGTTCGTTATTCAGCTTCTGCCTCTTTGCCTCTTTTCTCCTATCACATAACCTGCCAGGCAAACGAGACAAGGACGGTGGGGCAGGAGCTACGGGCGCCGGCAGTGCCTGCTGTCCAGACCTGTTTTTAGTGGGCAGGCGGGCCCGTCCTGCGCGTGATCGCGTGCTGGTGCACAAAGTGGAGAGAGACCCGTTTCTTGTGTAAGATACCGTCGTCACTTTTACGATTATGATTATGACTCCCACACAGAGACAGCTTCAGCCCTGTCCTTTTGGAGCTCTGTTGACATTTCGTTCCTAATTCTGGTTCCTGAATTGGCTTTTCGGACGAGCACGAGGACAGTTACAGCTCCAACCCTATCACATTAGCACGGGAGCAATTAAGAAGAGGGGACCAATCTTCAGCTTGGCAGAAAAGGGAAAAGCCGAGATGGAAAACAAGCAACAAAAGAGCGTAAGAGTGGGAGAAGGGTGGCATCGCCGTGGGATGAAGTGGGATAGATGCCGGCCTGGCCCTGGCAAGAGCCGTGGCCTTGCTGTTCTGGCCCAGGTATTGCTCATCGTAAGATATCAAGACGAGGCAGGAAGAAAACAGTTTGTTCCACCAAAAGAGAAAGAAGCGCCGGAGAAGAGGTCATTTGGACGGGATTGCGTGCGCGGACGTAAAGGCAAACGGGGACAATTATTGGACACAATGGACAAAAGAATGACTCCGAAGTGCGTTGAGCGTCTTGAGCGTCAAATTCAGACCAAAGAACAACCTCTAACCTCAACCCATATGATGACCAAAAAGGTTGGGACGGCGTCTTGCATCGTCGTTTTCTTTGTCTTCGTGATCACTTTGCTCACGCGGGCAGTTTGGCAGTGGGGGCCAGGCAAAGAGGAATGGAGAATGGGGAAGAGAAGGTGGCGCTGTAGCAGGGCCAAGAAGTCATGGAAACAGCGAGAAACTCGGGGGCACTACAGGCGGCTTACAGCGCTTGCGCAAACACTTTCCCAAATGCCTTGCACTGCCATGTCCTTTCTTCTTCGAGTGGACCACAGACAAAGACCCACATTTACCGGAGAACAGCCAAAGGATCCACTCCCTCTTCTTCCTCTCTGCGACAGGCAGCGCTAGCGTGGGCCAATTTTGCGGGGTATTGCATGGGTGTGCATGGGCAGACATGGGTTCTGTCCGCGAGAGGATGAAGAAACAACGTGTGAGAGCAAGCCCGAGTCGGGCCACCCTCACAGCGTGTCTCCTCATGTTCGAAAGAACAATCCTCTTTCCCACCATTTCCCTACCTGACCACCACTCACCGTTCCAATAATACCAACCTCTTTCCCACTTGCCAATTCCACTTGTTTCGGGGCGCAGGAAGTGCTTTCCGAATGTAGATTTGGGACTGCGAAACGAAAGGGAAGGCGCGATCGGGAACGTGAAGCTAGAGTGGGTCCAGGCTGATGTCACAGAAGGGGAACAGGACTGGCAGATTTATGGGGCTGCGAGGGTCTTCTCTGGGAAGGAGAAGGGGAAAAGGGCATGATGCCGCCTGCTTGTTCGTCATCGCATATCCATATCAATTCCATCGACATCCAATTCTAAACGCTCCAATTGAAAAAGAGCGAAATAAACAAACAAAACAGACAGAACACAGACGGTGGCAGTCCGGCCATAAACTACAGTTGGAAACAGCCGACAGCCGTTAGCACGTTTATGCGGGGAGCTGACAGAGGCACAACGCTACAAGGAAGAACATTAAAGCATGTTGAGAAGGAGGGAATGTACTTCTTCGACGGCGCCAGAGTTTCGTCTTGAGGGGAAATGGCATTCCAAACGGAGGCCACGTCCAACCCGCCGATCCCGTTGAGAACGACAATGAAGAACGAACCGTACAGAACATACCAGAAAATGGAAGGAAGGAGAGGGGAGAGGGGAAAGGAAGGGATGGACCAAGGCGAGCAGGTTCGCAAGCTCCCAAGGAAGGAGTTGCTATTGATGCTTCCCCTCTCTCAGTTCTCATATTCGTGCTACCGTAGCCTCATGGAATTTTGTTGGGGAAAGAAGGTGAGAGAACGTGTGGATGGCGACAGGAAAGGGGGTGGAAAAAAGAAGGCACGCCGTCTACACGCAGGGTACTCAGGGTACTCCGTCCGCTCCGTGTTCTCCGTGCTGTTTGCTTGTACTGGGAATACTGAACAAGAGGCAAGAAGGGGAGGTGAGGGCGTCAATTGTTCTTTCCCGCCCCCCTGGTTGCGTCAGGTCACGCGACTGTAATTCGGGGTCGTTCCAATGGGAGACGTCACCGTAGCTTAGCTCGCCTGACCTGTGTGGAGTGGGGGAATGTAAATGGGAAAGAACGATGGAAGAAAGAAAGGGAAAGAGCGACACTGGTGACAAGAAACTTGGAGCAAACGGGAATTACGGTTGGCTGCAGAGACATTGGCAAGAGGTAGAAAGGGAAAGGGGGGCGGAGAGGGGATCTGTATGAGTGGCCTGTTCGTGAGGTTGCTTCCCCGTCAGTTCCTTCCCCAATTCGCTCTTTCTGTTTCTTTCTGGTCTTTCCTCTTTCTTTCCTTCCGAGAAACCCACCCTCCTTCCTGCTTTCTCCCTGCCTCACTGTGACTGTTCTCGATACCACCCTCCATCCTCAGTTTAAAAGAGCCCGTCCTTCCACACTTGCATTCTCACATTTCCTTCCTCCTATTCTGCATCTCTGCTTCACACCATCACAAAGAAACACAACCAAACACTATCGACCAACGTCAGCTTGCAGGAGCTCTCTTAAACAACCAACCGCACTCTTCCTCTCTCTATCTTGTCTGCTTCTTGTTTTCCTCATCTCTCCCCTGTCCTCTCACCACACTCAATAACACAATAAACCACTCATCTATCTCGCCATCCACATCCACCCCCAATCTTCTACTTCTGCCATCGAGCCAACACATAGCCCAACCGTCGTAGAGGCCAATCATAGCCTTTTGGGAACACGCTTGTCGCTCTAAAGCCATTGGACAGTCGAGACAGTCTACACAGCACTTAGGCCTCGTTCCGCATCGTCCTTTGTTCTTGACCCTCGTCGTCGAATCGCCTCGCATCCCTTGGCTCGTTTCGCCTTCGTCGAAACCCTTTTCCCTCTCTTCAGAGCCTTCTTCTGACCACTCTCTGTTTTATTTCTCCTATCTCCCTTGACCCTTTTTTATTTCTTTCTTTAAAAGAAATTCTCCATCAACTTTCGGCCGCCTTCCATCTCTATCAACATCCCGTCTTCTTATCACGCAAACGCCCGTCGTCTTTATCCATCAAACCATCTACGATCGCCACGGGCTATCAGTTTCGTGACGTATAAAGTGCCACTTTTTTCATCAACTTTGCAATCAGTAAGTCTCGGCCTTGTGTTCATTATCTCTGGCAGCATTTTGCCCTTTCGCCCATCAGTCTCATTTGCTCGCCGAGACTAGTCACCTGGTGCATGCCGGAAATACATCCCCAATTCCATCAATTCCCTCTACCATATTGCACTACACTTCTTTTTGTCTCTTAGACATCTGTCAGTCTTTGGCTGCTCTTGTCTACGACATATTACTCTACTACTCCTCAACACAATACGAATCCTACCTTTTAGTTGACCCCGCACCTACATCGTCATTTAAAAGGACGTCTTCCCCCTAACACATCTCAAAGGACTATTCTCCTGTCATTTTCTTTCTTCTATTCCTCCTTTCATTTATCTCTTTCCATCTATATTCCATCCATCAACAGTCAGTATCCCTTGCATGCACCATCAAGTCATCTCTACATTCATCATAGTTGATGTTTGTTTTGTTTTGATTGTTTGGAATATCGATTTTTGGCATTGCTGCTACCAATTATATCAAATACACGCTAACATCTTGACAGTGACTCGTTCGCACAAGTTCAATGACCGTCCCCGTGGCGACATGGCGGAGGCCTACTCGCCCGATGACAACATGCCCAAGTTCTTTGCCAAGAACGGGTTTGCCGACACCGACCCCAAGAAGACCAAGAAGAACGGCAATGGCAAGGGCAACTGGGGCAGCATGGGCGAGGAGGTCGTGGACCAGCAGTTCAACTTTGTCAATCCGCGCCGCCGGTCCAACAGCAGCTCGATGACGACGGACATCAAGAACTTCAAGACCAAGTTTGATGTCAACGAGCCGGAGCCCGTCTTTGAGGAGGACATCCACGGTCCCCTCGAGGACGACGAGGACACCCTCCGTTCGATGGACTCAAACTCGACCGAGGGGTCGGACGACATGAAGAACTAAAGGGGACGAAAACCCAAAAGTTTCTTTTTCAGCATGATGGGCATATGAGCATTGTTACGCGAAATGGCCTTCCTTCTTCTGACTCTTCTTTCATCATTCTCTTCCTTTTTTCATCTTGATTTTTCCCGCGCAGCCATTTCACATTTCATTGCCTTGCCTCTTTTTGCTTTTACTTCATATTTCCTTTTTTTCTTGTGTACGGAATTATGGGAAATCTGCATGTGTATGATCCAGTGTGTTGCCTGGTCGGACCCAGGAGCACTTTTATGTTTCTTTTCTTTTCTTTTTTTCACTCTCTTTCTACCAACGGATCGGTATGGGACGGTTTACGGGTATGGGACTATGAACGCTTGACGAAACTTTTTACGGCGACGCGAATGTATTATTACTTTTGACGATATATTGCGCGGCTCGCAACATATAACGAACTTTTCATTTCCTACTCTTCGTCGTTACTGGGAAGACACCTTGTCTCTTCTGGCGACGCGAAGCAGTTGTATCATATAATTAGCTAGCAACGAAAAACAAAAACATTGATGCATCAAACCATCTTCAGCGTGCCAAACTTGTAGTGAGTTTTATTCAGCATATAGTCGTATCGTGTCGTATCGTTATGAATAATCCAGATGCCCGAATGGGCCATCATCTGCCATTGATTTATGTCTTACAACGTTCCACGAGAGCAAAATGGAAAAGTGATCTTGTCGCTGGCCTGTTGGGGTTGCCCTCGATCTTGATGGATCCAATTCGCAGGCACGATTTGGGGTCGTCGAGGTTTGACGCGTCCTTGCCCACGCCGACTGGCAGAACAATGCTCTCGCCGTCCACCACAAAGGGGAGTGTAATCCGCTCTTCCTGCGGGCCTCCTTGGTCTTGCACAGCCGTCAGAGTCTGCACTTTGGCTGGCCATTCGCTGCCTTCAGGGGCCCCTAAAGCCGCCTGCAAAGCATCTCTGGAGGCTTCCGGGCACGCAGTCAGGGAAATATCGTCAAGAATGGCCCGTTTCGGTTGGCCGGCAAGTTTGGACGACTCCAGCGGCTCAAGGGTTGTCCAGAGTGCTCCCAGTGCGCGGTACTGCCTGTCAATATCGGCTGCAGTCGTTTGTGTCGTTAGGGCAGAGTCATCGTCGGCCTTTCCCTTCCTCCACACAATCTGCAAGTCCCCCTTTTTGAACTTGGGCGCTGCTGCTGGCGGGAACGGCGGCGTGTACGTGGCTGCCTCCTCGGTCTCGGCAGCTCGCTCGGGCAGGTACAGCCCACGCTTCAGGACCTCGGCCAACAGGTGCGCGCCAATGGGCGCCAGCAGCTGGTGCAGCGCGGCCGACGTGATGCTGTCGTCGAGCGGGAGGCCGAGCTGGCCGTTGGTGTCCCTGGTATCGAGCACCGTCGTCGTCGGCCCCTGCAGCAGCCGCCGCCCGCCGTCAAAGGTCGTCTCGTGCAGTGTCTGGATCGTCACGCCCGTCCGCTGTCTTCCCCAAAGGACGGCGTGCTCAATGGGCGCGGCGCCGTGCAGGTCGGGCAGCAGCGACGGGTGCACGTTGAGGCCACCAAACTGGGCGGCCTTCAACAAACGGGGAGGGACAAAAAGGCCAAACGAGACAGCAACGATCATGTTGGGCGGTGACCCCGAGGCAGACGCGGGCGGCGTCCAGCCGGTAAACGTGTCGCGTTCGTGGACCGGCAGGCCGAGATCGGTCGCCAGCACCTTGACGGGGCCTAGACGGTTAGCAAAAATTGACTTGGAGGATTGGTTTTCTGGCCACAAGACTCACTCTCAATGAGATTCTTCAATCCCCGACCCGTGCGTTTTGCTGGACGGACGACGACGTCGAGAGAGGCAATGCGGCCTGGCGCACCATCTATAGACGTCACGTCCACTCCATCGGTCCTTTGCTGGTCCATGACACTGTGCAGAGCCTGCAGGGAGGCGCAGCTGAATGCATCGGAGCCGCAAAAGAGGATGCGGAGTGGCTCATGACTGTTTGGAGAGCCTGGCGAGTGAGACGAGTACGGTCGGATGAGGTGGAAATGTGAGGCAACAGCTGTTCTCCTAGTGAGTCGTGCAGCTATTGAAAATGTGGAAAGTGCCAACTTTGGCCGGCACGCTATCGGCCGCCATATTAAAAGGGTGGCTGCCATGATGAAGCTGTCAATTGAGTTGGAGGTAGCTGTCGGGAGGTGTGGGTTGCACCTGCCATTTCCGAATGTCGTTCACACAAAATATCACCAAGTCCTAGGCCGGCTGTGATTGGCTGCCTGTCACCTTGAAATCCACACATCTCCTAGAGCCTCTCCAATCATTACAGTCAATAAAAGCAACTTGTGCAGGTTTCCTTTGGATATATTCTCATTAATTCATACTCGGAATTATTCATAAATGTCTTCAAATTTCATTACTCTTCATGCATGCTCCAGTCGCTGGCAACAATCCATGGCTGGCCGCCCAAGTTGATCTCCCAGGCTGGATGAGATATGGAAACGATTGTCTCTTTGGACTCTTTGTCACTCATCGTGTTAAGTGCAATATCTCGGCCGTTACTCCACTGTCGTCCCTCACCAGTAAGAAGTAGACGCACGGGCTCGATTTCCGTAGTCTCAGCGTCGCCATCTCCCCTTGCATGATCCGTTCTCAGCCGTCGACCGAGTACAATTCGCATCATCCCAGGCGCCTGTCTCATTTCGTCAACGACAAATTTGCCCTGTGCGCTGGTTGCTGTGGTTGTAGGGCCATGGCCGCCACTCTTGACCTGCACCAGCCAGTCCCGCAAAGAGGCAGCCAGTCCTCCTGGGACATACTGTTCTGGGGCATTTATTGCAGCAGCCGTGGCCGCAGCGGCCGCCGCAGACGGACTCGTCAGTCCGCCCAGGCCGTCGAGTACGTCGTCCGCACTGCCATTGCTGTGTCTGCTTCGTCGTGGCCGTTTCTGGCGCCGCTTCTTTTGAGGGGAAAAGAAGTCAGGCGGCGGTTGGTGAAGGATAGCATCATAGTAGTGCTGCTGTCGAGCCGGTGTTGTCAAAAAGTCTTGACTGAGGCCCAGGTCTTCGTTCATCTCTCCCTCGGGATTCTCGCCTGCTTCGTCTTCGTTCGTCGGCCTTCGGGCCGTCATAAACAGCCTTGCTCTTTGGAATGTTGGTAAGCGCTGTTGCTGTTGCTGCTTCTGTTCCTGTATTCGCTGTTGCTTTTCCTCTTGTCGTCGTAGTCTGGCTAAACGGATACGTGGCGGTGTCTGGTCCAGGATCATATCTTCGTCGTCATCTTCGTCATGGTAATCGTCCATCATTTCGTCGTGGTCGTCGCTTTTTTCTTTGCCTCCGCCATTCCCGTCATCAGAGGAGTCGCTGTACTCGAGTAGCTCGCCATAGTCGACAATATCACGGACCTCTTCGTTGCCGTATCTAACGTTGTCGACACCATCACTCTCGTCACTCTCATCGTCCACGATATCGTCGCCTTCCCAGGCGTGGCGTGATTTTTTTGTTCGAAAGCGAGGGACAAAATGAGCAGATCTGTCGTGGTCTTCCTCCACTCCCATCTCGTCAGTCTCCTTCTCGGCCTCTTCGTTGTGGTCCAGTTCTAGCCCTGGAGGCGAGCTTGTAATCAGGCCGGGCGAGACAAACAGTCGTCGGCGTTTCAGAGGCTGAATCGAAGACAGCAGTCGTGCTGCCGATGACTGTCGTCGAGCCGGATGCTGTGCCTTTTGTATCTGAGGAGCTGGCGTTTTCAATGGTAATTTCTCTGGAGAGTCCTCGGGGACAGAGTCGGGCATCAATATCTCTTGGGTGTCGTTGTCTGTCGCTTCGAGGGTGTCGCCAGATTCTCGAACAATATCGTCGCCGTCTGCAGTGCCAGACTTCTCCCTGCTCGGCGCGACATCTTCAATATCTTCGTCCAGGCCTGAGCGTTGCCTCCGTCGATTGCCAGCCGAGAAGGCTCCAGGTCGTGATAAAGCAGGCGGCAATGGTTGTGTTGAAGATGTTTGACTCGTCCGTGTCGCTGTCGGCGATTCCCTCACAACCATCGGGATGCCCTCTTCTTCGTCTTCTCTCCGATCCTCTCTCTGGGTAGACGGCTGCGGCGGCGAGCTGCCGTCTTCAATGTCGTCGCCCCCATGCAAGAGGGGCGCATGACTCAAAAAGCGTCGACTAGCTGCAGCACTGCCGATACTCGTGCCGCTGCGGCTGACACTGCGACTTCCGCTGTTGATCGCTCTTGCAAAGCTAAACTTGCGGACTGTCGACGGCAGCTGCGGTGTGGCATGTGATCGTGACTGCGAAGGAAGCTGCGACTGTCCCGGTTGTCGCCCCGGCCGGGAAGGCGCAAACCTAGGCGTCGGGCGGGCTGCTGCGCTGGCCGGCGTTGTGGTGCGCCTTTCCGGAGCAGACCCATCATTCTGCATGCCTTCTCTCTCGCTGCGCTTCTGTCTGGAGCCTCGAAAACGAGACGGATCGGGTGTCTGAGAATAGTCAGTCGAATTGTTGTGTTCATCATTTACGCACTGGGCAAGCGTACCGAGAATGGTGGCGGCTGCGATGCCGCCGGCGGTTGAGGCATGGCCTATAAATTCGAATCTTTTCTCTCGGTTTCAATAGCATCCATTTTTGTTCAGTTTCGTGAAATTCGTGTCGCCATAGCTATCGTTGAGAGAGTGTGTGCGGAAGACGCGTTTATCGGAGTGAGACGCGTAAAGTGGAAAGCGGCAGCTTTTAGTGGTGATACTGCCATTTTAGGTCAGCATCGTCAGTGCAGGACATCAACCCGGATCACCAATATGCCACATACAAAGCGACCACTCATATGCACAGTCCATTAGACCTTCATAATAAAAACAAAAAAAAATCAGAAAAATTCATTGGTCTATATTTTTATTTCATGGTTCCAAATTTCGCTTGCGCGCATGGCAGAAAACTTCATAAATCAACCCAATCAACCCCGGTTCAGAGTGTTTCCTGCACCCTTGGGATTCGCCTCAACAAACTCGTCCCAGGCGCGCTGCTTCATCGTCTCGGCATCCGCCTTTTCGTAATTGTCCTCATCCGGTACGGGTGGTATCCCACTGCTGGGCCCGCCGCCCTCGATAATGCCACCCCTCTTGCGTTCTTCTTCCAGATACTCGTCAATCGACATGGTCGGCAGGTTGTGGCCCGGGCGAAACACATTCTTGGCCATCTCGGCGCGACTGCCTAGGATCGTGAACGGTTGTTTCGGTCTGCCGTCCTTCGAGAGTAGAGGACCGCTGCCGCCAGGGTTTAGAGAGCCGGCCCAAGTTGGCGAGCCGGCCAGGGCACTCTGAAGACGGCGCAGCACGGGCGTCGAGCCCATGTTGCGGAGATCCTCGACGCGTGTGGAGTCGCCGGCACCGTTTTCACCTTCTTGTGCCTGCCGTTGGCGGTTGTCGCCCAGGCCACCAGCTGAGGGGTTGTTGTTGTTGTTCATCAGAGGGACGGGCGCCTTGGCCAGAATATCGTCCTCGACATTGATGCTCTCGAGGCCTTGGAAGGCCATGTGGGCGCTGTAGGAGATTGCCGCCAAGTGCAGTTTGCGGGCTTCCTCCTCGTCTTCATCGTCGTCCTCGTCTTCCGCCTCTTCGTCTTCGTTGTCGTTATTGGTGTCCCCCTCTTCTTCCTCCCCCGTCTTGTCTCCATCGACCACCCGCAACCGCTGTCGCCGCCGCCGCGACAGCTCTTGTCTTTGTTCCTGTCTCTGCCGCAGCACGTCCAGCTTGCCCCGCAGCTCCTTCTCGGCCCGGAAAGCGGCAATCTTCGCGTTGCGCCGTGCAGCCGGGTCGGCCAACCCCGCCAAACCGCTGCCCGGCCCGCCACTGGAAGCTGTCGACGTCCCAATCCCGGTCATCGGCCCCAGCGTGCTGAAATGTGTTGGGTCCTCCGTGTACGCCTGCAGCATTTTCGCGTACTGTGCCGTCAACAGGCCGTACCCGTCCAGGTGGTGCAAGAACTTTTCGTAGCCCTCGCGGGCCTGCCGCAAAACGGTGCGTCTCTCGGTCGGGCCCGGCTGGGCCGTCGGCATCTTGTACGAAAGCTCGGCCACGCGGTAGGGCACGAGCAGGTAGGGGAGGTGGGCGGTCGAGATGTCTTCGACGGACTCGTTGGTGCTGAAGAGGGCCAGGGCCTCGACGCGGCGGCCGCACTCCATGTACGCGCTGAGAGCCTCGCGGACGGCATCGCCGTACGACTGTGGGCCTGTCGTCCTCGATAGACCTGGGCCTCCTGGGTGGAAGGCGCCCCGTTCAATTGCTTCGCGCAAACGCTCAGCGGCGCGGTATGTGGCCTTGACGGAGTGCGGCTCGCGCTGTTGTGGTTGTGACGAGCTCATGATTTGTGTTGTTGTGGTTTGTGATATTCGTCCTGTCTTCGTTTGCCCCTTTTAGCGGGGTACTTTCGATTCGTTTTCTGTTCACTCGTTCGTTGGTCTATTATCGTAACTCGTAAACGGTCGTGATCGTAAAGTCAGAGGTCTTGTCGTGATAATCGATGATTATTGTGGTGAGGATGATTGTGGAGGAGAAAAGAGCTGGATCGAAGCTATGGCCAACGAACAGCTGAAAAATAAATTCAGGGTCGCGCCTGCTGCTGGTCACATAATAATTATTACGCTGCAGTTTGTTAGGACTTTTTGGGTGGCGGGCGGCGAGGGGCGGCAGTTTGTAGAAAGGCAAAAGGTCTGGTTAGGTCTAGCCCCTCCCCTTCGGAGTACAAAATGACGTATTGGCGGGGGAAAGGGGAGGTTTGTGAGGTAAAAGTCCCCTAAAAAGTACGAGGGGAAAGGCCTTCAGCTCGAGCAACAGACACCTATAAACGTGCTACGGGGGATTATGGGGGTCGAGTATTTGATCACTACAGGCATCTCGAGCGGTCAGTCGAAAAGGAAGGTGGCCTCGCGGTTGGGGTAAGATCGTGAGCGAGAAGGACAAGGTGGGCAGGAGTGACCGAGACCTCGGCTTGGGCGGAAAGGGGAAAGGCTGAGGAGAAGGAGAGGGAAGGCGCTTTCAACCCGTTGACAAAGAAAAGGTCTTGGATGTGTCAGTGCCCAGAAGTGCCCAGAGAGTGTTCTTTTTGGGGCGCCAAAGGCGCTAGAAACAGCTGACCTGACAGCCAAAAGACAGGCCGTTTACCGCGCTTTCAGCTCGGTATTAGGGGGCTCTCCCGGCTCTCTCCCAATTTCTCCTTTTAATTAGTCTCCAACTTTTTTCTCTTTTTTTTTTCACTTTTTTGTTGAATCGAGGCGCGAATAGGCAAAAGGTCTCAATTGTACACGGTAAATACCATCATGGCCAGAAACCATAAAAGAAGCGAAATGGCACCAAATTTGCAAAATTTGGATTTTCGTCTCCCTCCCTCTTTCTTCTCCTTTTTTTGAACGACGAGAAAAGAGAATCAACAATTTGCGCATTCAATTGCGTCCCGACTTTCATTTGATTCTCATCCACTCGTTCCTTCCCCTTGTCACTTACACCCATTTCATGCATCTCCAACCTTACATGTGACACGCGACCACCAATTGTCGTGGCCATACACAATCACTGTTGCATCCCGTCCAATACCCAATTGAAGCTTTGTTGACATTCTCATTCCCCTCACTTTTTATTTATATTGCTACCCCATTTCACTATGCCGGGACTCTCAGGCGTTCCGGCTGCCGCTGTGACTGCTGTGGCACGTGGGTCTCGCCCGGCTACTACCATGCTGTCCGGCTCCTTCCTCCGCCAGGCTGTCCGGCCTGCCTCCTGCCGTATTTCGGCCCCACTCCTGACTTCTTCCACCCTCTCCCCTATTTCACACCTCAATTCTTCCACCTCTACTCCCATTACACAAGCCCGCTTCAGCTCGCACTCCCCCATGGGCCCGGCCCCGGCCGGCAAACAGCGCAAAAAGGTCACCGTCGGCACAATCCGCTCGCTGTACGCCAAGAACGAGCCCATTACTGTCATCACGGCCCACGACTTCCCCTCGGCGCTTGTGGCCGACCAGGGCGGCATGGACATGATCCTGGTGGGCGATAGCCTGGCCATGGTGGCGCTGGGCATGGAGGACACCAGCGAGGTGCTCGTGGAGGAGATGCTGCTGCACTGCCGGTCGGTGAATAGGGCCACCAAGTCGGCGTTTGTGGTGGGCGATCTACCCATGGGCTCGTACGAGATTGGGCCGGAGCAGGCTTTGGAAACGGCCATTCGGTTCGTCAAGGAGGGCCGCGTGCAGGGCGTCAAGCTCGAGGGCGGGCGCGAGATGGCGGCCACGATCCACAAGATCACGACGGCCGGTATCCCGGTCCTGGCCCATGTCGGCCTCACGCCGCAGCGCCAAAACGCTCTGGGCGGCTTCAAGGTGCAGGGCAAGACGGCCGGCGGCGCACTGCGCGTGCTCGAGGACGCGCTGGCTGTGCAGGAGGCGGGCGCGTTTGCCGTCGTCCTCGAGGCTGTGCCTGCCGAGATTGCGCGTATCGTCACCGAGAAGCTTGACATCCCGACGATTGGCATCGGTGCCGGCAACGCGTGCTCTGGCCAGGTGCTGGTGCAGGTCGACATGACGGGCAACTTCCCGCCGGGCCGCTTCCTGCCCAAGTTTGTCAAGAAGTACGGCGACGTCTGGTCCGAGGCCATGCAGGCCGTCGAGGCCTACCGCAACGACGTCAAGACTCGTGCTTACCCGGCCCCGGAGCACACCTATCCGATGCCCAAGGAGGAGCTCGACATGTTTGCCAATGCGGTCGAGCAGAGCGCCCACCTACAGAAGAAGAAGTCGTCGTACTAGGCAGCCGAGTGACGAATCTGATGTTGGCGGAAAGGTGCTATACGACGTCGATGTTGAGTGAAAGGAAGGAGAAAAAGGAGGGCGGGCCATTGTTTTCAGCTTTTGAGCGTTTTTGTCTTTTGTCTTCTTTATCCTCCCAATACCCACGGGTATGGGAGGTTGCATCGCATTGCGTGCATTGCCTTGGCGTTTGTCTTGATATCTGAGCTTGCAAATGCTCCATACTTTTATGTCGTGTCTCAGTGTCCCATTTGGGGCACTGGCAATACGAATCGATGAATTCATTTTGACCTTGTGGTATGCAATGGTCGTGTCCGTGATAATAGTCGTAGTAGTCGTAGCTGATGCTGTTCAACCAAAGGCCGGTGTGAGCGAGTATGACACGTTTAGTTGGTCGTGAGAGTCTTTGAAGCACTGTAGAGTGTGTCAGTAGAGCAAAAGACAGTCCATTTCCAAGGTAATACCCAACCTACCTGATGCAGGTTGCCCACCACTTCGTCCAGCGCCGGCGCAAACGCAGAGTTGATGTACAGGAACACGCTCTCCGACTCTTTGACTTTCAGCGCCCGCCGCACAAAGGCAACCACGACTTCAAACTTTTGTGTCGCCGTGATCTTGCGCCGGACGTCGGCGGCTGCACCTCCACCAGCCCCTCCACCCGACAATGGCGGCGCCGACCCGACTGGCTTGAACCGCACGACGACCTTGTCTTTGGCGAAACGGCCGGCTGTGGCAAGAGCGGCTGTTGCGTCGCGAGGAAGATTGAGGAGGACGGTCGAGGCAGTCATTGTCAGGGGGATGTCCTGGGCAGCGGCCGGGTGGCCGTACTCGTCGTCGTCGGCATTGTCGTTGTCATTATCGTCGTCTTCGGCAGCGCCGTCGCCGCTTGGCCTTCTCAAGAACCCGCCTTCTTCGTCAGACGGCGCGAGTGGCGCAGGAGACGATGCGGCAGAGGACGATGATGGGAGAGGAGATGGCGAGGCCGATGCCGAGCCTGAGGCAACGGCTGCGGCGGTCGACGGAGGCAGCGGGAGTCGACTGCTGTCCCGCATTCGCGGCGATTCCGACGGCGAGGACATGGCGGCTGTGTCTGTGTGGTCTGTTATGCGGTGTTGGCCTCGAATGGCAAGCTTTGGAATTGAAAAGCTGTTGTAAACAGAAACCAGCGCTGGAGGTTGCAGGAAGACAAAGTGGTGTAGTCAAGAGGAAGGCGCAAGGCAGCATTTCGATGAACTGGTGTGGACCCCAAACTGGGAGAGCTCTCCTTGTGCGGGGCAAAACGGCCAGGCCCACCCACCTGCCAGTTACACGTAACTTACGCTAACCTGACACAACCACCTACCTATGATGTGCTGAGACTCAACGACCTTATCACCACCACTTACAGTATTATCAGCCAGTTACTGGAATCACATATTTATTCGCGAACAGGATAATTAGATTGGAGTCATTGTTTTGATTTCAGTATTCCCTCGGCGAGGCTATTATTGTTGCCTGCTTCCGTGAGAAGAGAGCTAGTTGCGTCTAGATAAATGAAAAGCGTATTGGGGGGACTCTTTTTGCTGAGAAACGACAAAAGACAAAAAGGAAAATACAAATAGGTAGAGGGCGACAAAAAGCCAAAAGTTGTAAACGAGAGACTGCAGAAAAAAACGCCCATATGCCATGGTTGATAAAACACCTTTCCCGTGCATCCATTTCTTATTTGCGGTATTGGAAAAAATAGAAAAAAATAAAAGACTGTGACAAAGTAGGCGCCAAAACATTAAAAAATGAGATAGAAAGAGAGCTCGAAAAAAGCCAAGAAACGACAAAAAAAAGATACAAAACAAGTCCAGATAATGCAAAGTATGGCCCACCAAAGAAGAAAAACAAACAAAAAAACCCAAGAGCAAACTGTTTTTCTTTTTCGTCCTTTTTTCTTTGTCTATTCGCGGTTCCTGTTGTTACATAAAAAGGTGGAGGAGTATGGTAGTGTGTGAGTGAGAGTATGAGAGAAGTATTAAGAGGAAAGAAGGACAAAGGAGAAGTATGAGTGTCGTAAAGCAGATGGGTATATGAGTAAAGACGTGAATATGGGAGTTTAGTCCTTCTTGGGTGCGGCGTCGGTCGACCGGCCACGCTCGACAGCAGTCTCGGCTGTGTCGTTAGTCACGGCAGTCGAGGATGTTGCCTCTGTGGCGTCGGTGTTGTCGCGGAGAAGACGGGCTGTGCTCGACTCCCGCGTCAGGCCCTCGGAAGAGCCCTTGGGGGCAGGCGAGGGCGAGGCCGTGCGGCCGGCGTCGGAGCCAAAGTCCTTGTTGGAGGTGGTCTTGTTGTTCGCGCCGTTGTTGTTGCCGCCGTGCAGACTCGAGCTGCTGTTGCTGCGGTCAATGGGCGACCAGCCAACTGCCACACTGCCAGCAATAATACCAGCCATGACGGTCGGTGCCCCGAGAGCCGAGTTGGACCGTGACCGCATTGAGCGCATTGAGCGAGACCGTCTGCGCGAGTCGGGCGAGGCCGTGGGCGTCATCAGAGTAGCGCCCAGGCCGCCCGCCAGGCCGTGGCCGTTGGTCGAGCCGAAGCTGTCCTCGCGCGTCGGCGTCTGCGGCACAGGACCAGAGGCCATGTTGAACGAGTTGGAGCGCGAGTGAGGCAGCGAGTGCGAGTTGGACCGGGAGTTGGACCGGGAGTGCGACGGAGAAGAGCGCGACCGGGGCAGAGCAAACGTCTCGCGCGGGTGCTGGATGGCGAACTTGAGGTTGTTGAGGCGGCCACCCTTGAGGCGCTTGAGCCACGCGAGCTCGTCGCGGACTTCGGCCAGGGCCGCAGGGTAGAAGTCGAAGCGCTCGTCGTAGGTGTACGGGTCCGAAACAGTGACATCGGGCACCTGCTCGTTCTTCTTCTTGCGGCCCGCGTACCAGCGACGGACAAAGCCGGGAACAAGCTTCTCCACCCAGGCGTCAGGGATCAGGCGGATCAGGACACCGATAGGGATCGACACAAAGCCAAGACCAACAGCATATCCCCACATCACAGACGACTGGCCCTCGGGAGCAATGTTGAACGCCAAGCCGCCAACCTGGACAATGAGGACCTGGCCGCCAACCATGATGATGCTGATAGCAAGGAAGAACCAGTTCTGAGTGAGACCCTCAAAAATGTTGAACTTGTTGTCGAGACGGCGGTTGTTCCATTGGTTGAAGACCTGCATCCACACAAACGTGTTGAAGACAAGCGTCTGGATCTGGGCGTTCGTGGGGTGCTCGTGAGCAGGCAGCACCTTCTTGCCACCATAGTAGAGCATGAACGTAATCGCGAGCTGGTAGAGAGCCTGGCCGATAATCATCTTCCACATGGTCGTCGAGATAATCGAGGCACCCTTGCGCTCAGGCTTGCGGTCGAGGACACTGGGTTGCGGGGGATCGGTAGCAAGGGCGAGGGCGGCGAGAGTATCCATGATCAGGTTGACCCAGAGCAGCTGCACGGCAGTGAGCACACTGGACTCCTCCTGACTCGAAACGGCAGTCACAAACGTAAGCACGACGGCAGTAACGTTGACAGTAAGCTGGAACTGCAGGAACCGCTTGACAGCATCGTTGACTGCGCGACCCCACTTGAGGGCCTTGACAATCGAGGCAAAGTTGTCGTCCATAAGGATAATGGCAGATGCCTCCTTGGCCACCTCAGTACCCGAGATGCCCATGGAGAAACCGACGTCAGCCAGCTTGAGAGCGGGCGCATCGTTGGTACCGTCACCAGTCACGGCAACAGTCTCGTTCATCTCCTTGAGGCGCTGGACGAGAACACGCTTGTCCTCGGGGCTGGAGCGAGCAAGAACGTGCAGACGGGGGATGACCTCGAGCTGGTCCTCCTTGGTCATGTTGCGGAAGACAGGGCCCTCCATGACCTCGCTGTTCTCATGCAGGATGCCGCAGTCGCGGGCAATGGCCTGGGCAGTAAGACGGTTGTCACCAGTAACCATGCGAACAACAACACCAGCACGCTGGCAGTCGGCGACAGCCTCGCGCACGCCGTCACGGAGAGGATCCTTGATACCGACGAGGCCAATGAAGCCCATGTTCTTGAAGATGTCCTCAAAGACAACATCGTCGGCGGAGCCTTCGTTGCGGCGGGCGTATGCGGGCGGCCACTGGTGGAAATCGCGGTAGACAAGGCTGATAGTGCGGAGCGAGTTGGAGGCGTAGTTCTCGATCAGGGAGGAAAGGGCATCGCGGTTGTCGTCAGTCAGAGGAGTCAGGGCAACATCCTTGGTGGGGTCACGCAGAATCTGGGAGCACTGAGTCAACAGGATCTCAGACGCGCCCTTGACCAGAAGACGTGCACCGCGGCCGTTGGGAAGCTCCACCACGACACCGCTGCACTTGCGGCTCGAGTCAAAGGGAATCAGCTGGAGAGTCTTGGGGGCGTTGGCGCGCTCCTCGCTAACAGGGCCCATGCCGAGGTGCTCGCGTGCAAAGGTAAGCAGAGCCGACTCAGTCTTGGAGCCAATGAAATCGGGCTTGCCGTTGGACTCGCCTTCGAAAGCGGTCGAGTTGATGGTGATCGACTTGAGCAGCAGGTCGCGGACGTCCTTACCCAGACCAGAGGTAACCTGCTGGGCGGTCATCTCACGGCCGTCGTTGGCACCGCCGGGGCTGGCAACGGAAGTATCCTTAGCCTTGTTGTCAGGGCCGGCAGAGCTGCTAGGAGTGGTCGGGCTGCCGTCACCATCAACATCAGCAAGTCCCTGCTTGCCGAACCGTTGGCTAGTGCCAATTGAGCCAGCAACCACCTTCATGCGGTTCTGGGTGAGCGTGCCGGTCTTGTCGGAGCAAATCGTCGTGGCGTTGCCCATGACCTCGCAGGCCTTGAGCTGGCGCACAAGGTTGTTCTCCTTAACCATCTTGGCAGTGGCGTAACTGAGGGCGAGTGTAACGGCGAGCGGGAGACCTTCGGGTACGGCGACCACAATAATCGTGACGACGACAATGAAGATGTTGAGGAAATCCTGGCCCTTCTCAGCGGGCGTGACACTCGGGGGCTGCTTCGGCAGGCGGACGAGGAATTCGATGAAGAGGACGATAAACAGGAGAAGGGCGGCGGCACCACCGAGCTTGGCGATGTAGTCGGCAATCACGTTGAGCTTGGCCTGCAGAGGAGTAATCTCGGGGTCGTCGTGGAGAGACATGAGCGTCTTGCCGTAGGTCGAGTTGACACCGGTTGCGGTGACCATAAAAGTACCGAGACCCTCCATGACGCGGGCGCCAGACTGGATGAAGGGGTCCATCTTCTTAAGGCTCTCGTGGTTCTCGATTGCGGCGTAGACTTCGTCGGCGGTGCGCTTGCGGATCAGGTCGGATTCACCAGTGGCTTGGGATTCGTCGCACTTGATGTTGTGGCCTTCAATGAGCACACCGTCCACGGGGATCATGTCGCCTGTCTCAAGGTGAAGAACATCGCCGACAAGAACGTCCCAAATCGAGATTTCCTGCAGGCGGCCAGAGCGGACAACTTTGACGAGTCGGTCGGTCTTCTTCCGGTTCAGCTTGGCGAATTGCCGCTCCTTTTGCCAATCGTTCAGGGAGCCAACAATAACGACAATCAAGATAGCAACGATAATAGCAACACCCTCGATCCATTCAACAGCCGGGTGCTCCTCGTCGTGCTCCTGGCCGAAAGTCTGGTACAAACCAACAGCCAGAGAGACAACCGCAGCAATGGACAGCATAATCAGGATCTTGTCGTTAAATGTGATCCAGACCAGCTGCAGCAGAGACTTGGCCTTCTTCTCGGGCAGGCGGTTGTCTTTGTAGACGCGTTTCCGGTCCGAGTAGCCCGCATTGTCCTTGCTGCCCTTGCTACGGCTCGCAGAGGCTGCCTGGCCGTTGCTCCCGACAGCAGCACCGCCGTGGCCAGGAACAGCCTTGCCGTTGTCCTTGGCTGACACCGCATCATCAAAGGAAACCGAGCCGTCCAGAGAGGTTTCGTCGACACTAAGACCTGCTTTCCGGTCGCTGCGCAGGCCCTTTTCGAGACCGGCAAGGCCGCCGAGGCTGTAGAATGCAGCCAAGCTCTTGGGGTCGAACATCTTGCCGAGTTGGCCGGGGCTAAAGGCGAACGGGTTGTTGTCGACTTTGAATGCCTCTTCGGTGCCGCGATCGGGCTTGAGCGCATCGGGGTCCTTCATAATGGTGTCGTTGGTACCATCCATGGACATGGACCGTGTGGGCTGGTGAACGCCGCTGGCGGCGCTGCCGATGACGGTTTCGCCTTGGGAGATAGCTACGGACCGTGAGCCATCTTCGGAGTCGACAGAGTTTTGGCGCGAGCGGTGGGAGTTGGGGACGGCGAGGAAGCCATGTGTGCGGTCGCCGCTCCGGGACATGACTGGGCTCGAGACGTTGTGCGGACTTGTTGGGCGGCTATCTCTGCTTTCAAATGATGTCGTCGTTTGAAGCTGTGGCCGGCTGCTGCCCGTACTGCTGGTGTTGTTGCCTCGTCTTGAGGAGGATGCGCCGGTCCCTAATGGAGGGTGTTGTGGTGCGAGTGTGTTGTGAGAGGTTGTTGATGGTGGCTCGACGGCCACTGGACTGTGTGTTGCGTCGTCGGAGACGGATATGGGAGAGTTGGTGTAAACGGGAACGCCGTCTTCCGCCATGGTGGGAGGATCTTGCGAAACGCTGACGGCGGTGGTATCTATTGTTATTGTCGGGCTGTCATGTGTGAGGCTATGTTAGACTCGTGTAATGTTTGGATGATGGGTGTTGGGATGTCGTATTGTGTTATAACATAATCATAATAAAGTTGAAAACTGTTACCAGATTCTTGGGTCTGGGTATTGGGCAAGGGAGAAGGATGGGAAGGTGAAGAGGGTATATAAACGTTCAAAAAGGAATCAGGAACAAAACTTACGCTCGTGGCCTCCGTAGAGGGGCGTCTGCATCTCGGTTCTGCGCCATCTTTGTTTTGGAATCTGAACGTGCTCAACGGCAGCTGAGAGATCTGGGGTAGGATCTTCAGGTTTTGTTGCTTCGCCTTCTTTCTTGGTGAAGTGTTTGGCTGGCGCTGTCCCTTTATTTTGTGTGTTAGTGACAAGACAAGAGGTTGGTTCCCTTTTTTCTCTTTTGTGCTTCTGTTGCCCGACAGACAGCACATTGTATTGCGTGTGTGGTACATGGAATAAGCGCCGGGCTTAGACTCTAGACTCTTGAGTCTAGGGCGGATTGCTTGGCTTGGGAGGGAGAGGCGAAAAGCGACGTTCGACCAACCCAAACACGGAGGAGGCTATGTTCGGGCGGCCTTGCGCCAGGCGCCTGAGCAAAACCTCAACAAAAAAGACGAAAAGACAAAAGGCCGAAACAGAGGGGGAAGGCTGGAGAACACCCTCCGAGAACGAAGTACCAAAGAAAGATATGTACTTACAAAGAAAATAGAAACAAATGCGGAAAATGTGCAAATGTGCAGTTACTGTGAGGGCTGCAGGAAGAAAAACGGCCGACCAAAGAAAATGTGAAGATTTGTATGTTCGAGCGGGTGAGTGCGCAGGGCAAATTGTTTTCGGTTTCCCGTCTTCCGTGCTATTTCTGACAGAGAGACTGCGCAATGGATTTTGATGATGCAGAATCTCTCAGTTTTGTTGTTACCTTCCTACCAGGCGACACCTTGTTGCCTTGACCACACAGCCCGATGCAGCTGCGGCCGTGTGAGAGGCCAGGACGGGCGAGGAGGAGGAGCGAGAGAGCAGCCGAAGGATCATCGACGAGAGAATATCAGAATGACTGGTGCGGATTAGGAGAGACGGAGACGAAATATTGAATTTGGCGACGCGACCGGAGGTGTCTTGAACGTGCAAAAAGATGTTCCGTGAGAGCCGGTTCGTAAGTTTTGCTAAAGGGCTGAGGCGACGAGTAATCGACTCGTATCGTGGGCGTATACGTGTGCGCGTTTGTGTACAAAGTAAGCCGGGCGACAACAAAAGCGAGTCGACAGAAAAGAGCTGTGCCGTAAGCTGTTGTATGAGCCTCCTTGTGATGTTTTGTTTTTCCTTCGCAGCTGAGAAACGAGAGGGAAGAGGCGTGCGAGCTGCTGGCCGGTCCGATGTAGGATCGGTGGAGGCAGTGAGGAAACAAAAGAGGTCGAAGAGAAAGAAACAAAGAAGAGAAGGAGAAAGGTTTCTGACAGCTTGCGTGGGCACAATAGGAGAGAAGAGAGCCAGAGGCAAGCGAAGCAAACGAGAGAGAACTGAGCAGGGGGTGCGAGAGCAAGAGCGCGCGCGCGAGGGTGTATTGTAATCCACCGTATTTCGAACAAAATAGGTCAGATAATACGGAGTGGGCACCGAGCGGCAGGGTAGTCTGAGAGTGGACTGTCTGCTTTTGGGTGGTCTAGGATCTGGGAGTGTCTCGAAAAGGCTGAGTTTGAACTGGCGGGAGGCCGAGCGGGAGCGCTGGGGCACTTTATAACACAGTGTAAACGGTTTGTGTTGATGTTTCAAGGTGAGAAAGAAAAGAGCTCAGACTCGAGAATGAAGAGATGAGGGAGAAAGAGAGAAGAGAGACAAAAAGACGAGAGTCGGCCGAAGTCGAGAAAAGAGTCGAATGAGGAAGCAAACGGACGACGTCGGGCTCGGCGGCGGACAGCAGCTGATATCTGCCTCGTGCTGCAGTGCTGTGTTTGTGGTGGGTATTGAATTGCAGGTTTTTTGCTTGGCCTTTTGGCCGTTTCTGGTTGCTTTTTGCTTTCTCCAGATTCCTTGCTTGTCAAGGTCTTGGGGTTGCGTTGTTTTGTTTGCTTTGGGTTTGAGAGGGGCAAACAATGGGCGCCAGGAACAGACAGGAAAGGAACACTGCAACGGGGGGCACGGGAGAGCTTCACTTCGCGTTCATTCCAGAGAAGCAGGCCAGAAGCAAAAAGACTCAAGACTCAAGACTCAAGATGAAAGGACGATTTGCCCCCATGTCAATAGCACACGTCCACGGTGTTTGTTTGTCGACAGCACATGGGGGTTCGAATAGTTGGAATAGGGGACGGGGCAAGGGGGGTGTGTGGATTCAAGATTCGGGGGGAGAACGAAAAGAATCTTTCGATGGATAAGAATTTGACGCGGAGAGTGGAAAGGCAAAAAGAGGAAAAACGAGAAGCCCAAGGAGAAGCGAGAGAAGCTACAAACTCAGGGGCAGAAAGCGTTGGCATTCAGGACAATTACAATAGGAAGGAGCCGCAAAAGACTGACGTTCGAGGAAGGTGCGTTCAACAAGTCGGAATGTCACTGGTATCACAACACAGGAAAGAATATAGTACAATTACAGCAAGAACGACCAGCCAAGACAAGCTGCCTCCCTTGAGAGAATTTGCTCGATTGAGACTGACGACGACGACGACTTTTCCAGTGAACAAATGAGCAAATGAACAAATTCTTTCGCGCCTTCTCGCTTGCTTCTTTCACTTTGTTTTCCGCTCCCATTTCTTTCAGTCTTTTCCCTCTCTTTGCTGCTCCGTGGTGTTTGCCAAGAAGTCAATCACGCAGAAATGCAACAGCACCAAGAGGCCCCCCAAAGGGGGCTGTGCAAGAGGCGTGGAGCCAATCACGGCAAGCAATATCTCAAAGTGTGGGGCAGGGGAGTGAAACCAGGGGGCGTGTGGTTAGTGGGATTTGCAGCCGTACCCCGAGGGAAGGGGAAGGAGCGACGAGTGGAGAGCTAGCTCATTGATGGCAGATGGCCAAGATGGCGTTTTCTGTGTCTGATTCTGAATTGATCGTGATCTTTCAATTCACAGTTTCTCCTCGCTGCTCAGTATTGAATATATTGACGTCGTGTGGCCATATGGCCGCAGATGGGAGACGCGATGTGGTGTCGCCGGTGCCTTCCCTTTTTAAGATCTTACGGCGTATTTCTGTATTTATTTTGACAGGCCCCATGCAGGCGGAAGGCGCTTGGGGAAGCCGTCCCGCACATTTCACAATTTTGTCTTCTCGAAAAATGTCGAAAAACCGCAATTGGTTGTCTGTTGGACGAGACTCTGTATTTTGTCTCTTTTCTTCCTTTCTATTTTGCAAATATTTAAATTTTTATATCGGCTCAGAGTATTGGCCTTGGCTTTTGCTTGGCTGGGCACAAAAGACCCAGGGGACCCGAAAAGAACATGCTTGTCGTCTTCTCTTCTTTTCTTCTTTTTTGTCCCGCTTTCTCGTCCCAAGAACAAGCTACAAGTACCGCCAATGCGTGCAGGGCGCTATTGCATGGCCTATGGGGTACTTCCTTCGCGGGCCTGGGCACTGGAGACGGAAAGCTTGACGCACCTAGACCACAGTGTATAATACAGTGCAAATAGGGGATATACTGTATTGACAACTTGTTAAGCCTGACAAAGCGTGGTGCATTTTCCTGCTTTTGCTTCACATATTTTTCTGTTATTTCTTTTTTTTTAATTCAATCAAGCGATCGCTATATCGGGGACACGCACGGCAACGCGCATCTGAAAAGTTCCCGTGTGCACGTTCCGCCGGCATGGAAGACGACTGCGAACGATTGGCTGTACAGAAAAGACGAGACGAGGCGCAAGAGGGCAAGAAGGCAAGAAGGCGACCTGTCATGAGAGTGACAGCAAAGAGAAAGGTTTGTCGTTGACAGATGGGAGTGACTTTTGACGACAAGAAGACTCGTGATCTGGCGTGGCTTGTGGGTGGCCTCTTTGGTGGATGTACTTTTGCTGGTAAATTACAGTGCAAGGTACCTGAGCCTCCAGCTGCACAGTGCACGAGGTGAGCGCTGAGAGCTGCAGCCACGGACAGAAAGAGCGACATTGAGCGACAAGAAAGGTTTGACTCGTTGTGTGTTAGTGGGTTCGGTGCATTTTAGTGGATAGTGGATAGTGGATCGCTTTCTAGGTCTCCACAGAACCCGCAAGCTAGTGAGTGTTATTAACCCTGAAGAGAAGGGGCTTCGAAGCCAGACGAAAAAGACAAAAGAGCCAAAGTCACAAAGAGGCGTTACTATTCGCGAGAGGTTCGAGAAGGCGCTTTGAGGCAGTCTTTTCGCTTCCGCGAAACACCAAAAAGCACGCCAGACTT
Organism: Sporothrix humicola; assembly: GCA_021396245.1. Taxonomy (NCBI): domain Eukaryota; kingdom Fungi; phylum Ascomycota; class Sordariomycetes; order Ophiostomatales; family Ophiostomataceae; genus Sporothrix; species Sporothrix humicola. Next base: position 170,053 of record WNYE01000006.1, on the reverse strand, counting down.
TCAAAGTCTTGACACTGTGATAATCGCGTGCGTCACCAGCAGGTTAAGGCCCTGGGCAGCGTGGTTTCTCAGGCCGGGTTTGCTTCTTTGGGCTCTAGTGCTTGCTATCGAACCGTCGCCGGCCTACTATATTGCTGGTCTTCTTGGGGCTTGGGGCTTTGCATTGCCTTACTGGCTGCCTCTTCAGGCACCATTGCTTGGAAGTCTAGAGACAGGTGCTAGGTCTAGCCTTTTTACACCACTCTCCTTGCTTTTTCTACTTGATGCTTTGTTCGGCGACGATAATTGCAGGCGATATGACAAAACCACGGCGTCCTCTGGCGTCTGCCAAGACTACCAAAGCTATAGACAGTCTTGTTTTCTGTGATTTTGTCGACTTATTCGGAGGGCCAAAGGGGCCAGAGAATAGGTCAGGGCAGTGCAGCCATGGCAAAAGGCAAAAGAGCAACAGGAGAGAAAAAAGACAGGCCAGAATGTTAGAGGCAAAAGCACGTGCCAGACGGATATCAGATCTTCACCGCGATGGCGATGTCAGTTTTGTTGAGAGAGCCTCGCCAACGCGCGGCCTCTTTGTTCATTGTGCTTGTTATGATAAGTTGCCTCTCACTGGTCTGAGGCCTCAGCAGACGGGGCAAGGCTGTGCACTGAAAGGCGAGATACTCGGGCCAGGCTCCAGGTAAATATTGAATATCACAAGCGAGGTCGATATGCCAGGGCCTAGGAAATAAAAAATACGGCAACGGAACACGGAAAAGCAAATGTAAAGTGAAAGTGGAAGGGGGCCAACGAGGCTTGGTCCAGGACATGGTCATGACGACAGACCAGCAAATACAGAGTACGGAGTACAGATGGACAGAAGCACAGGGCCCATCGTAACACAGAAATCTTCAAGGAAGCATTCCGGTGTCTCTGGGGCCTCTGGGAAAAGAGCATCGTGACTATCACCATCCCTAGCTACCGGTTTGTCTCGGACTTGGCGTTGAAGAGGCAGCCGGGCAAATCAGCAAGCCAGAAAAGCCAAGGGGCATAGCCAGGAGCATTACTTGGGGACTTGAGGCGTTGTAGAATGAGACAGGGACAGGCGGGAGTGACAATGCAGAAGAGATGAGCAGGAAATACAGAAACAAAAGAAGCAAAAAGAAGAAAGTCAAAAATGACAAAAGACGAGATGGCATAAAGTGGAGAGAGACACGGGCGTCGTTTGTGGAAGCTGAGGAATGTAGCCGGCAATGTCAATGTCTATTACCATGGTGACAGCATGGGTCCATCAAACGATCCAACTGTGCAACACAGAATCTCAGACATCATTGTGACGATGTTGTGAAAAGGGAACGCAGAAATAATTTCAATAAAATAATGGATGAGAGATATCAAAATGCACGCAAATACCGGCAGTGTGAGTGCCACCCAGCATTGTGCCTCGCTTTCATGCGTGTAAATGGCACAGCACCGATTCGTGGGTCTTGTGGAGGGTGTAATAAGCACAGCAATGACGAAACGGAAGGTCACAAAATCAAAGAATCGAGACACAAAATGATTTTCGTGAATGTGCGCACACCTTTGGCAGCTTCCTTGACGGGAAGGTCAACTTCTTTTTTTTCTTTTGATTTTGCAACTTTACGCCCTGATGAAATAGGCCAAGAAAAAGAGTGTGCACATCACAACATCTAGATTCCGGTTTTTGGTCGACACCGTGCACGCATACCAACGGTTGTCATTGGCACAATCTAAACATCGTGAAATGTGTGTGATTTTTTCTTCTTCTTTCTTCTGATACTCCGTATTTTGTCGATTTCCTTGAAATTGTTCTTTGACGTCGTGACGTCTACATTTTCGGCGATTATTTTATTGATATTTTTTTATACTTAATCATCAATGTTTATGTCCGCCAAGGTCTTGGAAAGCATGGCATTTCGGCAGTGCAAGCCGCCTTTGTACATAATAACACCTCATGCAAAGTACAAAATACAATTCTCAATGAGAAGGGTGAGTGTTACAGCATACAGAGCACAATTGAGAGTGAAATCAATGCTGTCGGTGTGGTGTTCTTGTATCTCTGCATTCTGTCCTTTGTATGACGGTGTTGTCTAGTGAGTTGGAGCATTGTGGAATATGTCTCGTCTTGTGTAAGAGGTTCGTAATTTATGTGGCTTCAGTGGTTGAATTTGAAATTCTTCCCTTTAGCGAAAATAATATCTTTATTAAAAATCAAGACCAAAAATTACCCTCAAAATTACAGCGACAAAAATATAAAGAAATTCATAAAAGGGAAATTATCGTGAGAATTGAAACTGATCAGCTGTATTTGATTTTGCAGACGGCAGTGTGCTATTGAAACCGGACAAAAAGTGCATTTGTTCTCCCGCAGGAGAGACAATGCCGCCTTGGGCGGCGCCAGGGCACCAGGGCGTCCATGGCGCCCCGTTGCCTAGTTGTCTTTTTCAACAAACCAAGAGGTGCCACGAAGGCAAAAGACAAGGAAGAGAAAAAAAGGACAAAAAATGAGGCGTCCACACGTGCCCTGGTTTATTCACCGACCTCCCAATATACAGCTGTAAAAGCGTGTATGGAGTACATACGATGCGTGACGTACGTCGACGTGCGTCTTTCGTCTAGGCACGGCGGCCCAACGAGACAGGAAAACAGGAGACAAAGGCGGTGGTCGCCGTGGCTGTCGGGCATTGACGAAAAAGGAGGACAAGACTTCCCAATCCGGACCTGCACTGCAGAACGACCATCCGAGCCAGCCTTGGATTTTCTTCTCTCTCTCAAGAAACGGCGAACCGTGGCGTCCGGCGAGCGCCACCTGTGGCAATGCATTAAAGGTCTGAAGCGAGTGAAGACCGAAAACAGCAAAAACTGGAGAGAAAACGCCACCGACGTTGACATATCCGAGTTTATGTGTAATCACGTGCAAATCATGAAAAAAGGAACGAAACGACATCTATGTTGTCAAATTGGCTTTTCCTGTCCTGGAATTGTTGATTTGACGTTGATTTGACATTTCTTGGGGCCAAGTTTTTTTGGTGTCAACCTCGCGAGGGAGCCTGTCGTTTTACGGCGCGGCGCGGCGGCTGGGCAGGAGAAACTACAAACTACAGGAAGAAAGTACTGCGTACGTCGTCCTGATACGATGGTACGATATACAAGGCGACGGACAAGACGACAAGGCCGTGACCGTAGTTTCGGTTGGTGTGTAGTCAAACCCGACCAGAAACCGCCAGGAGCTCGTGTTAGTCATTGCCAAGAGGGCCAGAAGGCACGGAAAGACTAGCAGACAGGTCAGAAGGAGAAAAAGAAGGAAAAAAGGTGAAATAGACTTTTGGGGGGGTTTGACAACAGACAGACCTGCTTGTTCTAGACTCGTTGATTCGCAACCATTGACAAGAAGGGAAGGAAAGAAAGAAGGCGAAAAGACAAGACCGACGGAAAGACTACCAAAAGACGACACCAAGACGGGAAGTATTGATTTCATAGACGACTGTGACGGCAAAAAAGAGGATCTACGCAGCACAGCCTCATTCTGCTATCACGTACTATCAAGATTTTTTATTCTCTTCAACACTCGGCGGGGTTTTGTAACAAAAACACAAGAACAAACGTGCTCAATGACCCGTTGACGGGAATTTTATATATTGCCAAGATAAATGGGCAGAAAGGGGCAATAAGGGGATAAGAGGAGATATCACAAAGGAGGGGGAAGGTGAGAAGGAAAACAGGAAGAGGCAGGAAGAAGTAGGAAGAACGGACCTGAGAAGGAAGGTGAAAATCAAACGCATTTCGAGAAGGTCACTTGCCACGAGTACGAGTGATTCTCATGGCATTTCTTGGCAGAAGAGATGCAGACGCAGACGACCTTGATCTCACCATCCAACTGGCACCAAACTTGCATCTCCAACTCCATCTTTTGATATCCTCCTTCCGTTCACGGAGTGGCCACTTCCGAGAGGCCCACCCTCTGTTACCGTTCTGCTGGGACTGGAAATGCAACATCGGGCGTGGCTGTGCAAAAGCCGGGCCGCAGGAAAAGAAACAAAAGATAACGGGATGTTGAGACGGCGATGAGGGGAAAGGAAGACGAGGGAGGGGAATTGTGGTTGAGAAAGTCAACGAGAATTCCCGTCTTTTGATTCGAACGGTATGATTTGTGTAAACCATCTGATTTGTTTGATTTGTTTGATTTCTCTGGCAGTTTGATGTCTGAATTTGAATTGTTTCTTCTGGCGATCTCGGAATAAACACAAATATCTCCTAGAAAATCAAACATGCAAGTGCCGGACCGACCTTGGCACTGGGGAATGTGTGTGAAGAAAACAGGTCGTTCCATGGTCCAAAAACCACAGCCTCGTCTGTTTCATCACAAATTCACAGGTTATGTCTGGAAATTCTGTGCTCTTCAATATCAAATGCCAACCACGTTATCACAAGACGCCCGTCTCCGTCTCGGCCGTGTCATCTTCCCCTCTTCTCGTATGCATGTCAGGTCCGGCTTCCGCTTCAATGTCCCTCTTTGATCTCCACACCGTCACGTCTTTGATTCTTCGGCCTTCTTTTCTTCTTGATCTCCTTCTCTTCTCTGACAAGATGATCTGCATGCACGAAAAGCACGAAAGAAACAAGAACAGCCAAAAGAAAAAAGAAGCCATGGCCCAAACAGGAAGCAGCTGGTTGACACCACACACCCGTCCGTTTGATGTGGGTCAGAGGTTAAAGGAGAAAGGAAGCTGTCGTTGGACATTGGAGCTCTTCTCATTCATTGCACCCCTTCTCCTCGGACCCGTCATCTTGGAGTAATGTCCTAAAGCAACCATGGCGTCTTATCAGGTTCCCCAAGAAATTTGAAATGCTCACGGCCTACGGAGCTGAGGATCAAGACGAAGGAAGAGAGGTTCTCACGTATTCGTCGTTTGCACGAACCTGGAGACGCGATGGTTCTTTACATCTCACGTTGCCCGAACTGTTGTGGGCCTCCAAGGCCAGCCAAGAGAAGAGAGAATCATGAAAGAGGACAAAAAGCGCAAAAGGAAGCTCGTCAATGTGATCTTGTCTCGTTTTCCGTTCTTCCATCTTGGACCCAGACAGCTCAACATCAGTCCTTGATTTTTTGGCAAATTCCGTCATCTACAAAGTAACAAGGCAACAAAAGACGGGAGCCGCCGTCATAGCTCTCCGAAAGGGAAGGTCTCAAGAGCTTTGTGGCCCTTTTTCCTGCCTTTTGTCCACAAAGTGGAGATGGAGGAGGTGGCAGTGCTGGTCCAGACGGCCTGTAAACTCCTTTTCAGTGGTCTTTTGGCGTTGTTCGTGTATTTTTCCATCTCCATCTCTCCATCTTCGCGTCTTGTCCCCCACTCTAGTCGGAGAAGAGCCATGGCGATTCCTCACAAAGTACACAGTGAAGAAGCTCTGCCATCCCCCGACACCCTTTGACATGCCTTTTTGAGCGGTTGGTGATGCTCTTCCCAGAAAGTCTATCACGTAACTGCCAAGAGTTTCGGTCGGACCTCGAAATCCAAGCTATCCAAGCTCCCCACGCTTAGAGTATTAGCAGTCTTGTCTCTCGGTTCCTCACACGCCCCAGGACTTGAACGATTCCAAAAGGACAGAAGCACAGTGGCGCGAGAAAGGAGACAGGATGCGGACAATCACCAACAGGCCTTTTCCATTTTACACAGTAATTATATCACTTATTTACAGGGCCTACGACGACTTGCACGGCCAACAGGGCCCAAAAGTGACCGTCATCTCCGTTGTGTCTATCCCCTATTCTTTTGACGTGGGAGAGTTAGAGATAAGTCGTAATTCGTACCTGGTAGCTTCAAAATGAGAAGATTCGCAAACGTCGTAGCGCCCTCAAATCTGGACATTGAATTTCCCTAATAAACATCCCCTGCCAGCCGTTGACAGTTGTTCTACGTCGTATGGGTCCTTTTCTCTCAGAAGACCCCATAAGAGACTGACTAACAAGCGAGCAGAGCAAAGACAAGCTTGACAAACAAGGACAAGCCCTGTCCCCTGTCCAATTCATCTTGGCGTGAAATAACTCTCGAACACCCCGGCCTCTGGGCAAACAGCGATCTCGTTTCTTCTTTGGCTGCCTCCCTTGGCTCTATTTCCCTCGTCACGTTTCTTGTGGTCCTCTATCGTGCTGGGAGCATCATCTCTTTCAGATTGAATTGGTGAAATTGATGAAATGATAGACGCGTGCCACGGTTCGGGCAAAATCTGTCGTCTCCACCGACACGATTGCACGGGAAGGATTCAACCAGTATCTGGATTCTCTTCATTCTTTTTTGTGTTTTTTTGCCCTGTTCTCGCGACTTTCGACGTCTCTCATCTTGATTCTGGCCCTTCTTTCCTCCATTTACCGCCAATCACGGCTCTTGGCAAGTGCCATAGTGCGCAATAAACAAAAGAAGTTATTAAAGAGAATCAAGGGAATGAAGTTATCGAACATGGCCAATCTTCATATGATTTTGTATAGATTGCATTGAAAAGTTTGCGAATAAAAGAGTCCAGAGTACGAATACGCTGATACGGCACTAGAAAAAGAAAGAAACGAAAGTAACAGGAGATTGTACAAATGATATGCAGCATGTTGTACGGAATATGTGCTTTTTGATATCTTCATGTTCACGGTGAATCATGTTCTATAGACCTATTCACGTGTCATTGCACTCAAATCTTCAAACCCTATTGCGGCATCTCTCTCCGACAATCAATCGTGACGCCATTGGGAATCATATCAACCTTTTTGTTGGACCTTTTGCTGAAAAAGATGGGTCGTCTTTTTGCCCTGAAATCAATGCACCTCGATGGATCGCCCCGTCAGAGACCATTCTTCATGTTTTGCACAGCCTTCTTTCTGGAGACTTGCTGAGTGTACGACGTATTCCCTAGGCGTGTTCTCACGTAGTTCTCGTAGGCTATCTCATCCGAGTTTTGAGGTGGTTGGTTGACGCAAAATACGGCAGTTTATAGTCGTACGGCCAAAGCCAAGACGCGATGCCTTGCAGGAGTAGAACGAGGATTTTGCTGCCATAAGACGCCCGAGACTAGTATCTGCGCACGTATTATTTTGAGAAGAATATTGGAAAATATCGAGACCTCTGTCACAACCAAAGAAGCGGTCAGTATCGGCATCAAATGTCAATATTCCACTCCGTATGTGGTTCTCGGTTCTTGTACTCCGTACGTCGTACTATGCTATCAAATCTTGCCCGGATGTCTTGTGCCCGGTGCCCGGTGCCCATTGATACATGCCAGAATTTTATTTTTCACTTTTTGTCATCCATTACCATCCTTTTTTAATTTTCAGTCCCAAACGCCCTGCCGAGCAACAAACATTCGTGCCAGTTGTACCCATCCCGCACCGTAACCTATGTCATGCCATGATCTCCATATCTGTGTCTCCATCGTGCATCGTGCATCGTGTGCATCACGTCTCCATCTATCGCCTGCCAAGGGCCACGTCCTTGACCAGCACCAGCCCCCCGAGGTCACTCTTGTCTTTCTGTCCATCACCACCGCTGCTTTGCCCAAACACTTGCTGTCGCACCACGAGGCGCAGCGTGTCCTTCCAGAACTGCGCCACCACGTCCATCAGGCCGGTGCCTGTCTGCCGGAAGTCGGGGAACGCGTTGACCTCGAGGAGCCAGGCGGTAGGGGAGGGCGACGTTGACGAGCCTGTTGACGGGTCTGTTGGCGATGTGCTCACCAAGAAATCAAGCCCATAGACTTCAAAGGCGTGGCCCAGGGGCTGGAAGTGGATGGGCGTGCCGACGGCGGCGGCCTCAAAGATTTCGCCGGTCACCTGGCAGATCTGGTCAAAGATGGCCTCTTTGAGAGAGCCATCACCTCCCTCGGCCTCACCCTCCTCCAAGTCCCAGAACCGCCGCACCGAGTCGCCCTTGTCGGCCTCGTCCTGTAGACACGTGTTGGTCAGATGGGCAGCCAGGTCGGGCGTGTGTTCGTCTTCGTCTTCGTCGCCGTCTCCGCCAGACTCTGTCTCCCACGGCGGCGTGTATGCCTTGGCGGCAAACAATGCCAGCATGTCCCGGTGCACGTAGACACGCAGCGCGCCGACGCACAACACGTAGACCCGGATGTGGAACTTGCGGCCGTCTGTACCGGGTAACAAGAGGGGAGGATGGATGTACGGCTGCACGACAAAGTGCCGCAGGTCGGCCGCCGCGATGGCGTCGTTGTGGTCGTCCTCGTCGTCGCCGTACCCTTCCTCGCCCGCCTCTTCCTGCTCGGCCTCCCAGCCGTCAAAGATGCCCTGGAGCTCGTCCATGGTGCTAAACAGACGGATGCCCTGGCCGCGGTCGCTCATGCTGGGCTTCAGGATCCACCATCGCCGCTCGGAAACGTCCTCTTTCTCCTCGTTTGTCTCGAGGCTAGACCGCAGGTCAAACGCCTCGATAAGGGCGTCGTCCAGAAACTCGGCATAGTCGACCTCGAAGGACTCGGTGCGCTGGACGTGCGTGGCGAGCACCGACTGCGGGCGTTTGGCGATCCACTGCTCGACGGTGCTGGCCAAGAAGTGCTTGCGGATCAGGGCTTTGCGGAAGGTGTAGCTGTTGATGACGGTCGACGCGGCATGGCTGGCGGCGTAGTCAAAGTCGATGACCTCGTATGGTGTAATTTGAAGTGTCTTGAGGGGAGTGTCGGTCTTTTCTGTGACAACATCGTCCAGCAGGGCTTTCAAAGATATGGGCTCCTCGGCGGTCGGTTTTGTTGAACCTGGTGCTGCCGTCAGGAGATGCAGCTGGCTTTCTGGAATGGCAGCCTTGAGGGCGTCCAGGATGATGGGCTGGACGTAGGGGTCTTCGTAGGATACAAGCGCGTAGAGGGTCTCGTCGGATGGAAGTGGTGTGGGCGAGGTTGTTGACTTGTCTAGTGATGTCGTATCTGCAATAGACAGGCCTGATATTGGTACGCTTTCAACGTTGCTTGTCTTCTCTGTTGATGGAGGGTCCCTGTGAACACTGTCAGTAATACGTCCGGTTGAATGAACGAGAAAACAGAGAATAAACAATGGCATAGCAATAGACGACACTCGGGAGAGACACGGCCACAATGGGACGAGAAGAAAAAGAAGTATCGATTGCGGTCTATACCTGTCTATAGAGCCTCCACGCGACATGCATTAATCCTCTCCCAGTCTCTCCCCGTTTCACGCAATACATTCCCCATCGGGATATCATTTCCATATCATAAAAGATGGATATTGTGACAGAAGATTGAAACAATAAAATCCATACATAAAGCGCAGATCTCGAAAGATCACAAAATCAAACAAAGCAAGGCAAAAGCTGGTACTCACAGCTGGAACTCGGTCGTGTGCAGGTTGGTGGCCGTCTGGAAGAAGTTGGCCTTGAGCGGCGTGATGCTGGTCAGGCCCTCCCGCACAGCCCAACCGTCGTTGCCGGGCGGCGCCTCGTCGACGCTGCGGTAGACATCGGTGAACTGCGGCTGCCACTTGAAGTGGCGGTGGGTGATGGGTGCAGAGTGGCCGTGGTTGGACGTTGTGGAAGTGGCCGTGGCGTCTGATGCTGCCTCCGGGGCTGCCTTTGTGGAGGCCTCACCGTTCTGGCCAGAGCGGATGCGCTCCTCCTCGACATCTGTGGCACCAACAGGGCCGTCCTCGACAACGTCCTCGGCCACAAAGCAGCCGCCCTCGCTCCAGTAGTTCTGGAGAATCTTGGCGTACACGGTCTTGTTCTTGGACACACCCGCCACGAGGGGGACGTTGACACTGTACAGGTCAATGCTGTCGACGTTATCCCGGGGGACATCTTTGGGCCACTGGCGGTAGAGCGCCTCAATGACGCGCACAGAGTGGCGGCTGGCCTCGGTGATGATTGCGCGGTCGTGGTTTCTGCTAAAGAACGCATAGCTCAGCGCAATCGCGGGCTTCTGGCAGGTGGCGGCCTCGAGAGCGCCGCCGAGCGTGCCCGAGCTGAGGGCAAAGACGGCTGTCGTGTTGCGGCCGTAGTTGGGGCCAGACACGACCAGGTCAATGGGCGGGCGCTCATTGAAGACGTGGTAGAGGCCGATTTGGACGCAGGACGCGGGGGTGCCGTTGACTAGCACCCACTCCTCGGGGAGGTCACCCCCATTTGTGCTGCCATTTGTGTTTCCGTTCTGGATCTTCTGGAACGGACGCGAGTGGACGGTGCCCTCGTTGTCGGGCTCGCCTTCTTCGCGATTGATTCCTGCAGGCGGGCACGACAGCGGCGGCGGGCGGTAGTAGGTGGGCTCGACAGTCTGGCCGATAATGTGTGCCTTGCCAATCCACGACCGCTGGACATTGGGGAGACAGACGGACACAAGATGGCCGGCCGCCTGCAGCTCGCGCACGAGGCTGTGGACGTAGGGCGAGGAGTGTGTTGACGGCGGGCCGTCGTCGTTGACGACAAGGATATGCATGGTGGGGTTGAGTTGGGGCTCTGGATATCTGATCTGGGTATCTGGATAACAAGAGGAAAACAGAGACCGAAAAAAGAGACTCGGAAAGACTCTGTGGATGAGAAAAAAAAAAGAGAAAATCAGAAGAAAGAAAAGAAAGTCGACAGAGCGGGAACTAGTTGTATAAGAGTTGCAGCTCGGGCTGTAACCGTAGGGTCACAATGGCTCGCGGATGTTGGGCGTCTGTTTTGTAAAGGTAGTTGAATCGGGTTTGTTTTTGGAGGAGAAGTTGAAAAAAATTGGAGACGCACGAAAAAAGAGCAGGTGGTGACGAGATGCCTTGACTAGCTCCGGTCTAGGAGCGGAAATCGTGCGAGCCACGCAGGACCACAGGCGGCGGCAGGCTACCCAAGGCTATTGAAGGAAGGAGGCGAGGAAGCCAAGTCTAGAATAAAGGGAGGGAAAGAGGCGAGGCCTGGCCAGGCCTGCTGCGAGGCCAAGTCCACAACAATAGCAAATATAGCTCCCGGTTGCGCCTTCCACAACATGGAAGGACTCCATGGAAATCCGGAAGCGACGACTGTCATAGGAAGAGCAATAAAACAAAAAAATGAGGCATGTGCGGGGGCGGGGCGCCCAACGGGGACGGAAGGCACCATCGACTTACAAGCGAAACGGGAAGGATCAGGTCAGGAGAAGAGGCAGGCAGGCAGGAGCATTCTACGGAGTTCAAGCACGGAGTGCAAGTACGGAGCACGGTGAACTTGAGTTCTTGCCTGGAACACGATTTCCTGAAATCACATATCATCCTTGGGAAGAAACGGCAAAGGAAAGAACGAGTGAGCGTTGCTGCAAGTCAGAGTTGCTTTATTCACGGCAAGAGCTGTGGGGGTACAGTCAGGGGCATAATTTCAAGCATTTCCTATTCTGATCGATAAAAATAAACGAGAGACAAACTAAACAAAACATACGATTCTTTTTTTTTCCCTTATTGATTTATTTCTCCCCCTCACCATACGTTGTCAACGACGGCGATCCGTCCGCTCTCGGAGACGAGAAGCGTGTCTGGACAAAAACCTTTTGCATCGCATCATCCTTGGCGTCAAAAGCATGGTACACCTGCTCCATGTCCTCGAGACGCACCCGGTGCGACACCATTTGCAGAGGATCTAGCCTTCCGGACTGGATCTCGCCCAGGACATGCTCCCAATACTTGAGCACCGGTGCCTGTCCGTTGCCGATCAGGCGGATGCCGCGCTCCATCAGCGAGCCGATGTTGAAGTGGTTTGTCTGGGGGAGGGGAAAGATGGGGTTAGCATTCTTCTGTGTCTCGTTCTAGAGGAGATGCGACCAAAGTCAACTTACATATCCGACATAGACGCCCGTGACACCCACGCGGCCATAGTTGCGCACGCCCTCGATCATCTCGTTGAGAATCTCGCTCGTGTCCGTTTCGGCGCCCACCTGCATCTCCAGCCAGTGCATCCAGCCTTTGGCGTACTCGCCGGCCGCGCAGTCGATCGCGACATCGGGGCCGCGGCCGTCGCACATTTCCTTGAGCTTGCTGACGACCGTCTCCTTGTTGGTGACGCCAAAGCCCAGCTTCTTGTAGTCGACCAGATCGATCTTGTCGCTGTGCTCGGTCGGCCAGCGGCTGCGGACAAACCGCAGCCGCGGCTCCGTGTCGACAAAGATGACGCGCTTGGCACCCTCGGCGACGGCATAGACGCCGGCCATCTGGCCAATCGGGCCGGCGCCAAAGATGGCCACCTCGTCATTCGGGTAGACGGCCGTGTCCTTGACGGCATTGAGCGACGTGGCCAGCACGTCTGAGAGATACAGGGCCTTCTCGTCGGGAATGTCGTCGGGGATCTGCAGCAGGTTGACATCGCCCAGGGGCACACGCACATACTCGGCCTGGCCGCCGGCAAAGCCGCCCGTCAAGTGCGAGTAGCCAAAGATGCCGGCCGTCTGCGAGCCGAACAGCGCCCTCTGGCTCGAGTTGGCGTTGGTGCGCTCGCACTGCGACGACAGCTTCTGCTTGCAAAAGAAGCACTGCAAGTGTTAGCAGTGGGCTACAAAATGGTGGACTTTGTCAATTGACTTACCTCTCCACAGGCAATCTGGAAGGAGGCGACGTAGCGTCCGCCCTTCTTGACTTTCTTGACCTCAGGGCCGACTTCGTCGACAACACCACAGAATTCGTGGCCCAAGATATCGTTGGCCTTCATCTGCACGACAGAGCCATGGTAGAGATGGAGGTCGCTGCCGCAGATGGTGCTGCCGGTGACCTTGAGGATCACATCAGTGGGCTCCAGGATCTTGGGCCGCGGCATGTCGAGCACCTTCACCTTATTCTTGCCCTGCCACGTCAGGGCCTTCATCGTGTTCGCCCCATCACCAGTCTCCTTGTAGTCGCTGACATCTTGCTGCGTGACAGCACTGTCGTCGTGGCCGACCATCTTTTCGACGGCATATGCCAATTTTGATGTAGCCATTTTGGTGTTGTGTGTTGAAATGTATGAGAAACTGTACTAGTAATCAGGTGCAATTGAATATGAAGACGTGGATTATCTGTCAATCTATTATTTTGATCAATCGTATGACTATCTTGTCATTTATATACGAACTGAGCTAACATACAATCATTTGGTAGAACAGGCGAATACACAGCACAACACTTCTATGACGGCGATGACGGTTACATAAAGAGTAGCGCAGCGAAATCTACAACTGATATGTTCTTCTGACACCGTTCCACCCACTAACAGCATGACGTGCTTCACTTTAACATCTAGATCGCCTTACTGTCAGGTCCCGCAAGGGGCCGAACAATGATTGACGTCATCAAGTCGAACTATCTCCGCTATCAAAGAAATGCCCGTATTCTTCAAAATAGGTGATGACTCGCATTGAAAGAAACTCCCTAGCGGATTAATCATTAAGACTCACTAAAAAATTAGCGGAAAACGCGTCTTTCTTCCACTTTCATCATCACCACAACAATGTCGAAAAAACCTATTATCGACACCAAAACGCGTACGGGATCATTGGCGATTGTGAAGCATTAAAGAAAAGAGGCGTTCCTTTTCTTTACAGCGATGTCTTTCGCGAACATCGCGTTTCAAAGGCGTCTGGCTGGCGCATTCTGAAAGAAAAACACCTCCGCACCTTTCCCGACAATGTCCCTGAAACGCGAGGCCGGAAAAGACAACTTACCGAAGAGCACCTCGATTATTTGGAAAAATTTATCGATGATAATGGTTATGATGCTCGAACATTACATTGGAGAGACTTATTGGCAGAGGTTGGCCTCGATGTTGACGTTAAGGAGGATACGGTTAAGAGGAGGATGAAAGAACGTAACTTTCGGCGATGCCTCGTTTGCGAAAAGAAGTACGTTTCTCCTTAGCTTGCCGAAAGGCGTCAAGAATAGGCCCAAACGATATTAGAAAAATACCCTCAGCTTAATAATTAACATCATGTTCGATTTAACGATAAAACACACTTTTCATAAGGACCACAAAGCCGCGTTTATGTTATTCGGCGGCCATAGGAGAGGTACTGCAGCTCTTGCATCGTGGAAAAGAGAGAACCTCCTGCTAAAGCCTATAAAAGGCTTCATGCCTGGGGAGTTATTGGCTACGATTTTAAGAGTGATCTCGTCTGGTACGAGGTGCCAGGCAATAACAACGGCAAAATGAGCCTCAAGGCATATCGCGATCAAATTCTGGAGCCAGTGGTTGGACAATGGCTTCAAGAAGGCCATTCTTTCGTGCTGGAAGAAGACAACGATTCAGGCCATGGCACCGGCAAAGCCAACATCGTGAAAACATGGAAGAGGCAGCATGGCCTAGATTCGTACTTTAATTGTGCGCAATCACCGGACTTGGCGCCCATCGAGCGGGCGTGGGCATGGCTAAAAAGAGAGGTTAAAAAGCAGTCTGTCTGGGACGACGAAAGCTTACAAGAATTGGCACAAGAGGGCTGGAATAAACTACAACAGTCTACGATCAACGGCTGGATTGACCAAATTCCTTCGATTCTTAAGCAAGTGACTGATAAAGACGAATTGGCCGGCAAAATGTCTGGTTTTTGACGATATTTTGACCTTTTTCATGTATTTGGTAGAATTGCTAAAATCTAATTTTAGTGTAATTTTGGTAGAGTTTTGGTGTGGATTTTTCTAATGAGTCTTAAGGATTAATCCGCTAGGGAGAGAAATTACAAATAAAAGAAAAAAGAAAAAAAAGTAAAATAAAAATCAGATATCTCATGACAGAGGTATTGTGTTCAATTGATGTCTTTAATACTGGAGTGCGGGTGCCTGATAGATGTATCTGTAGGGTGTCCAAATAACACTAAAATATAACGATAAATTTCATATCGAAAGGCAAATAACAAATGAATAAATACCAAAAATTGTGACTATGCTAAAAAACCATAAATTTTATAAAATAATATCTCTATATATACACACAGCGATAAGCTTGCTGTCAACTACACATCTACAACTTGGCCTTCTCGGCCTCGTCGGCCCGCTCGACAATCTTGGTGTCCCACCATGGCCACTCGACAGGACCATCCTCCTCCATTGTGCCCTTGAAGTCGGGCGCCCGCTTCTCCTTGAAGCTCGCAATGCCCTCCTGCAGGTCGCGGCCCTGGAACCGCTGGAACAGCAGGCTGCTCTCCAGCAGGTGTGCGCCCTCGGGCGTGTCGGGCCCGCTGTACAGCATGTCCTTCATGACGCGCGTGCTGACAGGGCTCGTGTTGGTGGAAATGTCCTCGGCCAGGCCCAGCGCCGTGGGCAGCACCTTGTCCGGGTCGACAATCTCGGCAAACAGCGGCGCCAGCATCTTGTGGGACGCGGGCAGTGCGGCGCCCGTTGTCGTCAAGTAAACAGCGGCAGACCGGCCGATCAGGCGCGGCAGGAAATACGACGAGCAGGCCTCCATGACCAGACCGCGGCGCGAAAACACAAAGCCGTACTTGCCCTTGTTGCTGGCGACGCGGATGTCGGCGGGCAGGGTCATGGTGATGCCGACACCGACACCGCTGCCATTCATGGCGGCAATGACGGGCTTGTGGCAGCGGTGGATGGCCAGCGAGACCGAACCGCCCGAGTCGCGGTGGTTGGTGCGCGTATCGACGCCCGTCGGAAAACCAATGTCGAGGTCGGCGCCGGCGCAGAATGTGCGGTTGTTGGTCATGTCGCTGCCGGTCAACACGACACAGCGGACGCGCGCATCGCGAGACAAAAGGCCAAACGCCGTGATCAGCGAGCGGGCCATGTCTGGGCTGAAGGCATTCTTGGCCTTGGGACGGTCAAGAACGACAAGAACGACGGGCGTCACGGTCGGGCTGTTTGCCGGGTGGTGCTGGAAGCGAATATCTGGGAGATGGAACGTCGCGTACGACTCCGGCAGCGGAATGTCGGCGACCGGCGTCGTGTTTTTGCGCTCGTAGCTCATTGTGGTGGCTCGTGAGTTCGGTGTTTTCGAATTGATTTTCGGGATATTTCTTGCTGTCTTTGCTGAGCTGTTCCTATCGTATTGTCAACAATTCAAGTGAATTGATTGAGATGGGCCCTGTAAGTTAATACTGAGTAGAGCGCCGTCCACCTTTAAGGCGTTCCCCAGACCGGCACGTCCCAGCTTCCCCGCGAGACGCTAGCCTTTCCTACCGAGGTCCGTTCTCCGCCAGCTAAGCTCTCCACAGCGTTCATGTCAGTGTTGATTACTTTTCTGAATCGCCGTCTTTCATGCAGGTTGTCTTAAGCACTTGTTGAAAAAAATCCCATTCGAAACTTTGAATGTGATGATTGTACCCAATGTGTACTGTCGGCCGTTCATTTGTAACCAAAACATGCATCTTGAGCCGACGACTGGAAGGATCGGCAAACCAATTGGCATCCAATGTTTTACACAAGAAGATGGATGCATTCAAAATCCAATATGCAATATTTTGACCAAATTTCATTCTCAACAGTTCAAAAAAGCATCAATGTCGATTCTCTTTGTCGCATCTGAAGCTCGGCCCTCGGCGTGAGTGCTTCTTCCCCTCACTTTTCCCCTTTACATAAACTTGCTGGCAAGACCCAGCAGACTGCCCATGCCACCCGAGTTGCTGTTGCTCGAGCCGCCGCCCTGGCTCTTCAGGTACATCTTGAGCGCCATCTCGCCGGCCTTTTGCACCGCCGACTCCTTGCTGGCGCCCGACTCGACGTTGCCCTGCGAGCTCTGGCTGTCAAACAGCTTGCTGGCCTGGCTCATGGCCATGCCGATGAACTGGCTCTGGCTGCTGCCGTTGCCGCTGCCGCCCGAGTTGCCCGAGTTGCCCGAGTTGCCCGAGTTGCCGGACGTGAACATCTTGAGCGCCTGCATGGCCGCAGCGCTGCCCATACCGCCGGCCGTCGCCTGGCCGCCGCCGCTGTTGTTGCCGTAGTACTGCTGGTGGTTCTGGACGGCGTCTATACACACGTCAGTAACAATAGCACCGAGGAAAGTTGTTTACCAATCACCGGGTCTTCTGCCTACCATTCTCGTCGAGGTCCTCGTTGGCGAGGTTGCTCTTGTTGCCGCCAATCTTGTTGAGGATGTCGCTGAAGAAGTTGGAGCTCTCGCTGTCGCTGTGCTGGGCGGCAGCGTGAGCGGCGCCGTTCAGGTCATCGTCGTCGTCGTGGCGGTAGTTGCTGCCATGGCCGCCGCCGCCGTTGCCGCCGCCGTAGCCACCGTTGCCGCCGTTGTTGCCACCACCATAGCCGCTGTTGTTGCCGCCACCGTAACCGCCGTTACCACCGTTGTTTCCGCCGTAGTTGCCCTGGTTGCCACCGCCGTATTGCTGGTTGCCGCCGCCGTAGTTGCTCTGGTTTCCACCGCCATAACCACCCTGGTTACCTCCGCCATAGTTGTTACCCTGGTTTCCTCCGCCGTAGCCACCATCATTGGAACCGGGGCCGCCGTAGTTGCCCTGACCGCCGCCGTAGCCGCCGCCCTGGCCGCCCTGGTGGTGACCGCCCTGACCTGTTTGTGAGAAATCAATGTTAGATACGTTTCTAATAGTAGTAGGGAAAGCTTGAAGATGTCTGAGGATATGGGGTATGGGATTGTAACTTACGCTGGCGCTCGTTGTCGTTGTCGTCGTTGCCCCAACCCATTTTGGCTAAGATCGATCTGAGAGAATAGTGTGTTGTGAGAGTAGGATGTTGTGGTGTTTGAGGTATGATTCAGGAACCTTGAGAAAGGGAAAATCGAAAAGGAGGACAAAAAGGAGGTTTGTACGATGCAAGAGGGGCAGAATTAAAGGAGGGCGCGATGGGCGAGCTTAATACTGTTTGGGTTCTTTCCCTTTGCACTCTTTCTATTTTGATTTGCTTCTTCGTTGGGCAAGAGGGCCCCTCTCTCCACCCACTCGTCTCATGGACGATCGCTCCTGCCCTGGAATCGAATCGGGTTTCGAAGCTTGCCTCACTTGCCTATGAGCTTCGAGCTACGGTACTTTGTTCACCAATCCGCAAGGAAAGAGAGACAGGAGAAACAAGAAAAAGAGGGGCGGCAGTGGGCTGAGAACTGAAAATGGGCGTAAAAGGCAGGCACGACTCCACGGAAACAACCATGCGTAGATGACGTCCGCGGGGCAAGCTCGCACCTGCCCAGCTGCCCTTTGCTCTGATCTCCCTTTTTGCTAGGGAGCACCTTCCTCACTGTAACATTCTATTCTGGGAGCATGGCAACCTGGTTTCCTTGCAGCATTGCATTGAATCCATTGTAGCTTTTCAAGTTCTGATAATGCTTCATTTGTGGTTGGGTTGCCAATTGCCTCCCAACAAGTGACGAGGGACATCAACATGTCCATTCAACCTCTTGTTCCACATGGCTGGCGAGGCTGTTTTCCCCTCCACCCTCTTCTGCCAAGGGTTTGCTGGCATAAAAGGCTTGGCAGAAAAGCCAATGACAATAAAATGAGCAGAAAACAACAAGGCAAAAAAGAAAGTGAAGCGAGGTGCACGAGTGAAAAGACGAGGAGGGGACTGGCCGATCCTGGTCGAGCTGAATGGCTCAAATGCGAGGAATGGTTCGAAAATTGGTCCCCTAGAATACTTAAGAGCTGGAAGCTAAAGCACGCCAAAGATGCAAGTGGATCGACAGGTGTGACGGAATAGTAGGAAAAAGAACTGTTGGTGAGGGGCAAGTTCAGATAGAGCTGAAAAGGAGGGCTGACAAGCTTCAGGGGACGCGTATGCACTTTTCGGCGAGGGGAAAGCTGGGAGGGAACGAAGGATGCCGAAGTCGACAAAGTCGATTAATGAAGGAAAGTAGCATAAGTGTGATGTTTTGCATTATAAGGTTGGCAGGATTTATAAAGATAATCGTCGTTCATAAACTATAAGACAGCATTACACCAAAACAGAAGCATAATTCAATATGAACATCAAAGTGAAGGAAAGCAAAAATTCAAAGTCTTCAGCTATGCTAGAACCAACTATCGTGTTCTCTTGTTCCGGCCGTTCCATGTTTCCCTGTCCCTTTGCGCATGAAAAAAAGAAGCAAAAGCAAATTGTAAAAAGCAAACCAAACGTCCGTGTATGTGTATGTATGTGCCTGGCAAAGCAAAAAGAAAACTTAAGAAGCAAAAAAAAAAAAAAAAAGCAAAACCAGCTCCTAAACCCATTTCCTTGTATCGTTTACCCAAGGACATTATGCAGAACGCGCGAAATCATAACAAAAAAGGATGCCAATAATCATGACAGAGAACAATACAAAACAGAAAGCAAAAACACAAAACAAATGCCACCTGTGTACTCGTGACATATTGGTATACATTACTCGTCGTGGTGCAGGGGCGAGCCGCCGCCCGATGCACTGAGGGGACCGGCCGAGCCTGCAACGCCGATGCCGCCAAGCACGCCAGCACTGGCGGCCGCCTTTTTCTTCTCGCGCTTCTCCTTCTTGGCCCAGCGGAGACCGCATGCATTGCACAGGGTCTTGGGTCCGCTGGGGCCCTTGCGCCATTCTGGCGACTCGAGGGTGCCTGTTCTGTCAGCGAGATGTCGATAAACAAGATGTACTGCAGCTTGGACTTACCACAATCGGTGCAGACGTATTCCTCGGCGAGGCGGGCCTTTTTCTTCTTGTCACCCGACCGCTGGTCGCGGTTCACCGAAAAGGCAATGCCCGCATCGCCCTTGATGAGCCGTGAACTGCGGTTGCCGGTCGACAACCTGCGGCTGCGCTCGCCCTCCTGGTATCGCAAACCCGTGAGCATCTCGATCGTATCGGCCGTGGTGGCGTTTGGCGGCAGCGCGGAAGCGGCATTGGCACCCGCTGCTCCTGCAACACCACTGCCAGCCCGCGGCGTCGGTGCACCGCTAACACTAGTGGGAGCGCCAGTCACCATGGAGCCCGGTGCTACGGCGGTGCTCATCGTGCCGCTGGTGGCGCCAGTCGCCGTGGTTGTGTTGCCAGTACCGGTGCCTGGCGCACCCTCGTACCGGGCCATCTTATCGCCCAGCGAGTCGGCCCTTCGTGCGGCGATCCCCTCGAGGTTTTCTCGCGTGAGTGCCACGTTGTTAGGCCCGCCACCGCCGCCCAGATTAAGTTTGAGAGGTGTCATTGGTGGCGGCATCGATGTGTTGGTAATACTATTCGCACCGAATGCGCCGCCGCCCATTTGTGACGCCATGGCAGAGCCCATAGCTGCTGCCGCTGCTGCTGCCATGGCTGCTGCATCTGGCGCAGCGGCACCGCCGGGCGCCGAGGCCATATCCGACCGTGTGTCCATGCTTTGCCGCCAGACCCAGCTCTGGCTCTGTGCGTGCGATTCGTCGTCGCGGTCCTCGGACTCTTCTTCGCGCCGCAGGTCGTCGATCCGCCGCCGTAGCCGCTCGTTCTCCATCTTGTGCTCGAGGAACGAATCCAGCAGGTTTGCGTTCTTTGTTGGGTACGGCCGGGACATGAGAAACACGGCCTGGCAAAAGGGTGACTTGTTGGACGGGTTGGGCGCAAAGCGGGATGCGGCAATGTGTGCGTGGCCGACCATCTCGACAATGACGTAGTTGCCGTCTTTTTTCTGCAGGCGCACGTACATGCGTAGCATCGTGCCGTTGGCAATGCAGGCGTTGAGGTCCGATATCAAGACAGAGCGGTCGTCGGGGTGGGCCAATTCGGTCAGCGACTGGCCGGCGATAGCTTCGGGTGAAAAGCCTAGGATAGACACGACGTTGGGCGATGCATAGCGGATGCGGCCGTTGGGCTCAATGATCTGGAGGAGGTCGGTAAGCTCCTCGACGACCTTGGCCGGCCAATTCTTGCGTCGCGTGAACTCAGTCAGCGTACCGGCAGCGGCACCTCCTGCGCTATTGGCGCCTCCACTGGTAAAATTGTCCACAGGCATGGGGCCACCGCCGGGTTCGTTGGCACCTCCCATGGCCACATTCCCATCGACGCCATCCGTGTCTGCTTTAGACGAGGCGTCGTCTGCGTTGCTGTTGATCTGGATGTTGTTGATGTTGATACTGCCACCATTACTGACAACACCTGTCGACCCAAACGATAATGGAAGAGCTGCTGCAGATTGTTGTGGGAGTGATGGTTGTGGCGCTGGCGGCGGGAACATGGATCCTGGCTGCTGCTGCAATAAGCTTGTGGGCATGTCATCGAAGCTGTCGAAAAATCCTGGTGGCTGCTCGTTGAAGAACATCAACATGGCGTCATCCGCAGCTTGTTGTTGTTGCTGTTGCTGTTGCTGCTGCTGTTGATGTTGTTGTAATTGCGCGGCCATTGAGTTGACAGCGGCGGCCGCCTGTTCGTTGCTCATCACGGGCGGACCAGCATCGCTTCCGACTTGACTGTTGAAGCCAAAGAAGTCGTTGGAGAGTGGTGGTGCTTGAGACATGGTTGAGATGTGTGGGAGGCTGGAATGAGACGCAAAGGGAAGGAAGAGGGGAAAAGACGCAAAGTAGGGACACCGGTAGGTCGATCTTAGGATGGCGGTGGCAGGCTCAACGGCTCCGGGGTGGAGGAACGATAAGACCGGGGGTTGATTATCGGAGGCACGGAGATGGATGAGCACATGCTATAGGGCATCGAGACGGGAGACGATACAGTGCGACCGCAACATCGACGACAGGCGAAGGAGAGGCGATAGCTTTCGGGTCGCGGAAGGTGGATTGCCCGAGTACGATGTCTGGCACCAGATTACCTGGGCCAGAAAATCTCGGAGCCGGTGATCTTTGTCTGAAATTGATGCTGACTGAGGTTGAGGTCGAGTGGTCTGGATGATTTAGAATTCAATGGCAAACTATGTCCACGATAGCCAGGTACGATACAACACAAATATGCCTGGACCGGCGAAATGAAAAGAAAAGTTGAGAAGAGCAAAGAAAAAGGACTGTCGACCTCCAGACAAAACTCATCTAGAGGTCGTTTCTTTGAAAATCAGGGTCGAATGAGCAAATCCACTTTGGTCTCTTGGTCTGGTCTTTTGGGAAGGGATATGGGGGGGAAGGAAGGCGGAATGTTCCCCTCCTTCGTCTTATTGGCTGCAGGTGCTCCCCAGCAAATAGGCACAACGAGGACAAAACGAATGCGCGGGTGGCATGAGGTAAGGAAAGTGCGAAGGCGGCACACCCACCCACACCACGAAAGCCAAAAGAACAGCAGAACACAGAGGGGAAGAGGCCCAGAACCAGCAGGCGCGACCCTGGCGTCCCTCTCCCGCCGCCGACCTTGGAGCTAGTGGGCGCATCCAAGGAAAGAGCGGCATGGCGTGTGCTGACCTCCCAGTGAAGGCTGTTGGGGTGGGGTAAATCAGTGCATTTTGGCGGCCAGACCTGGCCTTGTATGGGAAGGCGCGGCTGGTTTTACCTTCCTTTTCCTTGGTTGTGCAAGCTTTCGACGTATGGATTACGAAAGTTAGTGTTTCCCAGCGCACTGTCCCACTCTGATTTCGCCTCTTTCGGGGTTCTTGGGTGTGTTTAGTGGATGTGCAGGGGATGCCCCAGAAGCGCTGATCCCGGAGCAAGTGAACCGGTGGGATGTCTGTTGTCTGTCTCACTGTGGAAAAGCTGTGGCTACAAGACGGGATTTGTGACTTTCCCATGTCGTTTCCCGCGCACATTGCACTTTCCCATGCGTCATATTCTGCAACGTCATTGTCCGTAACTCTTTCCTTCAGTCAATTACCCATTACCCATTCTGGCTTGCTTTTTCCTCAACTGCCACCAGCGCGGTTTCTTAATATCAAGAAGAGGAAAAATCAACTACCCGGACAGCAGTAGCAGCGCGCTTGGGAAACGGTCTAGACCTAATGAAATTTGAGAATGAAGAGAAGGGCACAAGTCAGTGTCACGAAGAGTGGAGAGAGTTACAGCCGGATATTCGAGGAGCCGAGTGGATGTATTGTGAGGACAAAGGTTTTTTATCGACCTTACCTCCTTACTTAGTAGAGTCGCTCCTTCCTCAGCTGGCCAGAGCTAAAGGCATCGCTGAGCACACAAAACTGGGAAACTGGTCGCTGTCTAACGACAGAATCTTGGAAAGCGCCACCGACAACAGCGAGTCGGATTTTTTTGTACAATATTCGAAAAAGGAAAGAGCAGCGGCGTGAGGCAACAGCTGCCAATATCCTAAAGTTTAAAAAAGGAAAGAGAGGCAGCCCGCCAGAGCAACAGGGCTTAAGCTGCCCGTCGATCTACGAAATCCCGGGCTGCGTGGCAAAGGACCCTGAATGTTGTGAAAGTGGGATGGATGTCTTGAACGACGAAGGACTACTCTCGTGGACCATATGACTGCCTGTCGTCGTGTAACATATGTATCACCGGCCCTGGCCTAGAACCACTGTGAACGAGTAAGAAGGCTGAAAACAAGGTGAAGAAGAACCATTCTCGTCATTGTGCGTCCATGACAAGGAATTGGGTGTAAGAGAAGCAGGAGGGCTCCTAATTTGAGAGAGAGATAACAAAAATGAGGACCCCGAAAAAATAGATTGCGTCGTTGAAGCCTGTGATGTAGGGGGGAAACTTGGCATAGTGAGAACAGAACCCTGATTTTTTGCCAGGCGGTTGAGCCTTAGCGAACCGGTCCCACTGTATGTCCGCTGTAACACAAAAACAGTGCTCACTACGGTGCATGTATTACATAATCTTCAATTGGCACTATGTCCCTGGATCTGCGACTGACAGAAAACTGTACATGAAAAGCCCCGCCAAACAGGCCATGACAGATTGTACCTCACAGCGTGCTGGTCCCGTGAGCCCGCGCTTTCCTCGCTAGGCAGCCAACGCGTTAAACTGCCACAGGTCGCGTGTTTTCTGGATGCATCCAATCTAAAGTTGTCGTGATAACCACTTTTCGTGCCTCCGAAGGCAATCGACCTCACGACAACGGTAGCACCGACCGGCATCGTGACATCGTTTTTGTGTCTTTGCTTCCTCCCATACGGCGTTTTCATCTCGACATTCTCTTAAACCCTCCAATCTTGGATGGGGCAGCATTTTCTGTCATAGTGAGGATCGGTCAAACTCGCCACAATGTAAGTGCATCATCGTCATCTCCTTTGTTGTCGTCTCATCACTTTGGTATCTCCTTCTAACCCATACGTCTTTATCTAGGTGTACGTCTACCTTCGACCCCTCGAACCTATCTCTGATTCATCCCCGAAAGAAGCTAACGTCGACCCCTAATCCTCAGCGAAGATCGAAAAGCTCGGCATCCGGGGGTGAGTTCCTCTTGACGACTCCCTGATACGATCCAACATTCTCACACCGGACAATACAGCTAACAAACTTACAGCATCCGCTCCTTCAGCCCGGCCAGCCAGGAGTCTATGCTGTTCAACACGCCGCTGACTCTGATTGTTGGATACAACGGTTCTGGAAAGACGGTGCGTTTGATGAACATTGTTGGGAAGGATCCTCCCAGAACAGCCATTCTGACGACTCTAGACCATTATTGAGACCCTCAAATATGCCACGACTGGTGAACAACCCCCGAACAGCAAAGGCGGCGCCTTTATCCACGATCCCAAGGTCCGTTTGTACCATTCACGCAGTAGAGAAACGATTCAGTCGAATGCCCTCCTCACACCTTTCCTTATAGCTATGCGGCGAAAAAGAAGTCCTCGCGCAGGTCCGCCTGTCGTTCCAGTCCACCGTCGGACAGAAGCTGGTCGTCACCCGCAGCCTGCAGCTCACCATGAAAAAGACGCTGCGCTCCATGAAGACGCTCGACGGCTCGCTCGTCATCTACAACAACGGCGAGCGCACGGGTCTCTCGACCAAAGTTGGCGAGCTCGACGAGCTGGTGCCCAACTACCTGGGCGTCTCGCCCGCCATTTTGGATGCCGTCATCTTTTGTCACCAGGACGAGTCTCTGTGGCCCATGAGCGAGCCGGCCGCCCTCAAGAAGCGATTCGACGAAATTTTCGAGGCCATGAAGTACACAAAGGCCATTGACAACCTCAAGGTTGTGCGTAAGAAGCAGGGCGAGGAGCTGCAAAAGCTCAAGATGTTGGAGGCGACCAACAAGGAAGCCAAAGAAAAGGGCCAGCGGGCCGAGAAGCACCTGGCGTCTCTGCAGACACAAATTGAGGATCTGCGGGAGCAGGGCGAAGACCTGACGCGGCAGATGGACGATGTGCAGCAGTCGGCCAAGGAGCGCCGCGAGCAGGCAACATCGTTTTTCGGTATTGTGCAGGAGCTCAAGAGCAAGCAGGACCAGTTCGAGGTGCGCAGCGAGACAATTTCCGAGCTCAAGGACAGCATTGTCAAGATGCGCACGGAGTCGGACGAGTGGCTTGACGAGCACCTGCAGCAGTACGAGGAGACATTGGCACGGCTCCAGAGCGACAAGGAGGAGAAGACGGCGCTGTTCCGCAAGCTGCAGTCTGGCCTTACGACGTCGCGCAACTCGCTGGGTGCCAAACAGGCCGAGCAGGGCAAGCACCAGTCGGACAAGGAAAAGTACGAGCGGCAGCTGCAGACACGCATCGAAATGATCCACGAGGCCGCCGTGCGCCTCGAGATCCGCGGCTACGAAAGCGACGACCTGCGCGACAGCCACATCCGTGCGTTTAGAGAGCGCATCCAGAAAGTGCTGCAAGACAAGCGGCGTGATCTGGAACGGCTGCAGCGCGAGAACGCCAAGGAGCTGGAGAAGGACACGGCCGTGATCAGCGGGCTGGAGACACAAAAGGCCACCCGCACACAGGACCGCGTCTCGGCCAAGCAGCGGATTGCCGCCATCGACAAACGCATGGCAGTTCTGCAGCGCGACATCCAGAAGCTGGATGTTGACGAGGGCGCCCAGGCGATTCTCGAGTCGACGTTTGCCGACCTGGAGACCCGCCTCAAGAGGGCCACTGAAGAAGTGCAGGCAGCCGGCATCGACGGACAGATTGAGCAGGAGAACAACCAGATCTGGCAGCTTGAGAACGAGAGCGAGAAGCTTGGCCGCGAGATGGTCGAGTGCATGCGCCGCGCGTCTGACCGGGCCCAGCTCGATCTGCGCAAGAAGGAAGCTGTTGAGCGTAAACGCCGGTTGGACACGCTGACATCGACGTGGCGCGACAAACTGGCTGGCATCGTCGGCCAGGGATGGACGCCTGAATCGGTGGACGCCGATTTCCAGTCGGTCCTCCAGGGTCTTGTGACGACGGCCGGGGCTGCTCGCAAGCAGGTCGAGTCGAGCCAGCAGGAGCTCAAGCAGGTCGAGTACAAGCTGTCGACGATCCGCGACCGGCAAAAGAAGACCGTGGCACAGTCGGCCAAGTGCCAGGGTGACGTGCTCGAGGTTCTGCGGACGGTCAAAGCTGGAGGTGAAGAGGGAGCCAGCGCGTCAGAGTCTGTGTCGATCGAGGAGTACCAGGAAGAGCTGGACAACCTCGAGTCGGAGATCCTGACGGCGGAAAAGGACATTAGTCTGTTCGACCACCTCAAAGACTACTATTCCAAGTCGCAAAAGGTGCTGAACCGGTTCAACAAGTGCTCGCACTGCGACCGTTCTTTCGCGGACCAGCCACGCGAACGGTCCAAGCTGATGGAGAAGATTGCCAAGAACCTGGACGACAAGCAGAAGAAGGAACTGGAGCAGGAGAAGGACATGCTCGAACAGAATCTGGGCCAACTGCGGGCTGTCCGCAGTCAGTATGATACCTTTACGCGTCTTGAGTCGGAGCTGCCCGGCCTGAAAGAAGAGCTGAAGGCGGCCGAGGCACAGCGTGACAGTCTTGTGCGGCGCCTCGAGGACCAGGACGCAACCTTCAAGGAGGCCGACGAGAAGCGCATGGACGTCGAGTCGATGGGCAAGACAGTGGCCAGCATCTCGCAGGCGGTCAAGGACGTCGCCGAGTCGGACGAGCAGATTGAGAAGCTGGCGTCGCAGCAGCAGCAGTCGGCCGGCTCGTCGCGCAGCTCCGAGGAGATCCAGGAGCTGCAGGCCACCTGTGCCGAGCAGCTGCGTTCGGCCAAGCAGCGGCTCACCAAACTGTCGGACGACCGGCAGCGCATGCGGGACGCCGTCAGCACGCTGGAGCTGGAGCGCAGCGAGCTGAAGAACAAGATTGCGCACGCGGCACGGCAGGTCGAGCGCAAGGCCGACCTGGTCAGCCAGATCCAGGCATTCAAGGAGGAGTCGGCGCAGCAGCGTGAGCTGATTCAGCAGACGGACCGCGACCTCGAGGCGCTCGAGCCGGAGATTGCCAAGGCACGCACGATCCGGCAAGACACGCTGCAGCGCGGACAGGAAAAGGAGCGGGTGGGCGCGCAGGACCGCGATGCCGTGGCCCACACCGTCAGCGAGCTGCGGATGGTCGAGAAGGACATTGAGGACTACATTGACCGCGGCGGCCCGGCACTGCTTGTGGCCAACGCGCGGGCCATTGAGACGCTCGAACAGGCGATTGCGGGCCAGGAGCGCGAGGCGGACGAGCTGGCGGCGCAGGTCAACAAGATGAAGGCGGAGATCGACAACAGCGACCGCGAGAAGAAGAACATTGCGGACAACCTGAGCTACCGGCGCAACTCGCGGCTGCTGGACGAGCTGCGGCGCGACATCCTGGACCTGGAATCGCGCAACGCCGAGGACGACTACGACCGGCTGGTGGGCGAGGCGAAGCGGTTCGAGGTGCAGCACAGCAAGCTGCTGGCGGAGCGCAGCGCGATCTGGGGCAGCATGAAGACCAAGGACGAGGAGCTGCTGCGGCTGCTGGACGAGTACGAGCAGGAGTACAAGGAGGCCGAGTTCCGGTACCGCGAGTCGCACATCCGCGTGGAGACGACAAAGGCGGCCATTGACGATCTGGGGCGGTACTCGGCGGCGCTCGACAAGGCGATCATGGAGTACCACGGCCTCAAGATGGAGGAGGTCAACCGCATCGCCGGCGAGCTGTGGCGGGCGACGTACCAGGGCACAGACATTGACACGATCCTGATCCGGTCGGACAACGAGACGGCGACGGGCAAGCGCAACTACAACTACCGGGTGTGCATGGTCAAGCAGGACACGGAGATGGACATGCGCGGGCGGTGCTCGGCGGGCCAAAAGGTGCTGGCGAGCATTATCATCCGGCTGGCGCTGGCCGAATCCTTTGGCGTCAACTGCGGCCTCATTGCGCTCGACGAGCCGACGACGAACCTCGACAGCGACAACATCCGCTCGCTGGCCGTGGCACTGCACGCGATCATCAAGGCGCGGCAGGCGCAGGCCAACTTCCAGCTGATTGTGATTACGCACGACGAGGAGTTCCTGCGGCACATGCGCTGCTCGGACTTTTGCTACACGTTCTACCGCGTGTCGCGCGACGACCGGCAGAACAGCGTCATTACGCGCGAGCCCATTACGCGGTTGATGGAGGGTTGAGTGTGCGAAGGAATTTGAAGACGGGATCATGTACGAAGACGTAAAAGCGAAAGCATGGCGTTTTGGGTTTAATTTGAGCGGGCATTGTTCTTTGATTTTGATTTCTGATTTCTGATTTATTCATATATCATATATCATATATTCCATGATAGTTTGTACATGCAAAGTGGATGTGTACAGATATAATACAGGTGTTTGAGCCTATTCTCAGTCCATTGTTTACTTCTTCATGGACACGACGTGCCTCAGCGTGCCAAAGGTCAGGCAGTCGGCAATCCGCCGCGCGCCCGAAAAGAGCATCACCAGCCGCTCGACGCCACAGCCCCAGCCGCCAGTGGGCGGCAGACCCGACTCGAGGGCGGCAATGTAGTTCTCGTCGACAGTGTTGTTGGAGCCGGACGCGCCGGCCGTGTCCTCGACCTGCTGGGCCATCTTGCGGCGCTGCTCTGCCGGGTCGTTCTCCTCCTCGTACATGTTGGCGAGCTCGCGGCCGTCGACAAAGAGCTCGGCACGTGCGGCGACAGTCTGGCCAGTACGTGGACAGACAAAGCTCTTGGCCAGAGGGGACATGCAGGCCGGGTGGTGTGTGATAAAGAGGGGGCCGTCGACATTGGCAAACGACCGGGACTCCAGGTGTTCACCGGCCAAGCGGTCGAGCAGTTTGGCAAGACGGCCGCCGTCGGCGTCGCTGGTGTCGTGCTTGCCGCTCTTGTTGCCCAGCTTCGCGCGGAGCTGTTCGTATGCGTCAGGAGCAGACAGATCTGGGAAGGTAATGCCCAGGGCTGCCTCGAGAGACGGGATGAACTCGAGCTGCACAAACGGCCCGCCAGCCGCACAGCGAGCAACGGAGTCAGACGCTGGCGCATCGGCCTCTTCTGCTGCCTGAAGACCAGACCCTGTCGGCGTTTCCTTGAACTGGAGGGAAGCCTGTGCCAGCTGGGCCATCAGACGCTCCGTCTCGGCCATCAAGCGCGGCAGCGTCCAGTAGGCAGCATAAAACTCGCACGTCGTAAACTCGGGGTTGTGTGTTGCATCGATGCCCTCGTTGCGGAAAGACGGGCCAATCTCGAATACACGATCGAGACCGCCGACGACAAGCCGCTTCAGCCACAGCTCGGGAGCGATACGCAGACTGAGGGCCAGCGATCCAGCCGAAGTTCCTGCCGAGGGTGCGTCACTCTCACTGGCATGGGCTGTCGTGAATGGACGGGCTACAGCACCGCCTGCCAAGTCGGCCAGAATGGGTGTCTGCACTTCGACAAACTGTTGGCCTTCAAAAAAGGAGCGGATCTCGCGCAGAATGCGTGCTCTTAAACGCAGTGTTGCAGCCGCCGCCGGGTTCACAAGCAGGTCGACATGGCGGCGCAGAGCACGCGTATCGGCATCAAGCAGTTGCGATGGCAGCGGTGCCAGGGCCGGCGAATAAACACGAGGCAGCATATCGGCCGCCAGCGTGAGTTCGCCCGTGCCTGTGCGCATGGCACGTCCTGTGACGGCCACGTGGTCACCGCGATTCAGAAGGCGAGCGGCCTCTTTGAAGACGGCCGGCTCGACGGGGAATGTCGTGGGCGAAGAGGCCGAGTCGCCAGCTCCAACCGTCCGCAGTTGTCTCAGGTTGCACATGACTTGGACCTGTTCGCCCTCGTCGAGCAGCTTGACGAAAACCAGTTTGGAGCCGAGGCGCTGGACAGACAGCACCCGGCCCGAGAGCTCGACACGCCGATATGGGACTTCATCGCCGACGGCCACGGACTCAAACTCGGCCCGGAACTGCGGCACAGAAATCCTGTCTCCAACAGGCTGGTATCGAGGGTATTTCAGGGCATTGGCCTCTGCCAGCTCCTTGATCCGTAGTGCCACAGGCGAGCGGTCTCCGAGGGTCTCGTCCGATGCAGCAGACTCTTTGTCACTGCCATCCTTGGCCTTTTTACCGGCCTTGGACGACGCGCGTCTGATCCCATCAACTCTCAGATTGTGTCTCCTCAGGGGAGAGCTCCGTTTCGGAGCGGGCTCATTGAGGCTGCACGCGGTCTGGTAGAACCGCAGGTACGCCTTTCTGGCCGCCGGCGAGCATTCCCTCGCAGCTCTAGACTGGATATGCCGTGCCGCATATGGCCGGAGAAAGAAAAGGCCCGGCAGGGCAGCAGAGGCTGAGCTCATGGCGGCGGGCAGCAACACGTCATGCCGCGCAGGGAGCAACCAGACATCTTGGGAGTCGTAATGTTAGCGGGGGTCCATCCGAGTCCAATTTTGAAATGAAGATGGGAAGTCAATGGCAGCAGGGTCAAGTGTCAGAGTTTTGGCATTTGTGATCACGCCGAAGCCGAAGCTCCAGTCAGTCGCAACGGTTCTAAGGTTTAATGCTAGTTCATCATAGAAGACCAGCTGCTGCCATTTGGGGGTGTTCTGTGAAGGTATAAGTAAATAGAAAGAAAGACTTACCAGAGAGCTCTGCTGTGGTTGAGCGGCGGTTTGTTGACGTTGTTGGTTTGTTGATTTGGTTGGAAAAGAAGCAAGCTCGGGAGCTTGTGACAGTTTTGGAGAGAAAATTTTGGGAGCGCGACTGTCAGGTCAAAAGTCAGAGAAAAGGCAGGTACCCACCCCTGATCAGCCTGACCAATCACAGTGCCTCCTGTCCACCTTTCCTTCCAGAAAGAAAGAGCCCAAAAAGAGTTCAGAAGTTGCTCCACTATTAATGTCCAATCAGCGAATCAGATGCCCGCCTCTTACTGGAGCATCCCGGGCCAAAGAATTCAAGGCGAGAAAAACGTCACTGGTTTTTTCGAGATTGACGATAGACGACCACTCTAGACAACACACGACCACAACCACACGTCGACGACCACCAACAACACTCTTCCTACCACAAAATCCCACACACTACCGCCAACATGTCGTTCTTTGGAATGGGCCGCCCGCAGCTCTCGTCTGCCGAGAAGATTGCCTCTGTCGAGGCCGAGATGAAGATGATGTCCGACATGCACAACCGGTAGGTCCCTCCCCGCGCTCTACAGTCTGGTTGACTTTCCCCGCTGACCTTTCAGCCTCATCAAGGCCTGCGCCGCCAAGTGCGTGCCGACCGACTACCGCGAGAGCGAGCTCAACAAGGGCGAGAGCGTCTGTCTCGACCGCTGCGCCGCCAAGTTCTTTGCCGTGCACATGAGCGTCTCGGAGCACATGCAGCAGGAGGCGGCGAAGCGCGGCGGCGGCGGCGGCGGTATGTTCTAGACGAGGAGCGGGGACGCAGAAAAAAAACATCGAAGAAAAGGGCAACATAGCCCATGACGGCGGACGAAAGAGGTCACGAGATCTAGCTTGAGCTAGATCTAGGCGACGACGATGACGACACGACGACGCCAATTGTACATTAGAACACACATTTCTCCTCTACTGTTATTCCTTTCTTTTTGGTTCACAGGGTTATGCAACACAGAGGCGCGCCGAGAGCGATAGACATGCATTAGGAGAATTGGAGAACACGGAAGAAAACGGACCTATACCAAGATCACCTCAAAAAGATATGGCATGACATAACTGGTCCTGGAATACGAATTAAAGAAATCAAAAGCCAAAAAGTATGAATGCATTACTGCCTATGTATGCCAAGTGTGCTATGTGTACAAAAGAAAACAAAACAAAATAATCCGTCAGGAAAATGTAGAAAACGCCGTCGCTATGGCAAAATGCGCTGCCCTATGTACTTGAAGATGCATATCCAACTGTTTACCACGTCCTTGTCTCCTACTGCCTCCGCGGGCCTCCCTCAACGATGTTGGGGCCCGTCCCAATGCCCGTCAGACTCCGCACCGCCCAGTGCAGCCAGCTCTCCGTCTCCAGGTGGCTCTTGAGCTCTTCGGCCCGCTTCTCGACGTATTCGACCTGCTGCGTAAACTGGCGGACACCCTCCTCGACGTCCTGCACTTTCGACGCCAGCGACCCAATCTCGTACTCGACCTTGGCCATGAGCATCTCGACCTCGCGCACGGCCTCCGTCGTTTGCGCCCGCTCGAGGCCCAGCAAGTCTTGGCTGTTGGCCTGGACGCGCTCGTAGGCGCCCGAGAGCTGGAAGAAGACGCTCTGGACCTCTTCGAGCTGTGTTTCGTAGACGGCGTCCAGCGACTCAAGGGCAAGGACTCGGTCGACGACAGCAGGGCCCACGACATCCTTGAGGGCAAGCACGTCCTGATAGAGGCCGCGCTCGAGCGTCAGGGCGGTGACGAAGCGAGACGATGCGGCCAGCAGAACAGCCTGGTCGTAGCTCTCGCCAGCCACGCCGCTGATCTCGCCCTCGTCCTTTTCTTTTTCGTCCTTGTCTCTGTCCTTGTCGTCACTGTCCTCGTCGTCGTCATCGTCTACTTCGGGGAAGTCGACAATCTCGTCCCAGCCGAGCACGGCCTCTTCGGCAGCGCTGAATGATAGTCGCCGCGGCCACACGACGTCGAATGGCAGTTTCTGCGGGAGCTGCTGCTGTTGTTCCTGGAGCATTTGCCCCTGTGGTTCACGGTCGTATTCGCCTCCTGCAATACTGTGCCGCCGCAGCAGGCCAACGACACCAGGTCCCATGTCGCGCTCGGCCTCGAGGATGGGGCCCTCCAGGTCAGAGCCGTCGGCCACGCTGCCCGCCACCGACGTGTTGGCCGTCGAGATAAACATGTCCTTGCGGAGATGGCTTGCGCGGCCGTTGGCTTGCGTCGAGTAGCCAGGCAGCCGCACAGCCAGTTCTGCCTCCAAAGCAGCCGTGGCGGCGGCGGCTATAGCGTCTTCGTCCGGGTGTGGCCCCTGGTTGGTAATCGTCGTGCTGGGCATGCCGGCATTCTTGAACAGCTTCTCGCCCATCTCGCGCTCGCGCTGGATGTTGTTGAGGTACTCTTCCGGCTTGTTCTTCCACGTGAAAGCACGGCCGATCATCACTGGACTGTTGAGCGATGCCTGGGCCAGGCTGGCAATGCCCGGTTGGGCGGGCATAGAACTGGAGCTCAAGCCAGTACCGGTGCTCGACAGCGCTACTAAGGACGGGTCTGGGCTAAAGGGAGCACCGCTACCAGGCATGATCGCGTCATCGCGCGATGGCCGGCTCGCATGGCCTCGGAGACCGCCACCCACAGCGTCACGGATTCGTCCAAGACCAGATCGAGCATCGTTGACGCGGCCGGCGACGCTCTTGAAAACAGTCCGTCTTCTTGGGTCTCTGTCTCTGTCCCTCTCCCTCTCCCGATCACGATCGCGATTGTCGTCCCGGTATCTCTCCCTATCTCGGTCGTTGGGGCTGTCATTGATACTAACAGCAGACCCTGGTGGATGAGCCGAGTAGACGGGCGTCTTTGTATCTTTCTTCGTTGCAGCTGTCGGTTCCGTCACTTCCGTCGCCGCAGGCACTGTTGCAGCGGACGTCAAGGCTTCGGGGGCAGCTGGCTCGTCGTTTTCCACAGGAACCGACTGTGTTCGTCTGTTGATGTGGCTTGGTGCAGGGGTGGCAGGCTCCTCTTTGCTAGAATCAGGAGGCGCTCCGGCTGTGGTTGGCGTCGATGTCACCATCTGTGTCCGGTCTTGGAAATGGTCCGTAATTCCAAGTGGCAGCGTTGATGCTTGTGACCTCAAGGGTTTGCCGAACCACAACCACTTGGGCCGCTCGCCGTAAATGTGGTTGATGAACTTATCAATGTCCAGCGTCTCAATGTCGCCAATGTTGCCCTTGTCTTTGCCGCCCACCATGCCAAACACGAGCTCGCCGCGCTTGCCGCCAAAACCCTCGACCGTCGACTTGATGGCCTTTTGCACGCCCCAACCGCCCTCGCCAGCTGCCGCCTTGATCGTGACACTATGCAGGCGGCGCAGCGTCTGGTGGTCGAGCCGCCGTGTCCGTTCCAACTTCAAGTCCTTTTGAAACGAGCCAATACCCTTTTTCATATTGTCCACGTCAAAGACGTCCTTGGACACAGACGCACCGTACCATGCGAGACGGTTACGCGCGCCCATCAGCATACCTAGGAGTGCAGCCACCGTTGTTGGGCCCAGAATGCCGTCCGTCGGCTCCGCGTTGTAGTACTCGGCGCCCACCTCGGTCCACCAGTCGCCGACGGCCGTCTCAGTCACGTCACACAGCAGGCCGTCAATGTACTGCGACTCGAGCATGCCAAAGATGAAGAGCGCCGTCTGGCACTGCTTGATGAGCTCCACGACGGACTCGGAAAACGGAATCTTCTCGCTCGTCTTGTACAAGGACTGGAACTTTTCTTGCGTGGCGCGCGTCGGGTCCGACAGCGTCAAGCCTGAGCGGCCCGAGCAGCCCAGCCGCTTCAGGTCCTCGTTGACAATAAACTCTTGGCGATGCCGCCGAATGTCGCCGTCACGGACGGCAATGACAGTCAACGCCGAGGGAAAGCTGCTCAAGTTCGTGGCCATGATCTCGCCAAAGGGTGAGTCCTTGGGCCGCGCGTGGTATTGCTGCATCGTCTTAAAGTACATTTTGAGCCGCGCTGACCACTCGTTTTCGTTTTCTGGGATCGAGAGGACGCCGACCACAACAGCATGGTTTGGATCGCCCGTGTACGTGGCAATCACAATGGTGGGCGACTGCCGCGAACACACCCACTGCTCGACAAGGTACAGCTCGTAGCCCACGAGGCTGGCGCGGCGGTCGACCACGCCGATACACGGATCCTGCTCAAGGTACCGAAACGACACGGGGTCTGGTGTAACAATATGCCGTCGGTTGGGCGCCGGCGCCGATTGGGCCATGCCCGTGGACTCTTGCGGCTGTGCTCGTATTGGTAGGATGGATGAGAGGGCCGTCAGGTTGGCCTGCTGACTATTGTTATACTGGTATGTGTCGTCGGAAACACCTGGCCGTGTCTGCTGTCTTTGCCGGGCGGCCATGAGCTCTTCTTCGCGCTCGCGGTAGGCACGGCTGTCCGGCTGGACAACCGGCATGCCGAACCGAAACGACATGGCGGTGTGTGTTTATGTACAATAATGGATTTATGTTTTTCGTGTGCGTTATTTGTGTTCTTTATGTCTCGTTCTCGTCACGATAAAGTTGCCGAGGTCGTCGAGCCTGCCGAATCTGATCCTCTAAGCTGTAGCTGAAGCGGCCGACGGAACCAGGCCGTGGGCATCGTCGACGGCGCGGCGGGCGCCTTTGGGAGAGTGTCGCAGTCAGGACGGGTGCGCTCCCAGGTCCAGTTCGAGCAAAGTCGTCGAGATGTTGCGCATCGGTGGTTTTTGTCGTCGAGAGTGTTTTGGGGAGAGAAGGAGAAGGAGAAAGTCGAGAAAGAGGACGGCAAGAGAGAAGGAGAATAAAGGAAAGAGGTGTTAATTATGACGAAAGACCTTGGCAGGCTGCGGTTTAAGGGAGCAATAATGATGAATAACGCCTAAGGTGCCCTGTGGTGCCTGGCAAAGTGTCGTTCTACAGGGGCTAGCACGCCCAGAACATTCAGCTCCAGGTGTCGCCCCACCTGGTTTCCGCCCTGGTTCCTCGTTAGCGGCATTTTCGCATGTGACTTGGCAAATTGAATGGCAGCAATTATTGGCATGTGCCCCACATGGCGCCCTGAGCTGGGGAACGGCAGGAGCGATACAGAAAAAAAACTACGGATAAGAAAAAAAAGTTAAAAAAGTTGAGCTTCATCCTCAGTGTCACGGTGAGAAGGAGCGCAAAAGAGAAACTCGAGAGGAATCAAAGGCAAAGCAAAGCACGAAACAAAATTTAAGGACTTTTCGGCCCTTCCAGAAACACATTGACTCTCATTTATACGAATACGACGAGAAAGATCCTTCCAAATTGAGACAACAGCGCCTTTCATTTCTTGATTTTTTGTGTCGTTCAGCAAGGAAAGAACAAATCGAGCAACAGGGGAAGGAACACAGGCACGACAGCCCCTTTAAAGCCACGACCGAGATCCTCGAGCCTTCTCACAACATCCTCCTATTACCCACCTCACAGTCTCTCCCGCAATGCTTTCTGAAGACTTTTTCGCCGCCACCTGCGGCCCTCCGCTCACCAGCAACACGGCCATTGCCCGCGATGTCAACATCTACCACCAGACCCTGAGCCCAGCCCACTCCGTGCAGGCCACATTCAAGAAGAGCGTCACGCCCGTCGGCGGCCTCGCCGTCAACACAGCCCACATCTTTGCCGCACAACAGGACCGCGCGTATGTCCACGTGTACTCGCGGCTGCGCGGCGGCCAGGAGACGTTTGTGCCGATGCCCGAGAAGATCCGGTGTGTGACGCTGGCAGGAGATGATCAGAGCGTGCTGGTGGCAGGCACAGTCGAGGGCCGTCTGGTTCTGTGGGAGACGCGGACAGGACGCCTGATCACGACGCCGCCGTGCCACGTGCAGGCCGTGACGACCCTGGCGGCGACGCCGTACCACATCTTGTCGGGCTCGGAGGACTCCAACGTGCAAGTCTGGTCCCTTCCTCAGCTTTTGGCACTAGGTGGCTCCAAGGAGGGCGGCGACGGCGGCGCAGACGAGGCAGAGCCGGAGCGGACGCTGTCACGGCACCGTGCGGCTGTCACCAGCCTGGCTCTGGGCGGCAGCAGCGGTCACCGCGACACAAACCTGTGCGCCTCGGCCAGCCGCGACAAGACGATTGTGCTGTGGAACTTCCAGACCGGCGTCGCACTGCGCACGATCCTGCTGCCGGCCGTGCCGCTGTGCGTCGTGCTCGACCCCGTGGCGCGGGCCCTCTACGTGTCAACGGAGGATGAGACAACAGGAGCTGCGGCGAGCGGCGGCTCTCTCTACGCTGTCGAGCTCTTTGGCGACAAGCCGCTGCTGGGTGCACGTGGCGCCGAGGCGTCGTCGACGGCCGTGTCTGTGACAACGCCGTTTGGCACGGTCCCGAGCGATGCAGGCCCGGCTTCTTGCCTAACGGTCAGCTACGATGGTGCTACGCTGCTGTCGGGCCACCCCAAGGGCCGCATTATGCAGTGGAACCTGGGCGATGCAGGCGAGGACAAGACGACGCTGCCCGTCGAGCTGTCGAACCTGAACGCGGCCGTGACCAACGTGGTGTTTGTGCCGCCGGCGCTGCCATCGGCCGCGGCTCATGTGGTGCCGCCGCAGACAAGCGTGCAGACGGTGGTGAAGCCGTCCCAAATGGGCCGCGACTACACGGTGACGGCCCGCTTCGACGAGGTTGACACCACCAACTTTGACGTTGATGACGATGAGGAGGCTCTGGGCGCACAGGAGACGGTCGCCTTTGACGCGCTCGTCAACCAGCCCGGCTTCCCAGCTGACACGCTCGACAAGGCCATCCTGGCTTTCCAGAAGCAACTCGAAGAGGG
Organism: Sporothrix humicola; assembly: GCA_021396245.1. NCBI lineage: Eukaryota > Fungi > Ascomycota > Sordariomycetes > Ophiostomatales > Ophiostomataceae > Sporothrix > Sporothrix humicola. Next base: position 132,489 of record WNYE01000006.1, on the reverse strand, counting down.
TGCCGGCAGCGGCAGCGGTGCCATTAGCAGCAACCGCAAGCCTACGGCTGCACCTGCACCTGCACCTGCTGCAGAGGCTGCAGAGACTGCAGAGGCTGTAGAGACAGCGGAGACCAAGGCCACACCCAGCGAGACCGAGGCCGACCTTCGGCGGCAGAACGCTGAGCTGCTGGAGATCGTCAATGAGCAACAGGCGCTGTACCAGGAAGCCATTCAGCGGTACACTGAGCTCAAAGCCTCTCGGTCATGAGCACGTGAAAACGATATGTTCTAGAAAAGTCAGTGCACAGAATAGCGCCACCTCAGCCTCAGCCTTGCAACAACACACACACACACACATGCCCCTTACCCGTGCCACACCTTTTCCTTTAACGTTTCTCCCATCGGCGAAAAAGACTCCCGAATCGGGAAAATAAAAATCGGGGGAGAGAAGTAGGGAAAAGGTTCGGGAGTCGGGAGTCGGGGAAATACTTGCGCGGCTTTGCACCAGCCAAGGCATCTCGAAGCAGCAACAAAAACAGAAACACGATCAAGATGGCTCAATCCTTTCAGCCCGGACGAAGCATCTTGTTGACGGCATGTTTTGTGTGTCTGCTTGCCTGTCAATGTTCGCACAGACAGCTTGCGCAAGTTTTCCTGTCATCACATCTTGGATATTGAGGTTATTGTCACTTTTTTATTCTGACTTTGACATTCCCTTCTTTTCACCTTGACTTTTCAAACATTCCGACTCTGGGCTCCTGACAGTGTTGGCTGTTGTTCAGAGTGTGTTTCCTATTTTGGCGGGGCCTAGACCTGGCTCCCTCAAGGGTGTTTCAGAATGGAGCGGGCCGGGGTGCAGGAGCTGGGCGAACAAGGAAAAGAGGGACGACTCGAACGCCGCAAAAACACAAACAGGCACAAAAAAACCCCTGGTTCACTTGTGCCTGAACGCACGGCCGCGAACGGCAATTAAGACGAAAAGACGAAAAGGCTGCAAAAGACTGCAACTCCGGCATACGACTCAAATACGTGAAAACGCTACCCATCTGCTGCGGCCAAAACATTGTACATACGAACGCGTACGACGCAGGTCCCTTTATTTCTTCTGGGCAGAACAATGTGGCTTGCGAAGCTCTGCAACGACTTGGATGCGGGCGACAGACTAGCACAGTTGATTCTCCACAGTGTTTCTGCATCTATTTTTGCAGCCCCTGGCAGAGTGGCTACGTACCCTGCTTCAGAATCTGATAGGCTGGAGAAGAGGAGGGAGATGGGAGGGAAATGGGAAAGGGGAAGCTTTGTCGAGCTTGAGGTGCACCTATTGGCAGAGAAGCATCGACAAGGCCCCGGCCTGCCTCAACGGCCAAGAGAAGCATTGAAGAAAAACGAGGCACAGGCCAAGAGGCGTTCAAGGAAGGATTGATTTCAAGGGAGATAAAGGAGAGGCCAGGCTCGGCTTTTCAGGCGGCCAAAACAAGAACAAGACAGGATACAGAAAATAAACAAACGGCATACCGTCTACAAAAAGAAAACAAGATTATCGAAAACAAAAGACGAGTCGACGAGAGTGAAAACAATTAATCTGAAAAGGGTACAGCCTGCTCCGCAAATGCAGATGACATCCATTGTGAAATCCATTGCAAACCCAACGCACTGCAAGTCACGCCCGGTCATTGTCATACTTTGCTTGTATTGCCCTTTGCCTTTCGCCGTTGCATGATAGACAGCCTTGCAACCCCCAAGGCCAACTCCAAGGAAAAAAAGGAAAACGCGGCTCGGGCTGAGTTTGATGCGCCGCATCGCCAAAATGCAACCCTTGGTGTACTTCTCCAAGTCGTCCTTTCTCTCTACAGCTCTCCCTCCTCCCTCCTGTGCTCGTTCCTACAGTTCTTGCCAGCCGTTGTCGATCGGCTTTCTTCCATTTTGCCTCGTGCCATCCTGTGTCTTTTCTCGTTTTCCATCTTCTCCTTCCTCCTGTGATTGTCCCCTAAAATGTGCTCGCCTCCGGCTTCCGTTCGCCGGCTTCCTCTCTCCGTCTTAGCCAGGGGTATCTTCTTTCACTTTTCTGCCCCCTTCTGCCCTTCTTTTCAATGTTCTTTGACTTCTTGCTCGCCCACTTTCCCCCACTTTTGCACATCCTGTGCATCTTTTTGTGCATCCGTCATCTATCTAGAACCAACTCGTTTCCCTTTTCCCTGTTGTTTTCGCTCTCTCACCTCCACATCCTCCTTGCTTATCTTGGCAGAATTGAAGTCAAAGCAAACGTGAAAACATGAAAATAGCCAAGTCCAGATCGTACGTCCAAGCTTGCATCCAAGATGCCCCAAGATGCCCCAAGACCGAGATCGATCAGATACGATGCACGATGTACTTTTCCTTTTCTGTACAACGTACTTAGTTTTCTATTCTTATCCACAGACATCAATGTAACCCTGTTCGTCTTTTGTCTCTTTCTCCTTTCCCCACGGTGAACTTACGTGTACACTCTGTGTTAGTCCCTTTCCTAGCTACGTACTTTCCTGCCATTTCTCTGCCCAGCGCGATGAAACCCGTTTCACAACGCCCAAGAAAGAAAGTGGGCACCGAACGTCTACGTCTGTTTCTGGGTTTTCGTACCTTTTCCCCTTCTTTCACTCTATTTTCTTCAGTAAACTCATCCAGTACCTGCTCACCCAAACCTGTCAACTCGTATCTCTCTTCTTAATTCATCAGTCTGATGTCTACACGCCCAGACCATGCTCCCCTACTGTGTATTATTTTCTTGTTATCTCTCCATCGTGTGGGGGCAGTGCCGGCATCGAAGACTGCAAAAATCACAGGCGCCGAGACCCTCCTCCAAACGAGAGCGAGTGGATGATCTCAAACAGCCCAGGCCCAAGCAGGACGATTTACGTGATGGCCAGTCTAGGCGTGCAAGCAAAAGTGCTCTGTGCATGTTCGTAGTGTGCGGTAGAGAGTAGAGATCCACTTGACTCGAATAGAGAGGCCAATATCACCAGCAATGCTCGCTGCATGGACCATCTTCTATTATGCCTTCGTCCCTTCTTCTTTCCTTTTTTTTCCTCGATTTGTTTTAGCTTTCTTTTTCGTCTTTTCGTCGTCTTTCCTTTTTGGTTCTCTGTTCTCTGTTCTCTCTCTTTTCTCTTCTCTCTCTTCTTCTTTCCTTCTATTCTTTCTCTTCGTTTCTTACTATCGTCGTCTCCATTCGTTTGGACATTGTTTGTTTTCTTTCTTTATTTTCCCTCTTTTTCTTTTCTTTCTTTCACATTCTCTTCCTTTCTTTCTGTCTTTCTTTCTTATCCCTCCCTTCATTATTATCTTGGGACTCTGGTAAGGCCCGGTGCCGTCGCCTTCCCCCAGTCTTTCGTTTTGTCTCTCCTTTGAGGCATCTTCATTCTTTTGATTATCTTGTTCGCATTTTCGCTTCTCTTCATCTGTAAATATTTCGATTTTGTATTTTCTTACCTTCTCTCGCCACCATGAAGTTCAACATCCTTGCTGCCGTCCTGGCTACCCTGGCGGTAGCCGAGGGCGCCACGACCGGAAACCGGCTCCGGTCTCGCCATGTCGTCCACGAAACCCGGGCTGTCGCCAACAAGCACACGTGGAAAAAGGCCGCCAAGCTGCACCACGAGACCGTGCTGCCCGTCCGCATTGGCCTGACGCAAAACAACCTGCACCGCGCCGAAGAGTTTATGAACGACGTCTCGCATCCCGAATCGCCAAACTACGGCCGCCACTGGACGCCCGACCAGGTGGCCGACATGTTTGCGCCGTCCAAGGAAGCGATCGATGCCGTGATGGCGTGGGTGGCCATGGAGACGGGCCTGCTGGCTGAGGAGGTGCGGCTGTCGCGGGGCCGCAACTGGGTGCAGTTCAACGCGAGCGTCTCGCAGCTCGAGTCCCTGCTCAAAACAGAGTACCATGTCTACAAACACAACGACCACGGCGCGCACCACGTGGCCTGCGACCAGTACCACGTGCCCGAGCACTTGAAGGAGCACATTGACATTATCATGCCGACGGTGCATTTCGACGGGCGCACGGGCGCGGGCCGCATCAGCAAGACGGAGATGCTGGCGGACGAGCACCAGAGTGAGCTCAAGCGGCGCGCTATTGCGCAGCGCTGGACGGACGCTACGGGAGGAGCCGCCGGCCCGCGATTCCACTCTCGCCGTAAGTCCGGCTCAGGGTCTTCAGGGTCTCAGGGAACGTCTTCGACCTCTTCTCCCAAAGCATCCGACAGCGACGCTTCCGCCCGCCCGCAGCGCGGCATCATGGGCCGCCCGACAGACGCGTCGCTCACCAAGCAGGGCGCCGTCATCAACAACGCGCTCATGGACCTGAGCCAGTGCGACACGATGATCACGCCGGCCTGTCTGCAGGCGCTCTACGAAATGCCCGTCGGCACGCTGTCGGCCAGCAACAACTCGCTGGGCATTGTCGAGTACACGCCCCAGGCCATCCTGCAGTCCGACCTCGACCTCTACTTTTCGCAGTTCCAGCCGCGCCTCCAGGGCACGTCTCCGATCATCAAGCTGCTCGACAACGGCGTCATCCAGACCGACAACCAGAGTTTCTCGTTCAACGGCGAGTCCGCGCTCGACCTCGAGTTCGCCATGGCGCTCGTGTTCCCGCAAAAGGCCACGCTCTTCCAGGTCGGCGACCTCGTCCAGGGCGGCAGCTTCAACAACCTGCTGGACTCGCTCGACGGCAGCTACTGCAACTTTGAGGGCGGCGGCAGCACCAACTCCAATGTCGACGGCCAGTACAGCCGCGAGGTCAACTGCGGCACCGCCGAGCCCACCAACGTCATCTCCACCAGCTACTCGTACAACGAGGGCGACCTGACCGCCGCCTACGAGCAGCGCCAGTGCAACGAGTACATGAAGCTCGGCCTGCAGGGCATCACCATTGTCTACTCGTCGGGCGATTTCGGCGTCGCCGGCAACGGCGACACCTGCATCGACCCCAACACGGGCGCCTACAACGGCGGCGGCTCTGGCCTTTTTAATCCGTCCTTCCCGGGCACCTGCCCCTACGTGACGTCCGTCGGCGCCACCGAGCTCGTCAACGGCACCTCGGTCCGTGGCGCCGAGGCTGCCTGCCAAAAAGTCATCTTCTCGGGCGGCGGCTTCTCCAACGTCTTCGGCATGCCCTCCTACCAGCAAAAGGCCCTCAACAGCTACATGACCAACTCCGCCCCGCCCTACGGCGCCAACCGCTTTAACAACTCGGGCACCGTCCGCGGCTACCCCGACGTCTCGGCCAACGGCGCCAACTACGTCACCGCCGTCAACGGCAACTTCACCCTGTCCTTTGGCACCTCGGCTTCGGCGCCCACCTTCGCTGCCGTCATCAACCTCATCAACGAGCAGCGCATCAAGGCCGGCAAGAGCCCCGTCGGCTTTGTCAACCCTGTTCTCTATGCCAACCCGCAGGTCCTCAACGACATCACCTCCGGCAACAACCCGGGCTGCGGCACAAACGGCTTTACGGCCGTCCCTGGCTGGGACCCGCTGACCGGTCTGGGGACACCCAACTACCCGGCCATGGAGAAGCTGTTCTTGAGCCTTCCATAGACTGGGGAAGAGAAAAGATATGATAGATTATAGAGAGCAAGAATATATGGGTCGAGATGGGTTTTATTTTTACTTTTTATTTTTTATTTTTTATTTTTCATTGTTTATTTCATTCATACCAGCAGCGCCACAGTAATATGAGCGCACAAGACTGGCTGGGTTTTATTTATTGTTCTGTCGTCAGTTTGTTTCCTCGTCTACATATTAGCATATTTTGCATATAATGCACTTCGTATTGATATGAGAATATTATTCCCTTTTTTTTTTTTTTTTTTTTTTAGCAAAGTCAAAGAAAATATTTTTGTGCCTATGAATACTGAATCATTAATAATTTCCCTTTCCCCCTCTTTTATTAGACAAAAATATTGTAATCAATATGAGCGCGACAATAGGATCGATCAAACAAGCAAAGTGTATTGTAAAGTCAGAATAATGCCGCGCAAAGACTATATGAGCCTAGCAACCAAAAGAAAGATATAATCCAAAAGAGTGAATGCTAACCAAAGAACCAGAAAATGACACTGCGACTTGCTGCCACAATACCATCACGAAACTGCTGGAGTTGTCGTGATTGGTTATCGGTATTGATATTGGGGCAAACAAGCCACTGCCCAGGAAGGAGGAAAAATGAGAATGCAGAAGAAAAAAATGCGTAAGGCAAGAAAAAAGAAAACAAAACGCCTTCTTTTCCCTGCAACTGCCCGTTTTTAAACTAAAAATCCCACCGAAAAAAGAAATAATAATGCTTCCCGCTTCTCATCCCACGGCGACGTGGACGACGATGATACCCGTTTGCTAAGCAAATAAAAAAACAAAACCATCAAGGATAACAAACAGTATAACAGTATAACAATGTAGAAATAACCCATGTCCAAAGGCCATGATAGAAAAAACCAACAAACCCCCGCCATGCCCGAGAACGTTTGAAGATGATATCGAGGAAAGGGAGAAAAGGTGGAAGAAAAGAAACAAGGAAAACTGAGCTAAGAGACAACATTCAGACAAGACAACAAAAAGAAACAAAGCAAAGTGGTATCCTCCAATGCAATGCAATCCAAGCTATGCCGAACAGCGCAAAGTGGTGCTCATGAAGAAATAACCAGGGACAACTAAAGGATAAAAGGGTTGAGACTATAATAAAAAGGGGAAATGAAAAAAAGACAGGCAATCCAAGAAAAGGTATTAGAAATAAGGAAAGAGAAGAACAAAGTGAAACCGCGCAAATAAAAGACGAGGGGAGACATAAAGGCCGCGGCCAATAGCTTCAGAATTGGCAGGAATGCTGCAAGTCCATCACCGCCGCATACCGCCGAATGAATAGAGTAAAGACAAATCCCAAAACCATAAAACCCACGCCAGGCAGTGGCACCCGAGCTCGATGTGATGAACCTGCAAATATGCTCCAAACAGAGAACGCCATAAAGCAAGAAAAAGAAACAGAAGCCAAGGCAAGACGGGACAAAGACGAGACACCAAATCCGCCAAAGGTGTGTGGTATCCATCAGTGTCGACGGCCCACTGTGGCATGGTCCCAAATAAAACAAAAGCAAAGAAAAGAATAAGAAAGAAAAGGAGAAAGAAAACAGGGTGTAAACAAAACATGTGATAAGACGCAAAAGGGTATTTGAAAGACGCCCGAGCATTGATAACCAACGCCGCCGAATCCTTTGCGCCACAGAATGTGAAAAATTGAAAATGTGATAATGTGAAACAAGAAATAGAGAGAAGTAAAAAATAGAGAAAAAAAGGGAAAGTCAAATGCCGCCACCGGATGGACCCTCCTGGTCACCCAAAGCCATCAGGTCTTCCGTATGCATCGAATTCAAAAGGTGGAGGAGCACCGAACGCCGCGATGTTGGACTTGACGGGCGCCTCTATCTCCCCATCGTATAAGACGGCCCAGTAGCTGAAGCAGCCGCCAGTGAACCTGTACCTGCATGATTTCCAGGGAAGTAGCCCATAGGCGATGGGTGTGCCCAAACACCGCCGTTGTTACCAAGGTGGTCGACAAAAGGGCTCTGGACCTGGGCCCCAGGCGACATGACAGGAGCGTGTCCATTCATCACGTGGCCGTTGCCGTTGTTAAAGCCGGGGTGAGGAAGGCCCGGGGGCGACGGGAGCACAGTTTGCCGTCTAGGCATGTGTCCACCGGAAACGTGGGGCGCAGGCGAATTCCGGGAATCAGGGATCAACCTGACTCCCAATGGGTTCTTTGAGAAGCTGAGACGGATGCCACCCTTGATGCTGTTGTGCAAAGGTCGTCCATAGAGGTCCAGCAGTGCCTTGGTCGCATGCGTGATTGAATCAAATTCAACAAAACACATGTGACCGTTCGCCTTGGTACGGAAGCACATCCTCTTGTAGCCGCGCTGCTTGCAGAACATGGCCTTGAGTTCCTCTTCCGAAGCGCCAGAAGGAAGATTGCCGACGTAAAGAGTGTTGCACGGTGGGTTCTGGTCAGAAAGGTTGACAGACGGATACTTGAACCCCCTGTTATTTGGCATTTGATAGTGGGGCATAGAGCCATTGAGATCGGGACCGGGTATGCCCATGGGCTGTTGAGGCATCTGATTGTGCAACGAATTGACCGCAGGACCGTTAATGTGGCCACCCATGGTGGCCATGGGGTTCGTCATGTGGTTGTTGAACGCGTTCATGGGGCTGTTGTTCAACGTGCTCCCGAAATGGCCGTTGACGGGGCCGCCCATATGGCTACTCACGGGGGAATTAACCGATCCGTTCAGGGCCCCGACGGCTGTATTAAGGCTCAGGCCACCGAATTGCTGATCGAGCGACAGGCGAGGTTGCTGGCTCACATTCGGCATGCTTGGTTGGCTAGGGCCAGCCAGGCCGGTCAAACCGATCGAGCCTTCGAATGGCATCGGTGCCATGGTGGGCTGCTCATCACTTTGAGGGTCGCTGTCCACCAGCAACTCCTTAGTAGACGGGCGAGCACGGCTGGTTCCAATGGGCGACTGAGCGGAGAACATGTGGTACTTGTTGACTGGGCCGACGGGCTCGGAATTAACCAGGTCCGATGCGCCAGACAAGCCAACGCCGTTGCTGGTGCTGTGGAAGCTAGCGGTAGATGCCGTGGTCGAGACATCAAAGGGTGCAAATGGCATGGTGGCAAGCCCTGAGCCCTTGGATGACGAAACCGACGACGCAGGCGTTGCAGTAGAAGACATATCCACTGTTGGGCGACGGAAGCCTCCGGTCGTGACGTCAACAATCATTTTCGCATCCTCCATGAAGTTCATCTTGCCATTCAACATCGATTTGGCTTCGATGGCACCAGCAGGTGATTCGAACGAAATCAGAGCAGAGCGGTACCCCTGGTCGTCGGTGTGGGGTGCCAGAAGCTCAATGTCGGTAACTTCCTTTGAGAAGGAGAGCAAAACGCGAAGGATGGCGTCTGTTGTTTCTAGTGACAAGCGACGCACGAGAATGGAGTGCTTGGGGGAGGTGGCAGCCGACGACATGGCTGTGAACGACTGGTTGGCGGTCAAAGACGAGCTTCCAAAACCGTTCAACGACGGCACTGTGCCGATAGGAAGAGGGTAAGAGTTCGCGCCTGCGCCCGGAGGCCGAATAGGCTGGGGGTTCGAGAAGGGTGAAGACATTGTTGTAGACTGTGTCGCGGTGTTCACGTCCGTGAACGACGTGTTTCGTTGAGGCGGAAGCGGCACGGACGCTCCCAAACCTCCTTTGTCTAAGTCGTCAAAGTCGAATTTCGGCATTAGAACAACGAGCGGGCAAGCGATCGGTAAGGCGACACGTAAAATCGAATCGGTCGAGTTCGGATGATAAGGTCGAGAACGAGACTCGGAAATATGGGCGAGACGCGATCGGTGTCGTTTCGGTAATCGCGCAGGATGGACGATAGATGGTAGATTTGCGCCGAGATAATCGAGCCGGTCGAGAGAAGTTGGATGGGATGTGGTCAGTGGCGGCTAGGCGCTCTTGCAATAATCGTTGCGCGTGCGAAATGTGAGCAGATGCCTCTTTTTTGTTGTCTGGGAAGGGCGTCGCAAAGGGTAGTGGAGACAGTCGAGCGTTGTGGATTAAGTTATCGAGGCGTGATGGAGCGACTGACGCGATAAAAAAATGATTAATATCACGATGATGTTGACGATGGCGATAAGGAGCGAGAAGAGAATATAAAAAATTCTGCGCGCGATGGTGGGAGCGAAGGGAAGAAAATGAGAAGATGTCGACGTGTCGAGAACCAAAGGGAGGAGTGTAAAGTTCCAAAATGTTGTGTCGCGAATTGGGAAATTTGGGGGGAGGGGAGGATGAAAGGTGAGTGGGAGTGGACGCGGCGGCGAAAGAAGAGAAGGTGGGAAGAACAGGAGCGAGAGTGGGTACAGACGATGGACGGGGCGTGGATGGGTTTTTGTTGGAGAAATAATGGGAGGGTGGGTGTGTGATTTGTGGGTTTGGGTGCTGTGCTGGCCTAGAGCCCTGAGGCACACAAGTACTGGTACTTGAGTCGTGACAGCTGGTAGGCTCGAGGAGAAGATACAGGCGCTGTTCTGACGAGGGAGAGATGAGACTTGCTGACTCTATCGAGTCTACAACAGGGATGGACGAGGAATGACCCGAAAGAAATATGGGCGGGAGGGCTAGACGGGGATGGGAGAACAAGTACCTGTACATAGACCTCGTAACCACCGATGAGTTCGATAGCGGGGGGGTGCACCCTCGACTTGATTAATGCCAGGCGCGAAAAGGCACGCGCGACAGGACAGTGTAAATTGCGGCGCGCGCACTGTCCAGTAATGGCGTGTTCAGGGGCCGAGGGTTTGCGAAAAGAGGCGGGCAACAGAATCGTCGACTTCCAAAGCAGATCTTGATATCTTCCTGCGTGCTCAGTATATTAGTCGGTGAACAACAGGCCCAGCTGAGTAAGCATTCGAAGTGTCGGATATTCTTGGCTGGAATAGCCTCACTTGTGATCCGGCAAGTGAAGGACAATACTTTAAGGAGCGACTGTGTGCTGTGCCGATGTGCCCTTTGATTATTTATGAGGCTGTAATGATGCTTTCAAGGCGCGTTATGGGGGCCAGCAAGTGACATACGGAGTATCCCGTATCAGCGAAGTTCAACAGCTGTCGATTCCAGTATCTGTACTCTCCATGTTGCATGTCAGCAGTAGAATATTTCAGAAAGATGCGACGATTTGGTGAGAGTGCGGGTAACACAGCAAACAAAGGGTGTATGCACCAAGGTTGGTCAAAACACACTAGCCAGAAATGCAGCAGGTCAGACATCAAGGGCGCCTGGTGAAGATAGAGAGCCAGAGAATAGGCAAACAGGCTGCCAGACTTCGAGGCACTGGCCACGGCAGAACAGAAGACAGAACACCCGGAAGCGGAGCACGGCCTGGTTCTGGTCTTGTCTCGCATCTCTTTGTTCGGCTCACCTTGCTAGCGTGCAACTCGCGTGCTGCAAGGACGGCAGGCTGGCCCATTTAGCGCACGCACAACCCACCAGGCAGCCCTTCCCACCCCAGGAAGCTCGTCCACCCAAGCAGGACTCCACACTGCATCTCACCCCCATGGGAGGGGCGAGGGAATGTGCATCCACTGCCGTGCAGCTCTTGGTCTGGCCAGGGGCCTGATGGACGTGCGTGTGGGTTGAATGCTTGGCAACGTCTGTCGTGATGACGGTCTGACTTTGAGAAGCTGGGAAAAGCCGGGACGCTGGGAAGTTGGGATGATCCAAACGGACCCGGTGAATATGAGAGGCAGCGGGACGGGAGACTGTCTATCCGTGGTCCGTGGCTCGTGGGCTCGGGGTGCTTGTGATGGAGGAAACAAACATGCCCCAAGATCACTGACGGTCCACGACATCTGAACAAGGGCACTTGCCGACCTTGGGATAGAGGCGGGCAGTGTCGGTTCTCATCGTGACAACGCGTAAGGGGTTCATGATTCTGTGCCAGGTCTGAATAAACTCACTTTATTGTCTTGTAGGGGGTGCTCCGGGATAATGATGCGGCGCGGATGAGAGACGAAGAAGAATAATGAAAATGCAAGATAATTACAGAATCTTGACCAAAATAGGGGCAGAAATATGAAAGCAACGTTTACAGAAAGAGCGACCCGTATAACCGCCGTTGACTCGACTACTACAATGAAGTCGCGGGGAAGGCACGATGGACACGGAAATCAAGCCGGGGAAACGGGCACGAAAATGGAAGGAACGGGCTAGGGAACGACGCCACAGTCGTCGATGTCAATGGTATCGATATGGGCACTACGCCGATAACATTGAAACTAAATAAAAAGAAGAAGAAAATAAAAGAGAAGAAATAGCTCGATACCTTTGGATAGACTGCGGATAAATGGGCGCTCGAAAATCGTCCAGACACATGGGAGACGGGCAACTGAAGCGCCTTCCCTTCTCTCCTATTCCCATGTTTGGGCAAAAGACAAAAGGTGCGGCCGGTGAGGGTGGTAGACATGAAGTCGACATGGCAGGAGCCAATCCGGCGGTCCAGACTGTTCGTGACTACCTCTCCCACTTCTGCCGTTGCCTTTTATTTGCTGGACGCTGAGCATCTTGCATGCTGCCCCATCGTTGGCGTACACGTATCTCACCAGATCACCCTTTTTTTCGAATCAACCGTCAACATTGGTCCAGAGCAAGCCTGGCCACATCAAGGTGCTCTCCCGTGGTCGCCAGAACATGCGTATCACGGCAGCACAAAAAAGAGTCGAGACCATTCAAGTCTATCCTTTTATTTCGTGATTTATTTTATTCAGTTGGACACATAACACGTGCGCAGTTGGGGACAGGCTCGGCACGCCAGCAAGGGCAACTTACATGTGCAAAACCAGTGCGCCCCCAAATGAGTTGGTGCCTGAGACCATCCCTTGCAGCACAAAAGAAAGTTAGGCCTCACCAGAAGCGGCCAGGTTCAAACGGCCGGCCCCATTTTTGGGGGTCTTTTTCTCGGGAACGCTGCAGTGGGTTTCCTTTGTGGCCGTCCACTTGCATGGCCAGAACACAGAGGAGCAGTCAAAGTTCTGGCCAGACCAGGCCCCAAAAATGCCCATCCCACCACCAAGGTTGTGGGACAGCGCCCTGTTTTTTTAATCGGGCGAAACTGAAAACAAGGCAGGGTGTGTATCTACACAACACCCAAAAGGCACGAAAAAGGCACTAAAAGGGCCACAAAGGAAAGGAAAGACACCATGCACTGGCGCCAAAATACGATATGGGGACTTGCAGGCGGAGGAAAGCATTTACTGACTACACATTCAAGTAGCCCCGTCAAGATATGAGGAAGGAGCTGCTGCTGATCTGGAGAAATACAATCAATGGCCTGAGTTTGGTCTTGTAACGTCAAGATGCATTTGAGCACTGCACTGTGTCGCTGATGTGCGATATTCTAAGAAAAGAACAGACGGAATAATCATGACGCGAACATCGTTTTAGCTAGCAAAAAAAGTCGAATGTGATCATGTTGCACAGAAATGCCATTCAAACCCATCGATAATATGCTGTCAGCCCTAGCACTGTGCTGCAGATGGGCCACAGACCAGTGTGATAGTGAATGTACCGTAAAAGTATATACCGTTGAAAAGAGCGCGTATAACGCGTGATTTCCCATACTGGGTACTTATATAGTACATCTTTAATTGGACCCGCTTTAAATGTTTGCGACCCGCTCTATTTTTCTTAGCGCAACATCTCCTCCTTTTTTGTCTCCTCTTTTTTTTTGAGTCGCGTCTTTCGCACATTTTTGGTTTACGGAGCGCCTCCCCTAGTCGATTTCGCTTTGAGAATGCGCAGCCAATAAGCATCTGCGACGGGCATTTGTGCAGCTGCCGCTACCAGCATGGGTGTTAGACTCCTATGATGTCCATATTGTCGCAAAGTGATGCAAGGACCCGTGACGAGAGTCAGAATCGGCCGAAGAAAACAGCACAAGTCCGTGATTTGGTCCGACTTTGGAAAGTGCAAAAAAGGCGGCAAAAAAAGAGAGGAATGCTTCTGGAAAGTGCGTCTGTTGGGAGCAAGAAAGGGATGCTCCTTCCCTGGGCAGGGCTTCCAGAAGTGGCTCGCCACACAACATGCGAAACGGCAAAATGGGAAAGGGCGATCTGTTGAAACGCGACACCCAACTGGCAGATGCAGCACGGAATACACTGACGTGCCGCCTCGCTACTGGGCGCACCTTCCCTGCTTCCCTTCACCGACCACGATGGTGGGCACTTCATCTACGGAACTATACGCCAAGCTCCTGCATGGACTTGCACACCGATAGGGAAGTGGCAGACGGGATATTTAGATATCTGTGATGGACTCACTTTCCCTCTTTCCCAACTCACTAAGTTTTGCGTCCGGTGCTGCGTGTCGCCACTTCCCAGCCGGGAATTTGGCCCAGACCTATGCCGATGCCCCAAACAGGAAATTATATTCAGAGCCTTGTGAAGGCAGGCGCGTCCCGTATGGTGCCCTGCATGCTGTGTCGTTGTTTCCGTCCTCCATAACAGAAGGCATCCAATCCTATCCCTCTTCTTGCTCCCAATATTTGTCTCTCCTTGTCTCCATATTCCGATATATTGGCAATCTCCTTTCCGTATTCCTCCCATCTCCCATCTCCCGACACCGTCCAAGTCCCTATATTGCACATTGCACATCCGTCGACCCGTCCCTCCCATGTGACAGACGGCCAACAAGACGCTGAGTTGTGTGCATCTATCATGACGGGATACACAATAGTCGCCATGTCGCCACGCGCCCACTTTCTACATCATACTGTAAGCAAACCTCTTGAGAAACGCCTTCCGTTGTGTCATGTTTGAGGATCTGCCAGGCTGCGACCGCTGAACTTTATGCGTCCGGGCACCCGCTCGATTCTATTGCTTCTTTCCTTTCGCTCGTTCTACCGGTCGATCTTGTGTGCCACAGTGCAATCCAAACAGCCTCCGCACTGGACACAGACGTTTTCGTTTTCGACTCTATTCATCCCCCCTCTCCTCGCTCTCGCCCTGTGTACCTCCTCTTCAGACGCATATCCACATCCCTTCCCGCCCTTGGTCGCACCCAACATCCCTCGAAACAGTTGGCCCTGCGAAACAACACAAAAAAGAACGGATAATCGTCAAACGGCGACAAGGGTCAAAGTGAGGGCAACAGGAGGGGTGTACAATGTACTCCGTACGGAGGACGGAGAACACTTATGCCAAGGCGACAACGAACCCTAAATCCCTAAATGGGCGCCTGCAAGACACATCACACGGCGCAACACCTCAAACCTCACAGACTGCAAGAAGGAACTTCCCGTGTGCTGAGTGTCGGTTTGTCCACAACGGATCACGCATACTGAGTGCTGAATGCTTGCAATGGTGTCGATGGATGCGTGAAAGTGTGTGAAGTGTGTGATGATGCACACGTCCCCGCCTCTTTACAAACATAAATGACATTTGAATATGAGAAAAGGCAGAAAAGGCAGAAACGACGAGACCATCATTACCACGCGAAGAGAAACCTCTCGTTCTCGTTGGACAGTTTCCAGCCACTTGGCACGGTTTCTCCCGTCCCATGAAAGTCCTCTTCAGACCGCTTCATTTCATCTTTTTGCTGCTCTTATCGAATGAGACAACTTCTCCAGATCGCAGCAGCAAATCGCACCTACAACATCGTCACGCATGACTGCTCAACCCCCCTTTTTGTTAGCGCATGCCGCTACTAGTATCATCATGATCTCCTTGTCGAGGCTTTCCGCAGAATGGGTAATGTCGGCAGAAAGAAGCCCGGACTGTTCAAAGATGGTGTGTACGGTTTTGGCGTTGTTCTTAATCCCCGTCTATTTGCTTGTCCTTCCTACCTCGCTATGCGTTGCCTTCTTGCCCCGTGCTTCCTTGCTTCCTTTTTTTTCCTTCCAGACAGTGACGATATGTGCCCACCATCCCCCAAGAACTTTTGTCAACTGTGAAGAAAGAAAAGGCCCAGTCCCACGGCGATTTGTCATTGGCCCGTCAGTCTTCTCGAATGCATAGCGCTAACGCGTCCGCCATCCTTCTCGTCACTTCCGGTTGGAGAGCCCTGAAACGAGCCAGGGTGCGGGCCCAGAAGTTGAAAAGGCAAGGAGAAAATGCAAGAGAGAATGCAGAGAGGAAACAGATGGGAAGGGAGGGAGGGGGTGTGCGTCTTGTCCCGGCCAGGCCAGAACCGAAGAACAGAAAGTCTGTGGGCCATGCCTGGTCTGGTCTGCCGAAGCGTCTGGCAGTCCAAGAGTCTGAGAGGTTTTTTAAAAGTTGCTCTTGAATGTCCGAAAGCCTGCGGTCTGGGATTCTGGAGCGGCACATCTGGAAAGTTTGGAGCGGAAGGCTTGGAAAAAGGACGACCAAAAGACCAAGACAGGAACTGGGCACTTGCAGCGGTTGCCCAAATCGAACGTCTGTGGGTCTTCTTTCTGGGCCCCCTCTTCCTTTCCCTTGTTCTCGGATCCCTCCCACTGGAAAAGAGCAGAGACGACAACAGGAAAAAAAGAGGGCGAAACAGGGGGCCGCGATTCACTCAGTATGTGAATGTCCAAAAGAAGAAGGAGTTGCCTTTTCTGAATGTCGCAATGTTGCAGCGTAGTATTCGAGCATCTCCTGGGAGGAATCAAAAGAGGAAAGAGAGGCATGCAAGATGGCAAAATTGACAGACAGGCAAACGCACCAAGACAAGAGGCACACAAGACACAGAACTCGACAGGTCGCCTCGGTCGCCAAGTCGTGTTGTCGACAAACAATATGTGTTTGGAATGGGAGGGGCGAATGAGAAACAATGAGTGTGATGAACCAGAAAATGCTGAATTCTGTTCGTCGACTTCTCCCGCCTCACCCCCTCATTGCCGTCCCCTGGTTCGGGCATCCCTTCCAGCTTCCAGGTGGAAAGGGGTGTGTTTTGGCCTCGTTGCGGTGAGCGGTGTCTTGCTTACAATTCGTCTCTGTCTTCGTTTCTTCTCTTGAAGATGCCCCAGTCCCGACGACCCATTTTGTTTCGGCGTCGAGGTGTTATCAACTGACCCGCATCGAATATTCAGCAACCAAAAACGTCCAAACGCCAATTGTCTTTCTATTTTTATTCCATCTCCGTCTAATCTTTGGGTTCTCAATAACCATCCTTACCGCTCATCTTTCTAGCCTCTGAAGTTCAACCCCTGTCTTTTCTTTTAATTGAAAACATATCAACGTCGCCAGAAACAAGAATGAAGAAAAAAAGAAAAGTTGTCTCAAAGTGCAAGCCATGCTCTAGGTAAGTTTTCTTTCTATTAATCTTCTTCAACTTTCCTTCCTTGCGATTCGGTGTCAAGGAACGCCGAAATCGAGATGATGGGATGGCGATATGACGCACTTTCGCATGCAACGGATGGCAGCATCCAACCAGAGTCCAATCAGATACCTGGTACACCTCTTCCCGTTGCAGAACTGTGTGGCGATAAGGCGAATTGTGCAAGAAAGCAACAAGGTTGCCCTTGCGGCAGCAGTTGCCTGCCATTGGGCTTGATTCGATTCGATCCAAAGGTCTGATGTCAAGATGGACGGCCCCCAGTCAAAAAAAAAAGTCGGGCGCAATGAGACGTCGGTTCAGCTCATATCAAGCATCTGATATCTCCCATCTCTGTCCATCCTGCACACCCAAGCGGGTTCATACCATCCGAGTGAATTTTATGGTTATCACATCGTGATGGTCAAAGAAGGCTTAAAGAAGAAGAATTGAAAGGATCACCTGTTTTATTCTCGATCACGAAGAAGAGGGTGCGGTGGTACAACTCTGAAAGGAGACTCTTCGATCACGATGCAAGCAGGGATGAGCCTATTTGTCTCTTTGCCATTTGGCCTGCTTATCAATAGGCACATGCTCGAGTTGAGCTGCAGCCCATGTCTAGGCCCAGGGAGGGAGACATGGGGAAGACGTCTCACAACGACGCAGGGAAGATGGAAAAGACAGGAAGAATCCCAGCAAAAGAGACACAAAAGGTGAGAGACGGGAGAGGGGAACGAAAAGAAGGAGGGGATGGGCGACATGAATCCTTCGGATGGCACATTGCCTTACATGTGGAAAAAAGGCACGGGATTTCTCTCCTACAGTATTCTGTGAGTCTCTTCTGTCTATTGGGTTGTCCACAAATCAAGCTGCATTCGCATTTGTTGGACTTGTCCTTCTCTGATTTTTCTCTCTCGACCGGGGTGGACATGCACATATGCATGCTGCAATGCAGTGCGGTTGCAAGTGCAGGCGCAGGGCGCAGTGCAGCATTTTTTCTCAAAAAAGGTGGGCATCGAAGTGTGAGAAAGATATGTGAAAAGCAGGAGAAAAGGAAAAAGAAAAGGAGAGAGGGAGAAAGAGCGGTGGGACGAAAACCCGGCATCGTGCATGAAGGTGTGCAAGGGATGGAAGAGGAGTGCAGCATCCAGCAGCATCACAGCAGGAGGAGGGAAGCAGAAGAATGACAAAAGGAAATGGCAAAAGCTGCAGCACTAAAACGAACAATGACAAAGATGAAAAATTGCTCTTCGTTCTCTGCCACTCTCTTCAGTCGCACAAGAGAAACGGCCATCCAGGAATCCTATGGAGCTTCTCGATTGGTGCCCAACAAAAGGTTGTCAGCGCACAGGAACGAATCCTTCGAGACGGGGTCATTCCTTACATCTTGTTCTGTACAAGAAATTGGACTGGCAAAATTGGCGGACACTGAGAGCCGGCAACGAAGGATGTGCAAATGACAGGTCTTGAAAAGAAAATGCGGTATGGCGATGTGAGGCTCAAAATGGGGCACAGTCCAAGACCCTGCTTTAACTTGCAAGGTCGCAATCCCTGCTTCCCTGCTCCCAGTATCACGGATAGAGTGCAATGACGCCCAATCTGGCACGAAAGGAGTAACTATTGATTCCCAGTGATATTGATTTTCAAAGATGTTGATTTCCAACCAAACTTTTGTATTTTTTCAATGCTCTATAAAACGCCTTTTGGGGTAGTGGGTATGCAAAAGGGGAAAGATATTTGGAGTGTAGATGTGAGTGCCTTGACCAAAAAAGAGACACGGTATAATCCAAAAATAGCCCCTCTAAATCATCTCAATATTTTTCAATTTTACTTTGATTTTGTCCTTGTACCCAAGGGAGCAATCTAGATGTAGCCCTTGAGAACAGCAGCCTCGGCGTTGAGGATAGACGAACCGGCGGCACCAATGACAGCTGTGGACACGAGTTAGTAAGTGAAGAGCAACGACAAGACAGTGACAATGAAATGCAGGAGACGGAGTAATACGTACTGTTGTGGCTCAGGGCCACGTACTTGATGTCGAAGATGCCCGACTCGTCCTCACGCACACGGCCGACAGACACAGCGTAGCCGCCAGACAGGTCGCGGTCCAGGCGCGGCTGCGGGCGGTCGGCCTCGTCCATGACGACAATGGCTGGGCTGGGCGCGCTCGGGCAGCCCAGAGCCTCGGCCTCGGTCTTGTAGGCGCGCAGAGCCTCGCGGACCTGCTCGGCCGAGGGCGGCGGGCGCTGCACAAAGCGCAGGGACACGCAGGCAGTGTGGCCGTCGAGGACGGCAACGCGGTTGCAGGCGGCCGAGACGCGCAGCTCGTCGCGCTCGGTGAAGCCAGTGCCCTCGGCATTCAGAGAGCCCAGAATCTTGCGGGCCTCGGTCTCGAGCTTGTCCTCCTCGCCTGCAATGTAAGGCACAACATTGTCCAGAATGTCCATGCTGCTGACGCCCGGGTAGCCGGCACCCGAGACGGCCTGCATGGTGACGACAGAGACGGCGTCGATGGGACCGAAAGCAGCGACCATGGCAGCGAAAGGAATGACCAGACCAATCACGGCGCAGTTGCTGTTGCAGACCAAGAAACCGCGGTCAATGGGCGACGTGGCGAGCGACGTGGCCGTGAGGTGGGTTTTCCGCTGGTGAGGGATGAGGGCGAGGTGGTCGAGGTTGACGGTCGGGACGACGAGGGGGACGAGGGGATCGCGGCGGTGGTTCTTTGCGTTGGAGAAAACGGGAATGTTGGCAGCGAAGAAAGCAGTCTCAATCTCGCCGGCGACGTCCGAGTCGAGGCCGCTGAACACAACATCGCAGTCGGCGAACTCAGAAGCAACACACTCGCGGACAACCAGGTCACCGATGCGCTTGGTCATGGGCGTGGCCTGCTTCCAACGGACAGCCTCGCGGTAAGGCTTGCCGGCCGAGCGAGCAGAGGCGCCGACGGCATGGAGGACGAAAGACGGGTGGCTCTGGAGCAGCAGGATGAAGCGCTGGCCGACGGAGCCCGTGGCGCCAAGGACGCCTGAGAAGACGATGTTAGCATCATGATGTTACTTGGGAGCATCGAAACATCGCAAAATCGAAACATCGAAGATCGCGGGATTTTGAGATCGATGTATCGCGACATCGGGGCTTCTACATACCGCACTTCTTGGTGGGGAACTGAGTGGCCATGGTGGGGGATATGGAGTGGTCGAGGGAGTGGAAGGGTCGGATGGAGGAAGGCAAGTAAAGGTCGAATTCGACGCAAAGGCTGCTGTGGTGATGTTTTTGTTGTATGTCGTCAGGTCAAAACGAGGCTGTCTCTAGTGACTCAATATTTTCGTTCCTTCCTTTTTTTTCCTCGCTAGAGCCATGGATTGCTCTCAGTAGCCGAATAATCGGCCGTCAGTGTTTAACCCCACCATCGATTGGGCCATTAAAGAGCTATTTTAGGGAAGGAGCTGGCCTGGCCCAGAATAAATTTGCCCCGCAATCGGAGGCGGCTCTGACCCTGGCCACAAGGCTGGAGATGAAGTTCGCCACCTTCCCCTGTCAGACCCTTTGTTGTGTTTGGATTGTCATGCACGCCATTCGTTTTCAACCTGATTTGTCCCTTTATTTTGTTTTTATTATATCGGGGGTTTTTAGAAGTAATATGATGTACGTGTATGTTTTTCTTTTTGGTATTTTTTATTCATTTAGTCTGAAAAGCATTTTAAAGGCATAGCTGCTTTCATCGAAAATAAAACGAATCTGTGTCACAGCTTCGACATATTGTTTATTTTCATCATCTAGCTATTAGTAGTAAAGTATACATTCTGTCGATATAGAAGCAGATGCTCCCACCCTGTTCAACTACAACTGCCATCTCCTTCCTCTTTCGGACCAAGCTGTGTTGCGTACGTTCGCACCTGCCCTCGGCGGCCACAAGACTGTCTTTCCGCTTCTGCGTGATGGCTGCTCTTGCCTCTCGAGCCTCTCACATCGCTCCTTCTCTGTGGGGCCATGCTGTGTGAGACCTGTCAAAATAGAGTCAACCCACCAGGCCTGTCTCCCCTTAAGTACGGAGCACGGCTACACCGCAAAACGATAGCACACAGACAAAATAACCTCATGTCTGTACGACGGTCGGTGGTGCAAACTGTGAATCCCTGGCCCACCCCGCATCCGTCTTGACTTTGTTGACTTTGGCCGTCAGCGCGGAAAGATATCAACTGCCTTTCCCCCCTGCCTATCCTTCTTCTGCCGACTCACAAATATTTTCTGTTGACCGGCCAGGCCTTCACCGTGAAGCTATCGCGGCTTCATTTCCGCCCGTCCCCGCCATTTTGATCCTTCCCACTCTTACCCTCCTCTACTCTTGGACATCTCGCCTATTTGAGCAAATACGGGCTGGACTGGTCTTACGGCGCCAGGTTGTGCAGGGCCTGGCCAGGCCATCCGACTGGCAGAGCTCTTGTCCATCTCTTCCCGCATCCGTTTCGTTTGCCCTGGCTTCCGCCCGCGCGGCCGCCGAAAAAGGAGATATCTTGTGGGACGAAGACAAGGGCGGGATGACAGGAAACGAGAAGCAGGAATGGGGAACAGAAATAGGGAATGGGGACGGATAGTTGGCAATTGAAAGGATGCATTTTCCTCTAATTAGTGCCCCAACGGGTCAGAAAATCCTCAGCCCTCTCAGGATGACAGAGAAAGGACTGCAGATTCCGATGATGCAGTCAAAGAATCAGATACGGAATATTTGTGCAAAGTTTTACTTTGTATCCTTGCCGATTCGTGCAAGCTGTCGTAATCATCTCCACCAAAAAGAAGCTTTGGAGCTCTCCAGCCTCCGGAACGGATCGGCCAGGGGTGCCTCCCTGACTGGCTCAAAGCTCCAGGCAGCTCCCCAACAAAGTAAAATCTCACCTACCTTTTTAGTGCGGTTCTGGGCCAGTCGTTCCTTCTCTTTTTTGGGCCCTGGCTTTGGTAAAGGTCAGCATGGCAGTTGTTTACCGGCAGGGCCATTCCGTAGGATTCATCAACGTTGTTGAGAAACTTTTGTAGATCTGGACCCCTAGAAGCAAAAAACGGCAAAATAAGGAATAAAAAATAAGGCGCGACCTGACCAATATCGTGTTGCTGGAGGAAGCTTGGCAGCGTTCATGCTTTTTTAAAACGCTTTTCGTGAACTCATGCTTGGCTCTTGCCTCTGCAGCTATATTTGCCTCGCCCTTTCCCTCTTACAAACTGCTCACTTTTGCTTGCTTCTTTCCTCCGTTGAACTGATCGTCGCATCGAATGGAATCTTTGACTTTTGCCCTGTGTTTCCCCTCCTTCCTGCCATCTGCCGCTTTCCTGTCTCGCTCGTTCCTGCCGTTGTGCTTTGTGTTCCCATCGCTGAGCTCTGCTTTATCCTGGGAAGGGAAGGCACATTGACATGCTTTGAGCTGCTTCCTTAAAAAATCGACATTGCTCCTTCCCACTTACCTCTTTTTGCTTCCCCTGTTCCTCCCTATCGCAGTTCCTTGTCCTCGGCGGAGGTTTCTCTTAAACTCCTTCCGGCCTTCTTCCCCCTTTCTCTCCATACTTCTTTTCTTTTTTTCTGCATATTGTCCCGTAGAATCGTCTTGTGGCGTTTCTAGCCCCTCCACCGCCTTTTATTTTTTCATAGCTGTGCCCTTGATCCGTTTCTCCCTTTCGACACTACTCCCCCCCGATTTGGCATCTTTTCAACGTGGCACTTTTCAACTTCTCGTTTGGATAGACATAGAAAGGATATAAAAATCCGCTGCCTGCACAGTCGTGTGCCCCCCTCCACAATTTCCTCCACGTCTAAACATATTTTATCGATTTAGGGACATACTGATCTCCAAAACATCTCCAACAATCACGAGCAAAACTCCAACTATTTTGGTACTTCAACCAACTTAGTCAACCGGCCGAGCTACTTGAGCTACTTTGGAACGGCTTCCCCTCAACTGGACCTCCTATCTTCCTCGGCATCCCTCTCCTCCCTTGTTCTGGGCCGTAATTGTTGTCGTGCTGTCTTGCTTCATATCGACTTTGGCCATCTCGACAATCTGTCACAGTTTGCAGCAACATCTCACAGATCTCACAGATCTCACAAAACTCATACCAATCACACCTTGTTTACATCCAGGGGTACCCCTTAGTCAAGAGCAAGTTCCCACATAAGCCATAACCTTACGGAGCACACAACACACGCCAAAATGACTTTCGGTGAGATCAACTCTGTCCGCGGGATCGTCGGTCAGTCGGCGCCAATCGACACCTCAAAGCCGTTCCCCACAGAGAGTATGGCCGGCAAGAAAATTCTCATCACTGGCGGTGCCTTGGGCTTCGGAGCTGGCTTTGCCCGGCACTGGGCCGCCCTCGGTGCCCATTTGCTTATTGGTGATATCAACAACGCCGCCGGCGAGGCTCTTGTTGCCGAGCTGCGCGAGACCACCCCTGGTGGCAAGCACCACTTTTACCACCACTGCGATGTCACCAGCTGGGAGAGCCAGGTGGCGTTTTTCAAGGCCGCCGTGGAGTACAGCGGTAATATCCACGTCGTCGTGCCCAACGCCGGCGTTGCTGACATCAGATCGCCCGCTAACCAGCGTGGCTTTGAGAACCCGGCACCCTACAAGGGCCCCGACGGCGTCGTTGACGAAAGCGTGGGTCCTCGCGAACTTTCAATGCCTGTTTTCGACATCAACGTGAAGGGTGTTCTGTACACGGTCCACCTCGCCCAGTACTGGCTGCCGCGCAACGACGGCAAAGACCGTGAGATTCTGTTCGTGTCGTCTATTGCGGGCCTTGTCGGCCTTCCCGGTCAGTCCCTGTACACCATGTCCAAGCACGCCGTCACGGGCCTGTTCCGGGCAATGCGTGGCACGTCCATGCTCAACCTCGGCGTACGTGTCAACATGATCTGCCCCTACTTTTCCGAGACCAACATCATCCCTGCATCCGGCGTGGCCCTTCTCGCCGGCTCGGGCAAGGCTAAAGTGGATGATGTTGTTGAGGCTGCCACGCGCCTGGTGGCAGACCAGTCAATTGTTGGCCGCGCCCTTGTCATTGGTCCCCGGTTCTTGCTGAAGAAGGACGGCAAACCCGTTGATGGTGTCCCGGATCTGGCCATGTCGGAGGACGGCAGTATCGAGGTGGTTGGCGGGCCTGCCGACGGCCAGGGCGACGCAAGCATGGCCGTCTGGGAGTGCTATGCTGGCGACCTCGGGAACTCTGAGACGTTTGTTGAACGCTATATTCGTTTACTGAACCTCTTGACAATGATTCGAGGCTGGGTCGGCTTCTTCTCGGACCTGATCGCCGTCTACGTCAAGGGCAAGTCAGGAAAGAAGAAGGTGTGATGGGGGCCATGACGATGACGATAAAAAGGAGAAGGGGAACTTGGGGATGCAACGACTGTGCTTATGTTTCTGGTCTCTTGGATATGATGATACCACTCTTTTGATTTTTGCTTATTTCATGTTTGTCGTTCAGCTTTATTGGCCCTGGTGTGTTATTGGATATGGCAGGATAGCGAAAACATACGCCTCTTTTGATTCTTTTTCATGGGTACGTACCAGAGACCCTTGGGCATATCCCGTAAACCTGGGAAACCACGTGGATATTGTGAAACCCACCCCTTTCGTCTCATCGGATCACCAAGGGATGCGGGCATCAACAATGCAGAACAGAAAACAAAGAGGGCGAAACAGAGCACATCGATAGCATGCGGTCCCTGCGAAAAGAGGAGAGCCGAGAACAAAGAGAAGAAGAAAAATAAGGATTGAAGAAGATGAGGATCAAACCCTTTTTATTTCTTTTTGGGTCCATCGTTTCTCGCGTGGGATTCTCAACTCAAATTCTCCTTCGTTCTCTTCGTTTGACTCGGGATTCCCCAGTTTTATTTGATTTCGCGAACCACGTTCCTTCTCACACACATTTCAGCCATTCATTCACGCAAATTCAAATTGGCAATGGCCACCCCAGACTGTCGATCTTTCGCAGAAACCACACACTGCCCCCTATTTTCGACACATTTCGAGTCTCCACGCCCAGTGGGCCAGATCCTCCCTAGGTCCTGGTGGACTCATGAGCATTTCAAAATGGGTACGGAGTACGGAATCGAGTCGCTTTCGTCTCCTCTTAAAAAATAAAAATAGAAGCAAGACCTTTGATTCAGCCCTTTTTTACGATGGATTGCTTTCTTTTTTTATGGGCTCAGGGCACAACGGCGAACAGACGTGTTCAAGGGACCGGCCAGCCAGTGAATAAAGTAACAACGTCGCTTGACATCGGCTGCAAGTTGCAAGGTTATTTTATTTCTTCACATGTTTGAATGCTCGAGGTCACAGTCCTTGCGATGCCCTGCTTCGTCTTGACTCTGTTATGCCAAGGCCATATCGTCTGCCACAAGGGTCTGCTCTCCTCTCCCTGCCATCTGAATTCCTGCCCGGTTTACTCTCAAAAACCGAAAGTTCGGCTGCAACAGGGCTTTTTGGGCTTCCATTATGTTGGTTATTTCGTGATCTTCCAGACTGCTGTTTAATTGACAATTTTCGTGATATATTCAGTGGTCCAACAGAGAGATGGTAAATATGACCACATAGCTGATTTCAGGCAGAAATCAAAAGCCTTCACACCATTTACACCAGCCACGACGACTCGCCAGCTCTGACGCAATGGGGCGAATAGTTGGCTTCGCAAATACGATGTTGGTGGGAATAAAGTGCAAAGTACAAAAAAAGACAGATTACTAGCGCAGGGCGATCCAGCTGTGCGCGCCACGCCGCAAGGTAAGGCCCGGTTTAGTAACGCGCCGCTGTTGGCCGCCCATTCCCCTCCTGACCTCCCTCTTTCCAGCAGTGTGATGGTGTCCTGCACCGCATAAACCCGCTATTGTTTCATCCAGGAAACCAGGAACAGAAGGGGGAAAGAGAGGGGTGCAGGAACGAATGCAGGAGGAAAGCGCGCCCCAGCAAGGAGTAAAAAGCCACTTACGCCAGTGCAAGAAAATCATCCCACGCTGAGAGAGAGAGAAGGCGCGACTCGGCAAGCTGCTGCTGTCGAGATAAAAAGACCAAGAAACCAAGAGAACCAAGGAAGGAGCGTTTGGCACATTGGCACATTGGCACATTGGCACATAGGCCACATTTATTTATTTTAGTTCTAGTATTTTCTTTCACGCTGTAGCTGCACCGTCGAGTCCTGATTTTTGGCTTCTGGCTTGTGCTGCTGCTCGTTTAGGCCGCCATCCGCTCCTTCCCACTCCGCTGTATTGCCCTCGCCTCCTGCCTCGACAACTCCTCTGCAGTGCAGGATCGGCTCCCCTGCCACGCCGCGCTTACCTCTTCGCTTTCAGGCTCCTCTTTTCATTTTGGCAACTTTGACGTGTGCCAATTCCCACGACGTCGTGTTTCCTTTTCATCCTCTTCGTACTCGCCCAACTTCTGCCAACTCCCACAACTCTCTCGCCTCGTCCACCTCTCCCTCATCCGCGACCACGGGAAACGCATCTTCCCTCTTGTGCGACGCTCAACAAAAACACAAACACGAAAACCGCGAGCCTTCCCCCCCCGCTCGACGCACGCAGCCGACAGCCCGTGCCCTCTTTTTTCACCGCATCTCTCTCACTCGTGTTCTCCCAGAACTGCTTCTCTCTTTCTCGCAGCCAGCGCTACACAAGCACAAGACATTGTTTTGTGCCGCGCCCTCGTTGTCTCTCGAACCATTGTCTCTCAGCTGTCTCTCTGGTCGTCGCCTGCGCCTCACCGTTTCTTCCCGCCGAAAGGCCACCGTTTCCCGCTCGACCAATTCCTCGACGAGTTCGCAGCATCTCATTGTTTTTACTTATTGCGCGTCTTTCTTTTCTGCTACGACTCGCAGCATTGATCGCCAACGCTTTTTGACGACGCACTCGGCTTTCGCGCCAACAGACACAACTTCTATATATAATCACTTCACACAATGGCGGCAGCTTCGGACTACCCGAACGCCGCCTCTGGCCTGTCGCCGGACGACCGGCGAGGCAGCCTGCAGTTCCAGACGTCGCCGACAACAGCTTCCATGCCGCCAGGCGCTTTTGGCGAGCTCGATGGCACGTCTGTAGCAGACACGCTCGCAGTAGGCGGTGCTCCTGGACCTGGCGGTGCTGATGCTGCTGCGCCGACGGTCACCAGCCCGACACGGACGACGAATGGCCACGAGGTGCCACCCGGGGTGCAGGAGGTGCTGCAGTCGGAGATTGGTATTGTGACGATGCTCAATCGCTTGAAACAGAGCATTGGCACAGCAAAGGTGAGCTCTAGCAGTTGGCGGATCAGCAGACGGCAAAGCGATACGAGGTGAACGATCGTAACTAACCGGATGCTTTTTTTTTTAAAAAAAAACAGGAATTCGCTCTTTTCCTCAAGAAGCGCGCCCAACTCGAAGAAGACTACTCCGCCGGCATGCGCAAGCTTGCCCGCACGACGCAGGACGGTATCTCTCGCGCCGACCCGGGACAGGGCTCCAGCAGCTTTGGCAGCGCCTTTGGCGAGATGATGGACATTCACGGCCGCATGGCCGACAACGGCTACCAGTTCTCCATGTCCCTGCACCAGATGCACGAGGACCTGCTGGAGCTGGCCGCGATCGCCGAGAAGAACCGCAAGGGCTGGAAGCAGACGGGTCTGGCTGCCGAGCAGCGCGTTGCCGATCTTGAAGCCGCCACTCGCAAATCCAAGGCCAAGTACGACTCTCTCGCCGAGGAGTATGATCGCGCACGTACAGGCGATATGAGCAGCCGTCGCGGTGGTTTCGGTTTCAAGGGTCCCAAGTCTGCCGCCCAGCTCGAAGAAGACCTTCTGCGCAAGGTGCAGGCCTCTGACGAGGACTACCACAACCGTGTCGACACTCTGTCGCGTGACCGCGCCGAGCTGCTGTCAACAGGCCGTCCTGAGGCCATCAAGGCTCTTCAGGATCTTGTGCGCGAGTGTGACGGTGGCATGGTCCTGCAGGTGCAGAAATATGGTGAGCTCACTCTTCCACACTGACAGCTTTCTCGAATGCCTCTTCTTGAACCAAACTAACCCCACTCAGCTTCATTCAGTGAGAAGCTGCTTCTCAGCAATGGCCTGAGCATCAGCCCGATCAAGTCCGTCCAGAAGCCCGATGCCCGCAGCCTGCGCGAAGTCGTTACTTCGATCGACACCGAACGCGACCTCAACAACTACCTCAGCGCCTACCAGCCCAAGGTGCCGCCAAAGACCGGCGAGCCCAAGTACGAGCGCCACGCGGTCCTAGGCGGCTCTTCGTCGACGTCCCAGCAGCCCAGCCTGTCAGCCGCGGCACCAGCAAGAACACACACCTTCTCGCAGTCCATCTCACAGCCTGCTGCATCGCAACAGCCCGCCTACTCTGACTCGATCCACTCGCCGCAACCGCCAGCGACTGCCAACAGCCAAATGTACGGTTCTGTCGGCCAGTCGGGCTTCCGTGCCAGCGGAGGACCAGCACCTAGCTCCAGCCACGAGCGCAGCTTTAGTTACAGTAGCGGCTACGGCCCCAACAACGGTGCTGCCCCACCAAGCGGCCAGCCGTCACTCGATATGCCCCAGCAGACTCTGCAGGTTCGCAACTCAACCGGCCAGCCTGGTGGCGCTCCTGGCGGTCCTGGTGCTCCTGCTCCTGGCAGCGAGAACGTTGCGCCATATTCGCCCACCGCCGTTGGCGCTGGTATCCCGTCCTCGCGGTTCTACACTCCTCCGGCTGGTTCCAACCCCGCTTATGGCGGCGGGGCGCCTGCATCCCAAGGACCACCTCAGCTCGGTGCTCTGTCCTTCCAGACGGGACCTAGCTTGTCCTCAAACGATGCCACGAGCAGCCTGCCATCACAGCAGCAGCACCAGCAAATGTCACAGGGTACAAATGGCCCTCCGAACCCGTTGATGCAGCACCCGCCAGCTGCTAGCACTGTGTCTCATGTTCCTGGAGGCGGTGGTGCACCGGGTGCTGGTGCTATGGTTAGCCAGGGCCCGCCGTCGCGGCCCGTCTTTGGTGTTGCACTCGACACCCTGTACGAGCGTGATAGTGTCGCCGTGCCGATGGTCGTGTACCAGTGCATCCAGGCTGTCGACCTCTTTGGCCTAGGGGTCGAGGGCATCTACCGTCTGTCGGGCTCGCTGCCCCACGTCAACAAGCTCAAGTCCATGTTCGACACCGACTCGGGCTCGCCCAACCTCGACTTCCGCAACCCCGAAAACTTCTTCCACGACGTCAATAGTGTGGCCGGTCTGCTCAAGCAGTTCTTCCGAGACCTGCCTGATCCGCTGCTCACCCGCATGCAGTACGACCGCTTGATCGAGGCCGCCCAGCACGACGACGACACGGTCCGCCGCGACTCGCTGCACGCCGTCATCAACGACCTGCCGGACCCCAACTACGCCACGCTTCGCGCGCTTATTCTGCACCTGAACCGTGTCGTTGAGAACGCACCCGTCACACGCATGACCTCGCAGAACCTGGCCATTGTCTTTGGCCCGACACTGATGGGTGCCGGCATGGGCGATCCGGAGAAGACGCGGTGGCATGTGCGGGTCATTGACACGATCCTGCAGAACACGTACCAGATCTTTGACGAAGACTAGACACAGCGCCTGTGCATAGACTCGGTTCTTGTTTCTTGTTTCATTTTCGTCTCCCACCCTTGCTGCTTTATGATGGATTTATTGCATTGTGTCCTTTTTCTCTCTCTTTTCGCGTTGGTTTCCTATAAAACGTCATTTTCCCCCCACCTCCCCATCCAAATCGGATTTGTACTATTAATGCTCTTGTTTTTCTTGTTACTTTTTTTGTCCCATTCTGCATTGTCGTTTTATTGCACTGCCATTTCCTGCCAAAATTATGTTACTGAGTGCCTTTACTCTGCACTTATCGTACTCTACTAGCTAGGACTCTGTTCTTAATCTGATATCCTATTTTTCTACAGAAAATGCTCCCATTCGTAAGCGGTGAGGGCGATGGCCATAATGGCGAGCGTACCTTCCTTTTCACGTGGTCTATTCACGACTCATTCACAGTATCAAGTCGAAGGCACACCGCATGCATTCATTCACTTATTACTGTGCAGGAAGGAAGGTGCGAGGCCTCGTGTGGGTCTCTGTCTTCTATTCATGGCTCTTTCCTAGCCCATTGGGTGGTCCCAATTAGGAAGTGCATCGTCAAGCACAAGCTCGCAGATGGGCTCGATGGGCAAAGCAGACAATCGGATCTGCCAAAATAAAGTGCTGTCTTCCTCACCAGTCCATTCAGTCTCAATAGTAACAGCGGCATTCACACGTTTGCCTGGTTATTTTTGTGTGCGGTGTGAATGCTTTTTTCGTGGCCTGCGAGCCCTGATATCGACAAAACGGGCAGGCATGCGTCCTCAACCACAAGGTCGTTCCTTCCTCACTTGGACATCAGACGACAAACGCACACAAAAATGCTCTTTCCTGTCCTTTTTTTTGCCCTCCTGCCCTCCTGCCCTCGCAAAAAATTCTCTCCTTCCTTCTGGGACCAGACTGTTGCCTAGATGCTATTTAATTCCTGCTCTCCCCCCCTGAAAATTTCGTCTCTTCCCTCCTCTCTTCTCTTTCTTCTCTTCAGCAATCATCACCACCATCGTCTTCCTCATTGCTTTTTGACAGCAAAGGTGATTCACCTCAATCATTGCTCGTTCTTCTCGCCCATCATTCCCCCAATTCTTCTCTTTTTCCACCAATCCCCAACTTCTTACTGTTCTTTTGACCATTTCTTCTCGGTCACCTCACCCTTCCATCACCTCCCCCTTTTCCCGCACCGCGTCCAGCATCACCACTGTGCCTCGCGGTTGCTTTCACTACCTTCTCATTGCTCTCACGGGCCTTTGGCCATCTCGTCATCCATTCTTCTTTCTTTTTACGGGGCTTTGGGGTTCTTTGCTGTTTCAATTCACGCTGAAAGAATCGACACCCCTCACATTGGCCCGTTCAGCGACCAGACTTCTTCTTGCATCAATTCAGCTGCTTTTTCCGGACTTCTGCATTCTGCGAGCACTCAACATATGTTCTGAGTCCTTCCAGCATTCTTCTACTTTCCCTCTGTTTTGCATTTGTCCCTCGTGGACGCCTTGTCTCTTTTCCCGCTTTCTGTTTGTCAACGGTTTTCTGGCTTCACTCGATTGTTTTCCCCTTCACGCTCTCATTCAACGTTTGTTTTCTCCCAACCCGCCACCCTTCACGACCAGAACAATGGCCTCCGTCCAGAACGCTCCCATCGCCGCTGGCCACAACGTTGGCGCAGCCTGGGCTGGGCACGACATTGATGACCCCAACAACATTGATCTCATTCTCGCAGCCATGAACCAGTACATGGCCAGAAACGCTGTTAATGGTCGACTTCAGGTAAGCAATATCATTGCTAATTCTGCTCATTCTCTCTTCTGACAACATTTCCCATCTAACTTTCCGTTCTTTTCTTAGTTCGAAGACGACGGCTTTGACTACAATGTTACTGTCCCAATGCCTGCTCTCGAAGAGCCTGAGCCGCAGAACAACGTCGTTGTTCGTTTCCAATCCGTTGAACATTTCAAGAACGTTCACAAGGCTGCTTCTGAATTCGAAGACAACCTCGAGTCTCGGGACTATGATAGCTTCAACAACGAGCACAATTCGTTCAAGGCCTGGCCCCTCCTTGGTGTGCCCGAAGATGACGATGTCACTACGTGGCTGTTTCTTATTGAGCCAACCCAGGCTGTCGAAGCTCGTATCCCCAACGTCGGTGAGACCTGCCAGCTCCGGCTCTTCAACACGGAAGTCGAGGACGGCATCTCGACTTGGTGGACTGCACGCCGCGCTCACAACAATTTCGCTTCTGCTGGTGGCAACAAGGCAGACTGGTCCAAGCTCATCGCGTTCAACGTGAGAGTTGCCGTCTCTGAGAACGAGACCGATTGTACCATTCATGGCCTCATTCCCACTGACGGCAATCAGCATGAGAACTTGGCGAAGCTTGAGCTTACCACCGAGAACTCTGTGAACATTGGTCTCTTTTTCACCAAATCCGACGCCACGTTCGAAGCTGAGATGAAGTCGTTGAGCAAGCTCGTTAAGGCTGCTCGAGTTCCCCCAGTCACGCCGCTGGCTGTCATCAATCATGAAGGGGCGGCCGAGAATGTTGCCAAGGTTGGCGATTGGCTTGAGATCCCTCGCGAGGACCTGCCCGTCCCCGGCCCCACCGTCATCCCCAAGCCAATCAACCCTCGGGCCGTCCAGCCCCGTCAAGTGAGTGCATTCCGCTACCTGCTCGATTTCAAGGAGCCCGAGGAGGACGAGTTCGTCAATATGTTCGAGGTCTACCCTCACATGCTCGAGCCTGGCCCGGGAATCCCTGGTGCCATCTTCCGCAAGTATGTCCGGATGGACGACCATCAGCGCCGCGCATACGACTGCCTCCTCTCCAAGATGCCTCACGGCATCGCCATGCTTCCTGGCGGACCGGGTGGCGGCAAGACCGATTGGGTAATGACCGTCATTGGTCTTATGCAGAGCAAGTCGAGTGCTAAAGTCCTCTATCTTTTGGACATCAATGGTCCTCTTGACGACGCCACAGCCAAGTACATTTGGTTGATGAAGAACGCGGGCTTGAACAAGAAGGCCATTCGCATGCGCAACTTCGGAGCGGAGCTCAAGAACAGCGTCCGCGTTGGCTCCATGGGCAACCGGGCCACAAACGAGCCAGCTGTCGACTTCACCAAGTCGTTTATGGCTCTATACACCCAGCACACCTCCGGCAACGCGCCAGCTCAGATGCGCAGCCGTCATCAGCACATCATCCCAACCCTGGACGAGGCTGCCTGGGAACACTACGACAACAACAGGTTTGAGTTTGAGGAGCTGACCGACGCGATCCAGACGTGTAACGGGAGCGCAGTGACAAATAGACAGCTCCGCAAGGAAATTTACGACTTGTACTCGACTGTCCTACGCCAAGCAGACTTCATCGCGACGACACCCTGCGTCGCGGGGTCCGTCTTCTACCGCATGTTTAAGCCGGACCTGGTCGTCTTCGACGAGGCGGCCCATGCGCGCGAGTTGTCAACTCTCATTGCCATTGCGAATTTCTGTCCCAAGGCCGGATGGATTTTTATTGGCGACCACCGGCAGACCCAGCCAACCGTTAAGTCGAACAATACCAATCCCCATGGAAGACAGTTGGCCACTTCGGCCATGGAACGCGCCTACCTAGCCGGCGTTCTGGAGCACCAGCTCCTCATCAACCACCGCGCCTATGGAAGGCTTGAGCGGCTCCCGTCCAAGCTCGTTTACGACTACAAAATGGTGAACGGCGTGCCCCATGAGAAGCGATTCCCTCGCTTCGCCAAGTTTGTGCGGGGCTTTCTCCAAGACATCGCCGGCGTGCGCTGCAGTACACCACGGCTCATCGTCCATCTCCACGGCGTTGACCGCCCAGTCCGTGTCGGTACCAGTTGGTACCACCCCCAGCACATGGCTTGGACCATGAGCAAGGTTCTCGAACTCGTCAAGAACCCGCGCTTCCGCAGCGCCGAGAACGAGGCAAACAGTGGCACCATTCTGCTGCTTGCTCCCTACAAGGCTGCTGTCACCAAGTACCAGGACGCAATCGATGAGCTCGCCAAGGCCAATCCCCGACTCCGAATCCCGCAGCGTGTCGAGGCCCGCACTTGGGACAGCGCTCAGGGCCATGAGGCCGACATCGTGGCCATCGACTACGTCCGTGACCACCCCACTCCGTTCATGGACGGAATGTACAGATTCAACGTGGGCCTGACACGCGCGCGGCAGGGCGAGTGGCACCTGATGCATCCCAACATGCCCAAGGCCGACTCGTTCCACACGACCAACTACCTGCGCAAGCTCTACAGCGCCTGCGAGGTTGGCCTGGACGGCATTGGTGAGGGACGCATTGCCAACATTGCCTATTCTGCGGAGCCCCCTAGTGTCGTGCCCAATGGTCCCGCAGCTGTGGTCGTCTCTGAGGACACCGCAGAGCAGGTCGCTGGGCCTGAACTAGCTGGCGCGTCTAACACTGGTGCCGAGGCCGAGATGGAAGCTGACGATCTGGCATCCAAGGACGCTGGCAGCGTAATTGTTCTTTCCGAGATTGGCCAGGATGACGAGGCTGAGGATGACCTTGACGACGACCCCGACTCCCCATCACCCAGCACCGTCTACAGCAACTCTTCTGCCGCCAACACTGAGGGCTCGCTGGTGCAGGATCGGATGTCCGGAAAGGACATTGTGCTCGAGGACTCTGCTGACGAGGACAACGGTCAGCCTGGCCCTGCCAACTGGTGGTAAGTGCTCAGTACTCTTTCACGTCACGCCACATACATACAATATACAACCACACACAGTGACATGATCACTGTCAGCTTGGGGCTTTCGAGCCCCAAGACTTTTTTCAAACACCAAACAGCACCAGCCTTGCTTGTTTCTCAACACAAGCAGGGGGAACCTCAACAACCACAAGCAGTGACATGATCACTGCCAGCTTGGGGCCTTCGGGCCCCAAGACTTTTTTCAACACCAAAACCCTGGCTTGTTTCCCGAAACAAGTACGGGGATCCCAACAAGGAAGGAAGAGTGGCAGCTAGAATCTTCTGTTGCCTGGAAAAGAAAATTGAAGGACTTGGAGTCTCGAGAGGGATTTGCCGAGTAGTAGTATCTAAGGTCTTGTTTAGTTTGCTTTTGTTTCACGGCTTGGTGTGTTGTGATGATTCTGTTGTTTGGAGGCCGTTTTCTGTCGAAATTGTTTTGTCAGGGCTTGCTGAAGCCCGTTTTTGTAAGGCTGTTTTATCTGTGCAGCAAACTGTCCGAGAACTGAGGATTGTGGAGAGAGACGGAACAGAAAGGAGAGCTGATAGGAGGGATTGAAAAGGTGCTGCCAGAAGGCCCAAAAACATTGAAAAATAAGAGGTACAGACCAGAGTAGATGACAATATCCTACTTTTAACCAACAAGGAATGCAGCAGCATAACAGATGTGATGCCGTGATTGGAGGTGATTTGTAAAGCCACGATAATGATGGTGATGATGCATCTTGCTACAGGCCAATACTGTCTTCACGTTGAAGTTTAACATGTTCATTATATATTTATATATAAAAATCAAGGCTTATTGTAACATCTACTGCAGTTCCTCAGAGCAGTATCCTCCTCTATGTCCTCTTTTATCTAAGTCACCCCCCTAAAACTTGTCCTGCACCTTGGCCAGGTTGTACCTTTTCGGGACGACAAACAGGCCGCGGGCCTCGACGCAGCGCTTGCCGTCGGCCTTTTCCAGCAGGGCCTCGCACCAGACCTTGCGCAGCTCCTTGCCGTTCTTGTCGACGACGCTGCCGTCCTTGTTGTAGGAGTAGTCGTCGGGGATGATGGGCGTGCACTTGACGACGTAGAAGCCGCGGACGTTGACGGGCGCCAGGTACTGCAGCTCGAGGCGGGCGGTGACGCCGGTGCGGGCGGGGAAGGACAGGATGGCGCAGCGGCCGAGGGCCTCGTCGAGAATGGTGGCCGAGGCGCCGCCGTGGACGATGGCGGGCCAGCCGGCGAGGCGCTTGCCGAGGTAGAGGATGCTGATGACCTGGCCGGTCTCGGGGTTGTGGAAGATGCGGTGGTAGCCGCCCATGCCGTTGACGCCGCCCATGGCGCCGGTGGTCAGGCGGGTGCGCTGGTTTGTCGGGGGCTTGACGGGGGGCACGACTTGCGGGGGGGCTGCGTTTGTCTTGCTGTCTCTGTCTCTGTCGCTGTCGTGGCCATTCTTGTTGGACAGAGATATCCGCCGCGGCAGAGACGACGCCGACGCAGAAGACGCAGACTTTGACATCACGTCGGCCGAGACGTCGGCAACGTCCACAACCTCGCCGCCCTCGAGATCCTGCTTGCCCTTGTTCTTCTCGGCCGCCGCCTCGGCCGCGTCAATGCTCTGCCACCGCTGGCCCAGATCCCACTCCTGCCAGGATGGGTCGTTCTCCAGCGCTTTCAGCATCGGCACCTGCTCTTCGGCCAGGCGCGCCAGCTCTTCCTTGGCCTCGGCCTCGAACGTGGACCCGCGAATGCCGGCGGGGTCCGGCTTGCTGCTGGGAAGGTGGACGTAGGCGGTGACAAGGACGCTGGGAATAAACCCCAAAAGGAAGAAGACGTAGTTGGACGGCCTGAGCCATCGTGACTTTTTAGGCGGCGGCGGCGGGGTCTGGTATTGTTGGTACTGCTGGTACTGCTGGTATTGCTGCTGTTGTGTTTGCTGGCCTTGTGGAGGAAAGTATTGAGGGAGGGGCTGTTGTGAGGACTGCGGCGGCGGCGGCGGCGGCTGCTGGCCGTACGGAGGAAGGCTCGAGTAGAGGCGGCTGTGTGCAATGATAGGCCGGCTAGGTGTCGCAGAAAGGGAGCTCTTCGAGGCAAATGCGCATCTTGCTTTTGCCATTGGCGAGGCCACGTGGGCCGCCATGGCTGGTATCCGCAGGACCATTGTCGGGTCTGTGATGTTGATGTCGTGATGTTGACGATGGTGCTCGACGTTGACGTGCCTCGGTGTTTTCCAATGGCAGAGGATGGAGTCAAAAAACGCGGCTAAACAAAGTGACGTTCGTTGGGGTGAAAAAGGTACAAGCGGCTTTCGGCCGATTTTGGCTTGACAAGCGATCAGCGTTATCGGTAATAGCTTATCGGCTCTATCACGTGTCAGTCCGCCAGGGGGTTCTTTCCCTCACTGTACTCTAGGCCTTACCCACGACAACTCAGGTACCCACAGCGGAAGCCGTAGCAGTAAGCTGCATTCGAGTGCCGGCAGTATTCTTGCCTTACTGAAGCCGTTCGATGTTTACTTTGATGGCGTTTTGTGACAGGTGAGAATTGGCGATTATTTTCATCTGAATGTACAGTCCTTGTGCCGTGTGACCAATATTCTTTAACCGTTGTTCCCTTGGGGCTCTTTGTACCTGTCAGCCGCCACAGTGTTACATTGGCGATCTCATCCTTCTTTTTCTTCAACAAATTGGCCAGAACCGAGACGTGAGATTTATGTTTCTGGGGTGTGTGGGTGTCTGATGGTATTGGAAATATGTTTCTTATTAGAGGTAAATCTATACAAACAAACGAAAGAAATGAAACTAGATCTGAATCCGAGTCTGAATAAGACCATAAAAATGAAGATGAAGCAAACAACACCCTTCTATGAAAACGCACTTCTAGATTGTAATACAATAATGATCGCCAGAGACACAGAAATGACAACAGCGCTCACCCATCATATCCTCGCCTTGGCCGCCTTCTTGGCGCCGTCGTCCTTTAACCGCATAATGCCCTCCTGGATGCACGTCACCAGCAGCGTGCCGTCCGTGCCAAAGATGCGCTGCGTCACCACGCCGCGGCCCTCGCCCGCCCACGGGCTGTCCATCACCGCCAGCATCCACTCGTCCGCCCGCACACGGTCCGGCTCGTGGAAGTAGATTGTGTGGTCCAGGCTGACCACCATGCCCACCTCGGGCTGCCCCAGGAACGACTCGAGCGTGTCGCCGCCCGTCTCAAACGCCACCAGGTCGCGCACCGCCTGCACCTGCTCCGGGTTGTCGGCAAACGTGTCGTCGCCGCCGTGCCCTAACAAAC
This sequence comes from Sporothrix humicola, assembly GCA_021396245.1. NCBI lineage: Eukaryota > Fungi > Ascomycota > Sordariomycetes > Ophiostomatales > Ophiostomataceae > Sporothrix > Sporothrix humicola. The sequence continues at coordinate 95,028 of WNYE01000006.1, read as the reverse complement.
TGGCGACGGTAAAGGGGAAGCGCCACAGGCGGTGGATGCGCGTGATGGTGCCGATAAAGTAGTTGTCCGTGACGTAGCTCAGCGCGTTCAGGTGCGCCGCCCGCCCGCCCTCGGCCGAGATCTTGCCGCGCACACGCACCCAGTGCATCGTCTGCTTGAGGTGCGGCGCGTCGTCCGAACCGGTGATGATCATGGGTCCCGACAGGATCGGCTGCGGCGTCGTGTCGTTGCTGCCAAACGCCCGCGCCAGGCGCATGTACACGCTGTCCGTGGCGTCGCGGTCTTCGTAGCCGGGCGGCGGGATCGGCGGGTAGACGTCGGGCATCACGGCTGCGTGGCCGATGCCGTAAACGCCGGGCGGTGAAGGTAGACTGCGGGCGGGTGTCGTGAGGGCGGATGTCACTGCGGCTGCCTTTGTTGTCGAGGAGGTGGACGTCGGCAGGATCGTAAACGACATCGTCACTGTGAAAATGCACCGCCCGCGCTGCCGTGCCTGCACTGTGCGCGTCGCAAACGACCGGCCGTCGCGCACTCTCTCGACGTGGAACAGAATCGGCACGTCGGCATTACCGGCGAGCAGAAAGTAGCAGTGGCAGCTGTGCAGCGCAAACTCGGGCGAAACCGTGCGGTGGCCCGCCGCCAGACACATGCCGACAACGGAGCCGCCATAGATGCCGCGCGCGCCTGGCGGGTGCCACGGCGGGCGTGTATTTGTAAAGATGTCCTGAAAGGTTAGCGACGATTGACAGCTGAATTCGTAAAACGACGAGAACTCACCTCGCCCAAAACGCCAAGTGCGGTAATGTCGAGATCGTTTTCGAGCGGCGACAGCGCCGGATTTGGCGGCGGTGGCCGTAAGATGGTAGGATGCGGCAACGGCATTGTGGAGGGCATGTGTGAGACGGAAGAGTGTGAGACGGATAAGAAAAAGGTGTGGTGGTAGACGAAAAAGAAAATGCGACAGCAGTCGACTTTAAAGGGACCGTCCCAAGCTACTAAATACTAGATATATTAAACAAAAAGGTTAATAATTGGGGCCGGCGCCGAATGCCAAATCCTGAGTAGTGTATGGTGTGCCAGGGCCGAGGTATCCAAGGGGCAGGCGCGACCGCGTCACTGTGTCGTGCTAGACAATCTACACCGGGAAAGTACAAATCATAAAAAAGGGGAAGGATTGCCCAAACGGGGAATTGAGAGTGGGCAGGTGCACTCAATGACTGTTGACAAAAGGGAGGAAAGGGCGATGGCAAACAGGTGACAGGACAGAAGGAACTCACTTTCACGTTCGGCTTCGCTAGAAAGGAGAAGGTGCGATTCAGTGCGATGAAAGGCCGTTGAACTAAGACGGCAATACTGTATTCTACTGTAATTCGCCGTGTCCGTCACGTGAAGATGCTGGGAACCACGTCAAGTGTCAAAGTGAACTGCTAGAAACGACAGGATAAATAGACAGGTGCCATCAGCCCTTTTAACTCTTTTTCCAATGGCCCGACGGTATGGCTCTTGGATACGGAGAAACTGTTTCGCAAACTTGGCCTGTTTTGGTGTTCTTGTCGCCTTCTGGCATTCTGACATCTGCCTTGATACTTTTTTGGGTAGCCGTTGACTCGTCGTTGATTCTCCGTCGAATGATAATTATCAGTTTATAATGTACTGTAAGGGCCTTTAGTTTACTCGTTTAATTATGGGGCGTGCCTGCCGCGTCTTTCGGTCAAATTTAGCGACCAAGACGGCAAACACCCACCCAAACGTCCCAAGCGAATACCACTCTTCCACTGAATGGAAGCGATGGAAGCATAACGAACACCAATCCCAGGCAATCCCAGCAGTCAACACGCCTGCCAGGCCCAACAAAGCCAAGTCTCCACTAACCTCGGCACCGCTAGAGCCGACACCAACACCTGCAATTTGGCAGATATTAATGCTACGACTGTTCACCTGTGACGACATTCTCTACACAAGGAGATTTACAAGGAGATTATTGACAAGGCTGTAGGGCAAAACAAATGGGATAATAAAAACTAATGCAACCACGCTCATTGGTCTTGGAGAGTATGATATTGATTATTTACTTTCACAAATTCTTTTAAAATATCAAAGAATACACAATATTGTAACCCAAGTAGGATTATGGAATCAAAGCTCAGTATCTAAAATCTCCCTGAAATACCACTTTCGTCTCATGTAAGATCTCATATCTCATTGGCCTGTATGCCGAGAGATGCCACGGCTTTCGGCATGCCTCCATAAATCCATGATACTACTGAAACATCACACGACCATTTCTTCAATGACAAAATGAGCAGATTTGCAAGGCCTCGTTTATAATACTGATAATGCTGTATAATGTATGTATGCTGTTTTTTGTCTTCTGTACTCCTCTAGCCGTTATGGTACAAGAAAGAAACACAAGGAAAGATAAAAAGTAAAGGAAGAAAAATAAAACGAGAGGTGTCGAAACAGGTCAAGTGAGAACGTGAAAATGGGTTGTCAGTGTGTAAACAAAAAAAAAGTAATCGAGATAGAATAACAATGCACCAGCAACATCATGGCTTTGTAAATGCAATCACCATCACACTGTCCATCCACCACAAACATCTACTGCTCCGTCTGGTCCACAAAGATGGGCTCCAGCTTGTCCCACACACTCCGGTCGCCCTGGCCCGCCCGGTCGCGCATGTCCCAGTACTTGCCGTTGAACTGCCAGTACGTCTCGCCCGTGATCGGGCACTTGGCCTTTTCAAACCACGCCGGCACAAACTCCTCGCCCAGCGTCTCGCGGTCGCGGCGGCGGGATCGCTGCTCGTTCTCCAGCCGGTTCTTTTCGGTCGCCGCAAAGTCGTAGTTGCCCTCTTCCATAGCGCGCTGGTCGGGCCGCAGGCGCGAGTCCGTCGGCGCAATCCACGGCCGCAGCTGGTCGTTGATGTCGTTGAACGTGAGCACAAACGGCGTCAGGTTGAACGGGATGCCCTTGGGCCGCTCGTTGGCCTGCCAGATCAAAAACACGCGGTTCTGGTCCACCATCGGCCCGCTGCTATGCACCCGCATCTGGCCCGTCGCCGCATCAATGTCGCTCGTCACGTCGCCGCCCGACGAGCCGCCCTTGCTCGGCTCCGTCACCGTCGTCTGGTAGCCGGGCGTCATGCGCGCGTACATCTTGGAGTTCCAGCGGCCGCCCAGCGAAACGCGCACGCGGCCCGTGGCGTCGACAATCTTGCCCGAAATGACATAAGCTGATGCGGCCGTCCAGCCACGAGGCTTAAAGTCAACGTACGAGATCTCGCCCGTCGTCCAGTTCTTGATCTCCATCACACCGTAGTTGTCGACCGTCGGGTTGCCCGTGATGATGCCAATGACCGACGACGTCACCTTCTTCCACGTGTAAAAGTCCTCCTTGCCGCCGTGCTTTGGCCGCAGCTTCAAGAACCACGTGCCCAGCGGGTTGATATCAAACGACTTGCCGTAGAACTTCGACTTGACCGCCGATTCGCCGTAGTAGGTCCAGTGTGGTGACTCGGCAAACGCGGCGCCGACGGGCGGGTGGTGGCTAACTTGCTCAATGAAGAAGCGGTAGTTTTTGTCGGGCCGCACGTACTCGAACGTCTCACCGAGCAGAGGGTTAAAGGGCTTGGCGACACGCCCAATCGTCGATGCGTACTCACTGGCCGCGAAAGCAGACACGTAGATGAGACGCTCAATCGAGTCGGAGCGCTCAACAGCACGGTCCAGCAGGTCGACGTATTCCATGTCCTCGCCGCAGCGGTACAGCAGTGACGTCGGCTCGTTAAATGTGACGGGCAGTGTCATCTTGGTCATGTCCTTGCCCACCATGGATTTCAAAATACTCTGTTGGGGGTTAGTAAACAATCAAATTGGGGTCAATAAGAAGGGGTATAGAAGGTGAAACTCACCCATAGTGACAGCTTTGGCCGGTTGTCAGCATCAATCTTGAGCCGTGACCGAATACCGTTCTCGTAGCCCTTGAAGGATTTGCTGATATCGATGCCAGACGACACCACGATCTCACCACCGTTACCGGCGTCAACAGAGGCCGCGTCCTTTTCGGCTGCTTTGCCTTTGTCGGACTCGCCCTCGGCTTCCTTTTCTTTCGAGGTGCTGCTTAGTGTTGTCGCGTTGGTCTCGGAGGGCAATCTTGACTCGACAACAACCTCGCCGGCATCGACAGCGTCAAAGAACTCGTCGTCGTCGTCGTCGTCCGAATCAGAAAGACCTGCAGCAGCAACCTGGTCCAGCACGGTCTGTCGTCTTGATGTGTTTGTCGTGTAGATGGATGGTGACTTGGGGCCGGTGCTGCTGGGAACAATGAGGTCTTCTTGAGTTTCGGTGACGGTTCTTTCGGCAACCACCGCACCACCGGCAGCCGCAACGGCAGCAGCAGCAGCGGCACCGCCAAGAATACCGCTGGAGCCCAGATGAGGCGAGGCAGCGCTGCTGGTCGGCTGGTCGTCAAGCATACCGTTGTTAATAACCTCCTTAAGTATCCGCTTGGCCGTCTTCTTCTTCTCCTCGGCCTCGCCAACGCGTGCCTCGAGGGCCTCCTGCTCCCGCGCCACCTGGGCCATGCTCTCCTCCCACATCCGGCGCATCTCGACCTCGCGGTCCAGGCGGTACTGCCAAAAAGCGTCACGATCACGCGATATGCGCATCAAGTCGCCAATGAGGCCCGTCAGCGAGCGTATGGCGGCGTCGTATGTCGAGAGCGCAGCGGTCGTCTTGGTGTCGCTCAGAGTAAGTGCTGGGTTGCGTGTTGCTTCGGCAATAAGAGCCTGGTTAACCTGCGACATAGACTCGAGTTGGAGACGGGCAGACTGCGCGGTGATATTAAGGGCGTCGCGTGTAGCAGATGGTGCGTCACGGTCGCGGCCGCTCGAGTTGTCAAGGTCGTCATCCTCACCCATGTCATCGTTTTCGTCACCATTGTCGTAATGAGCACCACGGCCCTTGCCTTCCATCGCATCGGCATATTCGTTGGCGCCCAGCCCTGTGCCTGTGTCATCGTCGATGCTGCCGGCGGTACTAGCACCGACACCACCAGCTGTGACCATGGCCGCCTTGTGAGATACCGAGCGCTGTGCTGCAGACTGGATCCGGGAGAGTTGTGTGCTGTTGCGGCGGCCGGAGTCACCGTGGATACCGGCACCGCCAGCAGCACTGGCACTAACGCTCTCGCCGTCGTTGTTGATCGATGCCGTCTGAGAGAGAGAAAGGTGTGACTGGTGTGAGACCTGCGGCTGCAGAGTGTGGTCGGCCTTGGCCTGGCGGAGCAGCTCCGCACTGCGTGCACGCTGGCGCTCCTCCTCCTTGGCCTGGTCCTTGGTCCACTGGATGGAGTTGTTGAGGGCCCAGAACCAGCGCTTGGCCTCGACCTCGTGGTTGGCCTTGAGAGTGTACTTGACGGACGACTTGCCAATAATCTCAAATTTGGTCTTCTCGTCGGCGCTCATGTTCAGGCGGGCAATGCGCATGTTGATGGCACCACGGCAGGCGGAGCCGGCGTCGTCCTGGTGCTTGTAATAACTAAGAACGCCGTCCTCGAGCACAAACCAACGAAGCTGGTAGCCCTTACGGTAATTTGTCCACTTCTTCAGGTAGCCCTTCATCTCACGGGCTTCACGGCCGGCAAGCGGGTCAGGCGGGCCACCAGCACCGAGGCTGCCTGATGCGCTACCAGCGACACTGCCACTGCCAGCGCCAGCACCACCTGCGGCACTACCTCCAAGAGCCGAGCTCGAGGAACCGCCACCCATACCGCTGCCATAGCCAAGACCACCCTGTGCAGCAGCGCCGAGCACGGCCTTTTCTTGGATACCACGCTGAGCAGCCACAGCGGCGGGCGACTTCTTAAGCATGGCGCGTGTCACATCGTCCTTGGTGACATCCTGGGGCAGCTTGCCCTTGCGGTCGCGGCGGAAGGGGTCGGCACCGTGCAGCAGCAGGACCTGGATGAGCTGGGAGTTCTTGCGGCGGGCGGCTTCGTGCAGCAGGGTGCCGCCAGCCTGGATGGTGACGGGATCGGAGGCGAACTCGGTGCTGTTGATGTCGAGGACGGTCTTGAGACGGGGTTCTTCGAGGACCTGGGCAAGGGTTTTGTACTCGCTGCGGGCGATCAGGTCCTGGATCTCGTTGATCTTGCGTTCGGTAAAGAGCGAGCGGGAGAGCTGCAGCAGCTGGAAGATCTCGGGGTTGCGGGCGAGGTCGAGGGGCAGGCGGCCCTGACTATTGGGCAGAGAGTCGTTGATCTCCTTTTGCTCGAGCAGGAGGCGCACGACCTGAGTGCGGCCCTGGGCGGCTGCGAGGTGTAGGGCGGTGTTGCCGTCCTTGTCGCGGGCGTTGATGTCGATAAGACCTGCACCGTCGGACAGGACGTACTCGACAACAGCGAACTCGGCGCACTGAATGGCCAGGTGCAGTACAGTTGTATCATCGAGGCCACCAGAAGCCGCCGCACCAGCAGCCGACGCTGTCGCAAAAGAGGATATGCTCGCACGCGCACCGCCCTCGGATGTCTCGCGGATGGCCTTGGTGATGTAGGCGGTGTCGCCACTACGGAGGGCTTCGACAATGCGGAACTTGCGGACAGACTGTTCGAGGGTAGCCGAGGGAGAAGATGACACGATAGCCGGGTTGCTGGAAGCTCCCGCTCGTGCAGGAGATGCGCCGTAGAGGGAGGAGGGGCTCCGGCCGGTCAGCGAAGCACCGGTGCCCGAGACGCGGGAGACATGGCCCTTGACAGGGACCGGGGTCGAGGTAGTAGACTGGCTTTGCTGCTGATAGGCCATTGTCGGCAGATCGCGGCCGGAGTTGGAGTGGGAGAGAGGCGCGTTCACAGAGCCGTCCTCGGAGACGGCATCCTCGTCACCAGTGCCGGCGCCGCTGGTAGTGCTAGCTGCGGCGCTGCGGTCTTTCCGCCGGAGAATCGAGAGGGCGGCGCTCTTTGTACGCTTGTGAGTGCTGCGGGGAGGAAAAGGGTATGAAGTTAGCGGAGATTCCCGGGGAGCAAGAGGAGGTGCCCTATTGAGCACGGGAGCCAGCATTTCGGGGGGAAAAAAGAGGAGGAGAGAGGAGGAGGAGAGATCAAAGGTAGGTGACACAAGATAGGCCCAGAAGTGCCCAGATATGATCAAGGTACGGATTAAGGTGCAGCAGAATGGAAATGTAACACAAGAAAAAGCTCACCTGTCACCGGCTTCCGACATGGCGACGGGCACAGCGTGCTGTCGAGGCCGCACGAGGAGTCTTTAAAGTAAAGGTAGAGGGGACACAGCTGACAGGAGCAGGGGTTGCAGACGAGAGCAAAAAGATATGTGACAATGACGACAGCGCCTCAATGGCTGGAGCTTTCAACTGTCCGAAGGCGAGGCTCGTCCGTTCCGAGCGGGCGAAGCAAGGCGTCGTCAAGCTGTGGCAATATCGACCGGGCGTAGGTCTTTGCAAAGTTCTCCGAGAGGTCAGCAGCCAGACGGCGAGTTGGAGAGTCCGGAGAGTCGAGAGAACTGGTCAAAGAGAGAGGAGGGGTTTGGGGGAGGAAAGGTGGTAATATGGCGTGGGCAAGCTGTCCCTTGGCTTGGGGGCTTGCGATGTGGATTCGTACAATGTTTGCGGGTTGGTGTTGTGGATATGCTGGCTTTCTGGCGTGCGGCTTTAGCGTTTTGGCTTCCAGTCGTTCTTTCCCCCCGCCTTGGTAGCGATTGTGACGACCATAGGGCAATCGGGAGTGGGGAGGTTTTCGAGAGTGGACTGAGGGGCTTTTGAGCAGATGAAGAAGGTGCGATGCGATGCAGTCGAGGAAAGAGTGAGGAGTCGAGGAGGAAGAAAGAAAGACGTGAAGCAGGGTCAGGAAGGGGCAAAGGGACAAAGACTACAAGAAATCCGAGGGAAGCAACGACTGTTGGATGCGAGTCGTCGAGTCGGTGAAACAAAGGTCGAACAAGAAGCAGCGCACATGTTGAGGACAGCACACAGCAAAACAGTAGCCAAGGGAGGCGGTAAAGGGCAAGAGCGCCAGGCCACAAAAAAAATAAAGACGAAAAACGGCCCAGAGGGGAAAGCGCAGGGAGGCAATTCCAGGGAAGCAGGGGAAGGCGCAGGGCACGACGCAAAAAAGGCATGACGTCGCACTAAACGCGGAAGGTACAACCAAGAGCCCCAAAACACAAGCCAAAGAACTTGTATCGAGCAAAGGCCCCAAGTATCAAGTATCTTGGCCCCAAGGCACGTATTTTTGCGGTGGGTTCTGGTTGGTCGACTTCGGGTGTCTTTTGAGACTCCATCCCGTGCAAGCTTGGTCCAGCCTGTGGTCCAGGCCTCTCTAGTCGCAAACAGGGGTGTGGGTTCGAGATAGAGGTCTGCTCACTGCTACCAACAAACTCTCAATTGTCTGTGTGTAAATCCTGGTGAGCCTTTCTGTCTCTTTCCCTCTGTTCGATTCAAATCGCTTGTTCCTTCCCGCATCGACGAACCAGGCCCCTGCTCCGGCTCCTACACAGCATTTCGTAAAAGCAGGTTGCTGCTTCCTCATGAGATGCATTTGCCATCCTCTGGGTGACCTTTCACGTGTTGATCAGACGGTTTCACTGAAGCTGCCAAAAGCCCTTAAAAGGGACTAGCGGTGAAGCTGTGCTTAACATCGCAAAAACGGAGAATTTGCAAAACGCCTGCTGGAGCCAAATTATAGAAGACTTTTGCCTCCGCAAGGAACAGTGTTCACACTTGTCACTTTGGGTTCTCAGGATAATCAGGGCAGCTGAGCTGTTAGTTGTCTCGGCTGTCCTGCGTCCGCCGTTGTGACAATCCCTTAAAGTCCCCTTTGATAGCTCTTAAAGCGCACTTTAGCTTGAAGATCAACGTTTGTTTCGGGATATTCTTGGCTGTCCTTGGAACAGGGCACGCCAATCGTCCACTCTTCTGCTTTATTTCGATTGCCAGGTCTTTTTGGACCTTTTTTGTGTGAACTAGAGCTATTCCTTGTTTTTTGAAATTTTGATAGGGATGGCCAAGGTAGAAAAAGGGACGAAAATCTACGACAACGCGCAAAATGAACAGACGAAAATTGGGTGGAAAATGATCGGGACCGAAGGGATCCTGACAAAGGTGCCCAGGCAATTTCGCTGTGGTAGAGGGTGGAAATACGGAAAAGAGAATGCCAGCATCGAAGAGTGGGTTTTCGATTAGAGTTCTACGCCATGGAACACCGGCCTTTTCGGAAAAGACGGAAGGCACAGGAAGCACAGCACCATGGAAGCAGCGAAACGTCGTGTTGCATATACAAAAATATGCGCAAGTCCGCAGCAAAGACAGGCACGAGACTCGCACTCAGAGATGTGGAATCTAGGCGGCCCGGACAGGCAACCGTGATTCGGTATCGCAATATCGCAAGGCTGCGACGATAGCCCATCAAAACCTTTGTTTGAGCGGCCGTCTTTGTCTGTGGAATCCCGTCATCCTCAAGCGAATCCAAAAATAGGCACGGACACGCCGTTTCGGAGCCGGATATTGTCCTGCCTCGCCGTTCCGTTGTTTGTTCCGGCGACGTCATGGCCGTTGGCCGTTTAGTTTTTTCTTTTCTTTTTTTCCCTTCTCATACTTTGGCTCTTCATCAATCGGCAGCATAACGCAAAAACGCATATCCATCACGTGCTACCTGCATGTATGACTCAAAATCAATGTTACCGGAGGTGCGCCGTGAAGAAAAGCGTAAGATTCCGTGCAATTCGTCCGTGGCTGCCTAAATGGGACGGCACACGCGATTGCAGAATCGGGAAGGAGGTTCGGAGCACAACCTAGTGAAATAGGCGTGTTTCCGCCCCTTTTCGCGTCTGCTTTCTTTTGATTTTTTAACCTCCTTTTTTTTCTTTTTTCACCCTCATCCAGCCATCTCCTCCCATACATCTCCCCCTCAGCAGCACGAAATCACTGTCATCGCCATCATGTCGCTCTACAAGGACGCACTTGACGTTTGGTCCACGATCGCTCCCGAGTGGGACAGCGCCATGGGCCTTGACGGCAATGTGTTCTGGCAGCATCTGGAGAAGCCGTGCCTTGAGCGTTTTCTTGCTGAGAAAAGAGCGACCAAGGACGGTGAGCCTGTCCAGGCGCTCGACATTTCGACTGGAAACGGTCTGACGGCCCGTTGGCTGGTGTCGTACCTGAGCGGGAGCGGAGAGTATGGGGCGAAAGGAGGGGACGGTGAGGCCAGCGCGGCCGACGGACCTGTGGACGTCACGGCGACCGACGGCAGCGACGTGATGCTATCGCGCGCGCGCGCCTGGGCGGCCGAACACGCCGAGGTAACGCCGCAGCAGCGCAACATCCGGTTTGAAAAGCTGGACTTGACGCTGCCCGACGACTTTTTGCCGTTTTACGGAACCGCCACGCCGGCCGGCAAGCCCTTTGACGTCATCCTCATGAACATGGTCATCATGGACGTGCCCACGCTGGAGCCGCTGGTCGCCGCGCTGCCGCACATGCTGGCTGTCGGTGGTGTGTAAGTATAAGTATACGTTTGCATTGTATTTGAACTTGAATTTGCGTCTGCATTTCTGTGGCACTGGGAAAGGGAGAACACTCTCGCTCACTCCCTTTCGTTGCGCAGCTTCGTCGCCGGTCTCTTGCACCCCGTGTTCATCACGCCGCGCACGCGCCGCCAGATCGAGCTGGTCGACGACTACGACGACGACGGCAACAACAGCGACGTCAAGACGGTGCGCACCGTCCAGCGCAGCGTCAAGCTCACGCGCTACCTCAACGTGCCGCCCTGGCGCGGCTACGCCTGGTCGGGCCAGTCGCGGGCCCAGTACTACTTCCACCGCCCGCTGCACGAGCTGTTTGGCACGTTCCTCAAGTCGGGCCACTTTGCGCTGGACGGCATCGAAGAGCCTTGCTATACTGAAGAGATGTTGGCGGCGGACCCCTCGCTGGGCGAAAAGATCGAGTCGTCCAAGAACTTTTCCGAGTTCCCGATCTTTATGTACTTCCGCCTCCGCCGCATCAAGTAGATCTGGTGCGCCACGAAACGGCCCCTGGCCACGATCTAGAGGATAGGGGTTTGGCTGAAGGAAGATTAGAGGTCTCGAAAAAGCGTGGTGACTAGCTATTACGAGATGCATGTGCAGTATAGTCTACTCTCAGTAGCTTACACAAATGCCCTGTATCATCTCACGCTTGCTTGACTCGCATCGTAGAAGCATTGTAGATGTTTTGGGTGATATCTCTATATTCGTAACGCTATGCAAAGAGGAAAAGCAAAGTGGCTTCTGTACTATCCATGAATAGACCGCTCGCAGCCGTAGCAGAGCCGCTCAACCCGTGCCATTGGAACACCTTCAGGACCATCCAGATGGCCAATCTCGCCCTTCCACCGCTCGTTGCCAGCCTCGTCCAGAGGCATTCCACAGACACGGCAACCGGATGGCAGCCCTTCATCATCGTGGCCATGCTCATGGTCGTGGTTGTGCCGTTCCAATTTGGCTGTCGTCCGCACAACATTGGCAACAATCGACGGGTAGTTGGCCTCCACTTCGGCAAAGTACCGGGTCATGACCTCTTCGATGCTCAGATCCTTGTGAGAGACGACCGCCGACGGTCCTGACGACGCCGAATTCTGCATAAGAACAAAGTCCCCCTCTGTCAACGGCGGCTGTGCCACTTTCTCGAGGAAGAGAACCAGCTCGTTACGGAACAGCTCTCGTACAGGGTAGTAGAGGGCCACTTTGTGGCCAGTTCCGTCGTCCACAGCGCCGTCGTTGATCTGCCACGGTAAAGAGTAGCCACGGCCCTTGGCCGTCTCAGCGAGTGTCCGTTCTGCAAGGGCGGTTGTGCTGCATCCAAGAAGCAGGGCATCATATGGCGCATTTTCTGCCGTCAATGCAGCTTTTGATATCAACAGTCGCCGCACGAGAAGATCCAAAACATCGCGCCGTGATGTCGCCGACGGTAAGCTGGCAATAATTGTGCGCAGCTCGGCGGACGTTGATGGCCGTTGGGGTGTCTCTGTTGTTGTTTCCGACGCCGGCGGCAACAAAGCCGCCCAGTCGATTGTGTCGAGCGAGAGAACGTCTGTCAACGGCACCCGTTCAAACGTAAATCGCGGGTACCGCGTCCGCCATCTATCCAATCGCTGCTCGACCGGTGATGATGTCTCCACGTCTGTCCCCGCTTGCTCGAGATCCGTATCGACGTGCACGACGTGAAGGTTAAAGGCTGCATCGCGTCTTCGCGATAGTCGGTTGATGATGATCTGCTCGCAGATGTCTACCAGTGCCGATGACGAAGGACCAAAAGACAGGCCCGCGTAAAACTTACGGACGCTGCTATTGGGAGCACCGCCTCCAGGCCGACCGGTGTGTGAGCTCCTTGTCTCACGGTTCAGCACTTCAAGGCGCTTCACCGTCTTGGTTTTCACAAAAAGTGAAAAACAGTCGCTGTGTTTTGTTAGTCATTTCCATGAGATAAAACACACGAATTTTATTTCAAACAAAATAAAAATAAAAATAAAAATAAAAATAAAAATAAAAATAAAAATAGAAACACAAGTACAAAAACCGTTAAAAAATCGACTGCAAAAATATCTTCATGTCGACTTACTTGCAAATGGGATCGGCTCGGATCGTGTGGACGGCCTCCTGGTCTCTGCACCGCCGACACTGCTCTGGCCCCGCTTGCGTCATGATATCTTGTGTCGATGAGGGAAGGAACGAGGGGTATCAAGGAGCAGGGGTTCTTTCCTGGCTAAGCCTGCCAGAGGACGCGTAAAGCAACGCGATCAATATGATGAGTTGTCTCTGTTCGGCAGGATTTTGTCAAATTTAGCTTTGAGATCTTAGGTTGGACGTTGCTTGTCAGTTCGTTGTTTGGTCATCTCAATTTTTTTGCTAAAATTTCATAAGGCGGCAACCTTTTGCCCAAAGCAGTAAAAATTGGTCATTGAAGGTCACGTGACTCCACATGATTGATTTCACCCTCATATATCGACATAATTGAGGATTTTCTTAATGACGACGTATTTATTTTGTCGTTCTGATTTTCTGAAAATTCCACAATATGAAAATTCACAAAAAATAAATGCGCAAAGTACACATCACAGGACTACTCCGCACAAGTACAAGGTAGACACACAATCGGTGTACCTAAACTTAGAACTTGACCCATGACGATGTCATCTGGCTTATGCGACCGAAAACGAGAAATCGAATGCACCTTGTCCATTTACAGTTGTCTCTCTCACCAGATGACAGCTGGCGTTTCGTCTCTTGTCTAGCACTTTTCTGACCCCAGTATTCCTCAGCTTCTTTGCCAGTTTACTTGTTTTGGTTGCTTTCGTTGCTTTCGTTGCTTTCGTTGCTTTCGTTGCTTTCGTTGCTTGCCTTGTCTATCAACCTCAACATGGCAAACTCGCAGGCTACCTCTTTTCGTCCCACTTCTTTTACCTGTCTTTTATCTTTACCTTTATTTTTATCTTGATCACTAACACGCTTTTGCTCTTTTCTTCACAGATCAACGTACATATCGTAAAACAGCTGGCTGCCGTATCAGCGTGAGACAGCCGCCCACAGGACGCCCAGCTGCGGGCCTGGCCCAAGGCAGTGCTGCCAGACGAGAGTCTGACCCACTCCCCAACAGCTCCCTCTCTCAACCTCCATTGACCAAACAAGAGCTGGCATTATTCATGATCAGCTGTGGTCTCTCACAGTACGGGAATGTGCAATGCGCATGCGCGTTCCAGATGCTCTTTCCTTTTTTGCTGGTCCTGTTTTTGATCCCCTCCTTCCACGCGTGTCTGAAGAATGGGAGTTGGCAAGCACAGCCACGCGATGATGTTCCTTCCCGGTTTGGGGCCAGCTCGCCAGGTCTGACAGGAAGGACCGCACCTGCTCTGCTGGAAGCGACTGGCGCGTGGCACTTGCACGCTGAAACAAAGGGACGAAAGACGACGACAAAGTTGGGGCTGGCGATATGCACCCACCAGCCCGGTTTGATGTGTGAGGGAACCTCGACCGTTCATTCTGTTGTCCACTGCTTGGAATTAGCCCAGCCCGGCCACGTATGAGGCCCTTCAATCCATGCTCTCCGTGAATTCCCAATGCATTTCAACAACATTTTGCACTTGCATTCTCTCAGCCACGAAGCGCTACGCGGATGATCCGGGGAAGGAGGAAAGAGCGAATGTCGCGACTTCCCATTGTTAAGCCATCCAAACTATGTTAGCGCCCGCGTTGTTTTCTTTCTTGTTGCCTTCGGGCAGCTTCTGGCGCTTCTCTGGGCGCTCTTTCTACTATTTTCTACTGGATCCGACCCTTTCATTGACTTCTACGCCCAGGGAAGTCACGGAACTGGCCCGGTCATGAGAGCCCTTTGGGGGTGGCGACTTCGCCCTGATGGCTACGTAAGAGCACCAGGCCAGTCCAACAAGGTGATGTTAGTGCTCTCATATCTTCTCACCGTAGTTTTTCTGGCGTATGTATCAAGGGTCGAGAGGGTTCTCTCGCGTCTCTGTCGCGCTCTCTGAAGTCGTCCGAAATATTGGTTTCAATTAAAAGCCGTGTCTCGTCCATTCACGAGGACCGCATTTGCGGGTTGCACCTTCTTCTCCATTTTCTTTTCTTTTGCACTTGCATATTGCTCAATAGCATATCATATCGAACCGCCACCTATATTGCACCTGCCTTGCCTGGAGATCCGTCCCTTCCCATCTCGGATCCTCCTCCTTCCTCGTTTCTCTCGTCTCAAAACACGGCTCAAGCTCTTCTCCCGCTTTATGCTTCTTTGGCTTTTCGAACAACTCAAATATTCTTCCATTTTCTGCTCAACCATCGCCTGCAGAAGATCTGCTGCAGGAGGGCTTCAGATTCGTTTAGCCTTTTGGTTCTAGGCGGCCGTTAAACGGAGCCATCTGCAGGGGTCCGTCCTCTTTGAATGGCTGTAAGCCTGGACCATCGCAATCGCCACCAGCTTTTTTTAGTGGGTGCCTTCCTCGTTTCTGCACACTTCTGACGCTCTTTCCCCTCCTATTCTCTTCAAGGAGCAGAAAGAACAGGCAGCGCCAAAGGGAAAGAGCAAACCGGAACCCCACAGTCGCAACAATTGACGGCAACCTAGACTCGCTAGCCCAACATCATTCCGCGGGGCCAGCAGCTGCGACGTCGTACTGGCGAATGCAGTGCCGGGCGAAATCGTAATTATTTTTGTTTTGGGGCAAGGACCAACCACTGCCGCCAATCGCAGGCCTGTCTTCGCAGCCATCTGCATTTCTATGCTGGGCCTCTCCCCCAACTATTTTCTACTATCAACCTCCTCATTTTATTAATGCAATCGCACCTCTCCTGAACCTTGTTTCCCGTTGAATTATTCCCTCGATCACTTTCTTCCCGCGTCTTGGCTGCTTTTCTCCTCACTCTTCTGTTCTTTTTTGTGTTCTTTTGCTTCTTTTGCTCGTTTTGTTCTTTTTGCTCGTCTACCTGTTTTCAATTTTCTCGAGCGTCCCTTTTGAATTCCTCTCTGCTTTCCTGGATGTCTTCTTCAGCAAAGCATCATCGTCCTTTTCGCTCCACCGACACCGCTCTGCGCTTCTCGTGTTTTTCGACTTGCGCGCTCGTCCCCCAGACGAGTGATCTGCATTCCTGCTGCTTCCAGACCACCGACGAACGAAATTGCATCGGCACACAGGACTATCGCTCTTAATTGCAGAAGCCCCCTATTTTCTTCTTTTTACAACGAACACACATTTCCTATCGACCTCACGATACTTGTACTCTTTCGAGAGAGAAAAAAAGCTGCCGTTTGACATCCGTTCCTCACACATCCCGGCATCATGGTCGAGATGCAAACACACGCGCCTGTGGCGTCACGGACCAGCGCGAAACCGTCAATACCACCGCTTTTGCAGCCGACACAATCATCACAACCACCAGCACCGGCCGTCGCATCCTCTTCGCAGGCCATGCCCATCCCTCAAGCTCCCGCACAACGTTCCCAGCCGCTCACCCTCGACACATACGTCTCGCCCGTCAACCAGAATGGTTCTTTCGAGTTTGACCGTGTGATCAAGACCGGATACGTCCAGCGCCGCACACAAAAGACAAAGGTTTGTGGGGATTGTCTACAGGACTAGGACTATGTGGGAACCACTGGCTAACACCATATTTGCAGACATGGCGGTCCATCTTTCTCGTTCTTCGCCCGAATATCCTGTCCATCTACAAAACCGACAAAGAAGACAAGCTGCGGCACAAGATCTTCCTTTCTGAACTGACGGCTGTCTCTTTCCTCCGCGACCCAAAACACAAGCGCGAACACCTGTTCGGCCTCTACTCGCCCTCGCAAAACTACTACTTCCAGGCAAACTCGGCAAAGGACGCCCAGGAATGGGTTGAGGCCATCCGCAGCGAGGCGCGTATCGAGGAGGAGGAAGAGGAGATGTTCCTTGCAAGCCCTCTTGTGCGACGTCAATCCTACGGATTCGCCAACCTCTTTCAGACCAGCGGGAACGAGCTGAGCCCGTACAACCCTACCCACATGAACAACCACCCGGACGCCGTCGCAGAACACGAACGCCGGCTGGTGTCGAGCTCGCCCGAGCCGCAAATGGTCCCGCCACGACGCCTCTCGACCCAGCAGCTGCAAATGCAGCAGCAGCAGCAGCAGAACCGGCCACAACAGCACCCATACAACCAGCCCGAGTCGTTGGCATGGTCTGGTAACGAAATGGGCCTGTCTGACTACTCGGACGGGGATGTGCAGAACAAGCTGCCCGGCATGTCGTCCGACAGCCTGACAGCACAGTCGCCGCCCTCTTCGAAGGTGCCCATGCACCCGATCAACGAGCCCCGGCGGTCACAGACGGAGATCCGCAACGCCAGCCAGTCTAGCGGTCTGGGCACCTTGGAAACTGACCCGGATCGTGTTATCTGGCAGGGCTGGTTGTGGCTCCTGCGCAGCAAGGGCGGCGTCCGCCAGTGGAAGGACTCTTGGGCTGTGCTGCGGCCGCGGAATCTGATTCTGTACAAGGACGAGACCGAATACTCTGCCCAGCTTATCCTCCCGCTGTCTTCGATTGTCAACGTGGTTGAGAAGGATCCCCTTAGCCGGACCAAGAAGCACTGCCTCCAGATCATTACGGAGGAGAAGAGCTACCGGTTCTCGGCACACGACGAGGAGACACTCGTGCGGTGCCTGGGTGCCTTCAAGAGCCTGTTGACCAAGCGGCGCGGCCTGGAAATCCGTGCTGCTGCAGCTGCCGCAGCAGCGGCAGCCTCTCCCCCGGCTGCGACCATCCTCCCTGCTGCCGCCCTTTCTTCCTCACCAACAGGTGCCGCTCCCTTTACGTCACCACCACACATCACAACGATTACGACACCGCCAACACCTCTACCTATTTCAACATGACAAAACGACTAGCTCTGGGTATTTGCCAGCATTTTTATTCGCGTTTCTTTGAACGAGGGCCGCCAGATCCCTACAGCATTATGCATTATTTATGTTTTATGATGACACTTTTTTATGAAGGCATGACTTTATTACTTATTATTATTTTATGAAAGACAATTGGAGGTCAATGGATATGAGTTATAAAAAGAAGCGGCCGTGAAACGACGGCAAAGGCACATCTATATGAGCACAGGCTATTGTATGTATTCCAGCTTCTCGACGAATAGCAAT
This sequence comes from Sporothrix humicola, assembly GCA_021396245.1. Lineage (NCBI taxonomy): Eukaryota > Fungi > Ascomycota > Sordariomycetes > Ophiostomatales > Ophiostomataceae > Sporothrix > Sporothrix humicola. Next base: position 77,355 of record WNYE01000006.1, on the reverse strand, counting down.
CACGGATGAGCCGCACAAGGCTGCTTTTTGATGACAATACCTGTCCCATATGAATGGCTTGGTCGCACTTTTCGTCGTTGTGTTGCAAATCGATCCGACACTTTGTCTCGCCTGTCTCTCAGAAAGTTTGTACGATGTACAATTATCTTTTGCACAACGTGCCTTGTACCTTCCGCCCTAGATATTTCCGCCCCGTAGCAAAAAATCGCCCCGATTGGGCAAGAGTTCATGTGTGCATGATACAGTGGCTTTTCTTGTGTTTTTCGTTGTGCCCCGTCGAGGCCGGGGAGTACAGAACAACGGAAGGCGCGAACTGCCCGGCGACTTGTCCGATTTGTGTTTCTGGAAAGAAGGTAGGGCGGTAGGGTGGTACCTGCCTCAAATCTTGTTTGTTGCTTTTCGTTAATGTTCGCACCTTCCTCCGATGCAGTTCTCATGATGTCCTTTTGCAAGATACCAATCGTACTTTCCTTGCGAGTGAGGTCTTTATTATCGCTCAATATTGTTATACCCCTATTTCTTCTCACATGCCTTTTATTTACCAACTTTCGACTATTCTCGGCCCTTTTCGTTATGCCTCAACTTTTTGCGAAAACGACCAACGATCCAACAACAAACTGCCCCAGTCCCAGCCGCGATATTTCTGCCCAGCCATTCCTTTGCGCTTGCACGACAAAATGCCCCGAGCCTCCCCATCCTGTACCTGCCAATGGCTGCACTGGGAAATTGCTCCGCAAAAGAGCCCCCAAACTCACCAAATTGTTTAATTTGGACCACCGCCATTCGCGAACAAACAAACATGACCTCGCCGCGCCGTCCTCCTTCTGATTTCTTACGAGGCTCCAAGAGCACAAGTACTCCGTACGCCACACTAGAACTGACTGATATTGCAGCCCGCCATGAAAAATATGGCAAAGTTTAAGCCTCGAAGCATCGGACGCCACAACGATAACATTGAAATCGAAGCCCTGTGGCACGGCGCCGCAAAACCCAGATGCAATGCATCAATATCACAGAAACGACCAATACGCGGATTCAGATAGATGCCCATGAAGATCCCCTGGGTGGTCGGCCGTTTGGCGACTTGTCTCTGCATGTTGAGATGTCCACTCTCGGCCGCCCTTACGACGTTCGATCCATCGTTGACTTCTAGCCCCCCGTTTCCTGTTCATTGAGGGGCGCGGGTGAGTTGGGGCCGAGATGATCAGCATGTGCCTCTTTTCCTGTCCCCTGTTCATGTGCGAAAAAGGATCGCGCGCCGGCCGCCATCAAGCCATCGAGCCATCCTTCCCCCTCATTTTCGTCACTGTTTTCTTCTGGGCTTCTTTTTTGAGTCTGGCTCAATCTCTGGCAAACAAGCCGGACTGCCACCGCAAACAACCTTAAACCTGGCTTGCCTGGCTCGCCTGACTCGTTTGCCCACGATGGCTACTGCCCGACGACCCTTGAGCCTTGGATGCGTGCATGGGGTAACATCCTCCCTCCCATATTGCGCCGTCCTCCGCACTTTCATCTGGCCAAAAAAACTAGGTTGACCGATGCATGCATCCTGCAAGGAAGGAATCGCCAGCCTATCGCCAGTGAATATGCACGGTCAGAAGCAACAAAGCAGCACTTCAACGTCTTTGTTAATACAACTGTACGTTGCTACAATGGCTTCGATGCAGGCTGAGAGTATTTTTCTTCGAAAAAGCTTGGCCATCCTACCTGAAAAGGCCCGTGTAAGTCCTGGCATCTGATACGATATCCCCGCCTTTCATGACTAGTACAAGACATCCAACCACGGGCGTACTTCCCACATCTAATCTGCACAGTCTTCCCATCTATTTCTTTGGTCCTCATGAACTTCTAGACGACCACCATGAACACAAAAGCCAAGCCAGCACTGGTAAACGAGGCGTATTGATAATTATATACAATATTCAATAAAAAGCCCCGGGTGCTGCCAACCTTAAAACCAACAAATATAATAAATACCATGGCGTTGGGTAAGTTGGTATTTTGTCTCTCGGCCCCTGTTTTTCTCTCCAGCCAAGATCTCCACTCGATCACGCACCTAGCTTCTCTTGACGTCTGGTTCCGAGGAAACGTTGCCTGTCACTCCTCCATGTAGGTCGGCTTGACCCGTCCCTCCGTCCCCGACTGCACTCCATCATGTTTACTTTGTTTATTATATCTGCCCCTGCCCCCCTTGTTTCGATCTTCTTATTGCATATATCGACCCGGCAAGCTCTTGATCTCTTGGATATATTGTTTGTTTTTGAGTACACATTTCTTTTTGATTTTGTATTTTTTTCTTCTCTCGCAAGCACTACCTGGGCAAAATGAAGTTGTTCGGTGCAGTCCTTGCGGCCTTGAGCTTGGCAGGACTGGCTTCGGCCCAGGTCGCCATTCCCCTGCACTCTTCCAGCCGATGGATCCTTGACTCCAACAACAACCGCGTCAAGCTTCGATGCATTAACTGGGCCGGCCATATGGAGGTCAACCTCCCCGAAGGCCTGCACAAGCAGTCCATCCCCTTCCTGGCAGACTTGATCCAAGATCAAGGCTTCAACTGTGTCCGTCTGACCTACTCCATTGACCACGCCCTCAGTCCCAACACTCTCGTGTTCGATGCCTTTGCCAATGCCGCCACTGCAGCTGGTGTACCTTTGGCCAACATGACGGCGCTGTACAACGCTGCCGTGGCCAACAACCCCTTCATGGGAGACCCCACGACGACGACTCGGGACGTTTACGGTGCCATCATTGACACTCTGTGGGAGCGTGGCGTCATGACCCTCCTCGACAACCATGTTAGCAAGGCTAGCTGGTGCTGCGACCTGACGGACGGCAACGGCTGGTGGGATACCGCGTTTGGCTATATCGCCGCCAACTCGCAGTACTTCCATACAGACCAGTGGCTCCAGGGTCTGCAGGCCATGGCCTCGTGGGCCTATGCCGACCACCCTGGTGTCGTCGCTATGTCGCTGCGCAACGAGATCCGCCAGCTGCTCTTCCAGAACGCCAACAATGGTGATGACTGGTACAACTATATTTCCCAGGCCGGCAAGCTTGTGCACCAGGCCAACCCCAATGTGCTTGTGGTCGTTGGCGGCGTCTCGTCAGCCACAGATCTGTCGAGCGTCCGCATCAGCCGCATGCTCGACACGACCGGGTGGCCTGGCAAGCACGTCTGGGAGTGGCACTCGTACTCGTTTACCGTCACGTACCCGCGCATCTTCCCCTGCTCGATCCTCAAGGAGCTGTACGGCGGCTTTGCAGGCTTTTTGCTCACGCAGGGCAAGGACTACACGGGCCCGCTGATTCTGTCCGAGTTTGGCGTCGGCCAGTCGGGCGGCTCTGTTGACGGCGGTCTGTCGTCGGAGGATAGCACGTACCTCAAGTGTATTCGGGAGTACATGGAGAGCAACGACAGCGAGTGGGCAGTGTGGGCAATTCAGGGAAGCTACTATGTGCGCAACGGACAGGTCGACTACGACGAGACGTGGGGACTGATGAACCACGACTGGACGGGCCTGCGCAATCCTCAGTTCCCAGGTCTGCTTGGAAACATGTGGAACATGACCCAGGGTCCTTGAATGGTTGTATAAGACTTGTGATAAATAAGGGGGGTTTATGATGCATATATAGGCACATTAAGGCCAGCTCACATACCGCAGTAAGATATCTTTGTACATATAATCTATGATTGTATTTGAGTACCAAAAGCAACGTATTGTGGCTGAAGCGATGGCGACCCGCCTTTCCCGAGATTCCTTTTGCAGGTTTTTGAAACGCCGGTATGCCAATAGTAAAGAAAAGTATGAGTAAAAGTAAACGAGAAAGAAAGAATACCCGAGATAGTAAACACCGCGCAATAAGAAAAGAGAAACAAATAGCAAACAAACAAACAAACAAACACACAACCTGGTATCTTGTGTTCTTGTGTTTTCCCAGCAAAGCTACACCCGTGTAGTCTAGAAATATTCTTCCAAAAAAAAAAAAAAATTAGTAGGTCGTCTACTCGATTCTATGCTGTGTCAAAGTAGTCGTCGATGTCGATCGTATCGTTGCCGCCCATGTAGAGCTCATCGAAATTGGTCGTCGGGTCGTCGAGGCCCTCCATATTGCTGTCGATAAAGCTGAACAGATCGTCTGGATCGCCAGCGCCAGCACCACCAAGGGCTCCCGAAGCATCCGGCATCAAAAGGTCATTGGTGCTTGCCGACGGCTGTGCTGACTGCTGTTGCTGCTGTTGTTGCTGTTGTTGCTGCTGCTGGAGCTGGATCTGTTTCTGAACAGCAGGCGGCGCCGTCGAAAAGTCCGTGTCCATCATGAGATTCTGGGCTGCATCGGCTGCAAACTTTTCCACGTCAAACTCAGTGTCGTCGACCTGCTGCTGCTGCTGTTGAGGCGGCTGTGGAGCGGGTGCTGCAGAAGTTGGAATCTTGGGCACCGGAACAGCAGTCTGCTGTTTGGGGGTCGGCTGCGGCGGTGGCTGCGTTTTCTTGACCTCCTCCTCGGTAGGGACAGGGACCAGCGAAAATTGCATGTTGGTGAATCCCAGATTCGACGCATCGTCACTGCCGGACGGGCCCGTAAGTTCGAAAAAGTCGTCCATGTTGATATCGTTGGACGGCGCTTCCATGGCCGGCACAGGAGCAACCGGCGCAGGCGCGGAAACAGGGGCAGATGTTGGCGGAACAGGCGGCGGAATGGGCGTCATAGTCACGGGCGGTGCTGCCGGTGGCGGCTTGACGGCAGGCGCTGTTATCGGCGTCGGAATCCGCGGCGCAGGCACCGGTGTCGTCGACTTCAAAGGCGGTGTAGACCGGGCTGCTGCTGCCGCCGCAGACTTCTTTGTCAAAACGGGCGAGGTAGCAGTAACAGACGGCGAAGAGGACGACGAAGACAGCGATATGGCCTTGTTGGCACCGCCTGCTGTAACGCCCACTGCTGGTGTTGGGGTTGGCGGTTGTGACGTCGACGCTTTACCGACAGCCGGAGAGCCTGCTGCCGACTTAACGAGAACTGGCGAAGGAACCTTGGTCGCGGCTGGCGAGGCAGTCGATCTCGAGGCCGCTGGAGACGGCACCCGCATTGCGGCTGGCGACACTGTCCGCTTCCGGGCTGGGGCCTTATTCGCAGCTGCTGTTGCAGCGGACGTCGCCGTGTTGGCTGGAGACGCGCCCACTGTGCTGCTCGGTGTCGATCCTGGCTTATTGGTCCACTGCGGCGGCCGAACGACGGTCTCCTTCTTAACCGCGGGCGATTTGTTCGAGGTAGACGTCTGAGTCGATGCGGCCCCTACTACCGTCGCTGGGGATGCAGTCGCCGGCGAATCCAGATCCATATTAGGGAAGGGCGCCATGGCAGTGACTGCAGGCGTGCTGGCGTTTGTATTAGATACGTCGGAGGCCGGTTCGGTCTTAATCTTGACGGCGGCAGGTTTCGTATCCTCCAGGTCGACGTCCATGGCTGCCGCGGGGGCCTGGTGGAGGGCCGGCGTTCCAGCCGAAGACGATTCTCTCTTTGCGTTGGCGGCAGACGAGGCGGCGACGCTCTTTTGAGCCCGGAGGAGGTCGAGATCGCGGCGGAGCGTGGCTTTTGCGCGCAGCTAGGGGGGATTGGTCAGAAGAGCTCGTTATCCAGGTTTCCATCACCATCTCGCATTTCCTTGGTGTCCACTAACAATTTCCGTCTCGATACTATCGAGAGTGGCATTGAACTGCGTGTTTGCCTCGCTGATCTTCGTCGCGTTCAAGGCGCCGACCACTTTGCGGCCGTTCTTAGCTTGCGCACGAATCGCCTTGCCGGCTTGGATGAGCTGTTGGGGGGCAGAAAGAACCACAAGATTAGCACAGTGTTCCAGAAACCTAGTCGAGAGTATTAAGATGCATCAACGCACCACTTCGCCAACCGTTTGCTCCAGCATCTCCAGCGCGGCCTGGTTCCGCGCCGGCTGTTGGGCCGCCATCACTGCAAGTAATGGCGGCGACAGCAATCGGTATCGGTGCTGGCGATGGTATTGAGGATGACGGGGACGTCAGTTGGGCGTCGCGGGGGTGCGAAGGAGGTGCGCGCCGTGGGTGCATTCGTCGGGGTTGATGAGAGAGTGAGGTCAATCGGGATCGGGAAAAGGAGTCGCGATTCGATTTTACACCAGTAAGGTCAAAGAGGGTGTGCAAGTGCCATCGGCGGCTCCTTCCCCGCGTGGAGTCCCTAAGCGGATTAGCACGTGCCCTGCAGTCTTGGAGAAATACAGTGTGGCACTGTCCCAGCACCGTATGAAATAAGTAGCACAGACCCACCGGTAGTTTCCGGCGCCTAAAATACAGGCCCTTTGTTCGCTAGCAGATCTTGAAGCTTTTCTCAACAGCCCTACTTAACACCTCATTCCTCAACAGTACGAAGTAATACAGCGTACTTTGGTAGCAATTATGACGAGCAACTCCAGATGTCTTGACAAGCACATTCAGCCTGCACGCTCTGCTTTATGACAGGGGCTGGTCACCGAAAACGGTATGCCGGCTCTTAAGAGAGGCCCTTCTTGGCGGTGAAGGAAGGAGCAAAAATGAAGGGAGCAGCAATATGAGTATCTAAGATGGGGGTCATGATAGGTGTAAGATAGGTCGGCCCAAAGAAGCTTGAGGGGCAGAGAGGGTAGGAGCGATGAAGGTGTGCAAACGCACTTGCAGTTCTTGTGCTGGTAGCAGTTTCCTGGTTCACTGACGAGATTGACAACCTCACATTCGGAAATCGCGTGGCCTAGTCTGGTGACGGAAGGTGCTCATGACGTGACCAGCTTGTTGATCTGTCGGAATCCAACTCCAGCCTCAGACCAGACGAACATGGCCCGTGTAGCGTCTCGGGTGTTGAAGGTGGCATTTCTTGGCCCCATTACTCCGTACACTCTTCCTTTTCTCGTCCCTGCTTTTTACTGGCCTTTCGATTGCCCTGCAAGGCCAGGCCTTGAGACCCCTGACAGGTTCGTCTTTGTGTGTGCCTTTTGTCCACTTTCGGATCTGGGACGACAAGGCCCGTTCTCTGGCCTTGCCGGTGATATGCTCAGTGTGAAATAAGAAAAATATAATGTAAAATAAAATAAATTAAGAAATAAGGCAGGCCGGCGTGGAATGTCTCATTGTGCTGCCGTTCGAATTCAAACGGTTGGGACTGAGAGAGGACCAATCAGAGAGCAGTATTTGACAAAGTGGGGGCACAAACGGTCCTCTCGTCAACAGCACACAGAGGACCAAATCCTGGCATGAGGAGAAGGGAACAATAAAAAAATAAATCAGAAAATCAGAAGAAAAAAATAAATTCTGCAATGGAGGGGTGCGGAGAGCAAAAGACGGCAACCATGGAACGAAGCACACAAGAGATTGGCTGGCCTGGGCCGGGATTCGTTTGGGCAGAGTGCGCAACGCAAAACACCAAAAGAGGCTCGTCGCCTTCCCTCTGTTGCCTTGTTGCCTTACTGTGTACCTCGTGGCTCTCCTTCCTTGTGGTCCTTGCCCATTGTGCCAGAGGCGTTTAGATGCATATCTGCTCGTCTGCTCTTTCTGTTTCTGTCTGGGGAAGGCTCGTCAGCTCCGCTACGTCTCTAGGCCTTGCCTTTTTGTCTAGTAATTCGCTGTCGGCAAACGAGCCGCATGCATTCAAGGCCCAACGCAAGTGATGCCCCGTATTTCGTACCTGTATGCGAAGTCCTGCTTTCTCGACTCAACGCAGACAAATCCTCCTGCATTATTTGCATCCATGCGGCGTCAGATACGTCAAACCCCCAAACCTGTAAGAGCCAACTGTCTTCAACGGCCGCCGCCAAAAAGACCAAAAAAGGACAGCTTCTGGCGCCGCTAGAAAGCTCCACTGCCGCCGCGTAGCCCCCCTCTTGCCCCCTAAATATCCAAATAACTGCTCAACTAAAGCGCGCTAACTATGTCCCGCCCGGCCACCGTCGAAGGGGGCTTTCCCCTTTTCCCCTTTGCTCCTGCCTTTCCCCTGACACCACAAAGACCACAAGCACCTGCCAGCGTGCAAGCGTCAAACTGTCACGCCAGGGCCCTTTGCACCTTCCGCCCCAGCTGTCCAGACCTCCCCTCGTGCCTTCCCTTTCATCCCATGCATACTCTAACATCCCCTGAGGTCGCTGGCTCTTGCCCGTCGTCTGCTGTTTCTTACACCTTTTATAAGGATTTCAGTCAAAAATTACCGTCCCTCGTCCTTTCCTTTCTTTTTTCTCACCTCTCCACCCACTTTCTCCTCCTGCATCTTCTACTCCTCTCCTTCTGCTTCTCTTCTTCTCCCTCCTCCGCCTTTTTTTCCCTTCTTCCTCTCCAAGCAACGAAAATCACCATCTCCTTGTTTTTTGTTTTGTTCGGCCCTGCTGCTTCGGTTTCCTTTTCAGCGGATTCGCGCACCCCTTTTCATTTTGCTGTCCCCTCCTTGTTTCGTCTTCGCTATTCCTTATTTTTCTTCGCCTGACGAATTTCCCACTTTGTCTCCTTCGCCGCTTATCTTTTCTGACCTCTTTTTTTCCTTCTCCTCCCCTCTTCGCACCGCCTCCAATCCTTTTCTCGGTCGCATTTACCTGCTTCTTCTCTTTTTCTCGTCATCGGTCGCTGTCAACTGCTCGTCTCATCTATCTCTCTCTCCTTGCCTTCCATTGCGTCAGTCTCCTTGCTTTGTCGGCGTCGGCGTTCCTCCTCTCGCACTAGTTGTCTAGTGCCCGTGATACCTCAAGCTCGTCTTGTCCAGTTCGCCGGTGGCCCTAGCTTCCAGCTTCCAGCTTCGAGCTCCAGCTTCCAGGTTTCCTTTGTTGACCTCCTCTTCGTCAAGACTCCTTCAGTTCTCGTAAGTGTGCGCTCGACATCGGCTCCGGACATCACCAGGCCGCTTTCTTACCCCCTGCCCCTCCCCCCTATTGGTCATACTTTCTTTTGCCTTTTCCCATGATTGCTTTTTCGGGCTTTGTTTCTTTTCTCTGGCCGTCTTGCCCTTCTTTGCCTGCGCAAAGCCTGTCGAAAGACCATCGACCGCCTCCGTCGCTAACACAGAACAGTTTGTTTCAGTTTCATCGTCGGTCCCCTAGGCTTCGTGTCTTATACCCCAACTCTTCTTTTTCAGCCTTGTCGCTTTTTTGAACGGATCCTTTCGTCTTTCTCCCTCACGATTTACGTCGACTGTCGAGCTTTCTTGTTCCTATCTACTATCTCACGAATTTTACGAACCCGTACTTTTTTTTACGACCAGCTTTTGTCAATTCTCACCTGTTCACCTTCAAAATGGCCGATACCGCCTCCGCCCAGCAGAACAACGGCCAGAATGGCTCCAACCAGGGCCACATGGCCCCCGCGCCGCTCCACATTCCGCAGAACAACAACCCCATTCCCACGGCCATCACCTCGCCCATTGGCGGCGACAAGGGCGGCATGATGTCTCCCACTAGTGCCGGTGGCTTCACTCGCCGCTCTGCCCCGGAACCCAACAAGCGTGCACTTTATGTGGGCGGCCTTGACCAGCGGGTTACTGAGGACGTCCTCCGCCAGATCTTTGAGACGACTGGCCACGTCCAGAACGTCAAGATCATCCCCGACAAGAACGTGAGACATCCCCTCCCTCCCACTACGAAAACCGAATATATAGCGATGTTGAAACTGCCGAGACTCGCTGGGTTTATACATGAGCTAACTACTTTACTTTTCAGGCCAAGGGCTTCAACTACGGTTTCATCGAGTACGACGACCCGGGCGCAGCTGAGCGTGCTATGCAGACCCTCAACGGCCGCAGAGTCCACCAGTCGGTACGTGTGCAACACTGGACAAAAGAAGAGAGAGGGGGGCTTTTATACAGAGAGTTTGGGACTAATACAGGATTCGATATGCAGGAGATTCGCGTGAACTGGGCCTACCAGGCAAACACGACGGGCAAGGAGGATACCTCTGGCCACTTCCATATTTTTGTCGGCGATCTGTCCAACGAGGTCAATGACGAGATCCTTACGCAGGCTTTCGCTCAGTTTGGCTCCGTCTCAGAGGCACGTGTCATGTGGGACATGAAGACTGGCCGGTCGCGTGGCTACGGCTTTGTTGCCTTCCGTGACCGCCCGGAGGCCGAGAAGGCTCTGAGCAGCATGGATGGCGAGTGGCTCGGTTCCCGTGCCATCCGCTGCAACTGGGCCAACCAGAAGGGCCAGCCGTCCATGGCCCAGCAGCAGGCGATGCAGCAGATGGGCATGACGCCCACCACGCCCTTTGGCCACCACCACTTCCCGACCCACGGTGTCAATAGCTACGATATGGTGGTGAACCAGACCCCGGCGTGGCAGACGACGTGCTATGTTGGTAACCTGACGCCCTACACGACCCAGAACGACCTGGTTCCTCTGTTCCAGAACTTCGGCTATGTGGTGGAGTCCCGTTTCCAGTCGGACCGCGGCTTTGCTTTCATCAAGCTGGACACCCACGAGAACGCCGCTATGGCCATCTGCCAGCTCAACGGCTACAACGTCAACGGTCGTCCTCTGAAGTGCAGCGTAAGTTGAATCCCGATCATCTCATTCCTCATTTTAGTCACAGTTCTCTAACACCTTTACACAGTGGGGCAAGGACAAGACTCCCAACGCTCAGGGCGGTTTCGATCCCTCCCAGGGACAGCAGCAGCAGCAGCAGCAGCAGGCTTTCAGCCCCCAGAACGCCCAGGCCCCTGGCCCTTACCCTAACACACCGACGCAGTACTTCCCCCAGTACGGCGGCATGAGACACAACGGCGGTGGCGGTCGCCAATAGAATTCGGCGAGGCGCAACTAAAGTTTCTCAGCCGTGGCGGACAAGCGCCATTGACCCCCGACAGGACCGGACCGCTACCGATCGAATATGGCGACCCGGCTGACCGCCGGAACGACGACTCGGACGATCTAAGCAGGCCCCTACCTCCTCCGCGGCCTCGACGTTGATGCGAATTTTGATTGGCATGGAAAACTCTCGCTTGTTTTGGTGTCTGGGATGGTTGCCTCTCACCGACCTCTTTATCCGGCCGGTTTTCTTTAGGAGTAGGGCTAAAACCCGGCAGTGCCGTGCGTCTGTGTTTATTTTCCTTCCATGATGCCGTCGTTCTATCTTCTTCTCACGACTTACCACTGCTGCCCCTTGCTGCTTCCATTGTCGTTTTTACTTTGTTTTTCTTCGCTGTTTCTTTGCTGTTCTTTTCCTTATGCAGTCTCTTTTTCTTTTCAAAACAAAAATGTTGCCATACTTCCTTCTTTGTTGCCCCCATGGGCCGGCTCATGAAGGCGCACGGCTACCGTTACTTGCTCTTTTTATTTGTCGTTATCTGTTTCTTTTCTTTTCTCTCCGCCTATTTTCCATTGTGTTTTGTCGTTACGTCCAAATGTTCGCTACGAATTCTCTTAAAATGATGTCTGCAACACGTTTGTTTAGCACCTTTCTGGGCCTATCATGACATGATTAAAAGTACAAGCGATGCTTTCTCTCCATTTTCTATTCTGTCACATTTGCAACGATATTATTCCCATGTGCGATACGTTTTATTTGTGACGTCATATGCATCTCATTTGATGTCTTCTCATTTATATTTTTTTCTTCTAATTTTCGTCTATTTTTCGATGATCAATCTCGCACTTTCTCGTCCACTGTCTTTCTATACATGCAAGCTCCTTTTCGACTTCTTCCATCCGTTCTCAGGGAACTTTTGAACCCATTTCTCCTCATCTCTTTGCAAGCGCCCGTCACCATGTCCCTTTTATCCCCTAAACCAGATTCAACATGCCACAGCCTATGGTTTTTCGACTGATTCCACCTCTTTCATATATCAATCCTCAATCCCCATCCCCGCCCTGTTTTATACTGGTGATCGAGGTGCATGGGAAGGCTGTCGGTTTGCGATCGAGTTCGTTTATGGACATGGGATGGAAATAAATTCGGTGGCTCTTGACTAGATCGTCGTCGAACATAGTTGACGCATTGGACAATCGATTCCGTTTGGGTTGGGAGGGAGGGGGTGAAGTTCGAAATATGGCTTCCTGTTTTCGCACTATAATTATACACACGTCAAAATTGAATAGCGGAAATAAAGTTGACTAGAGAGGACTGTCAAGGAACAAAGAGACAGGTCTTCAGTGAGCAAAAGACAAAACAGGTTCAAACCGAGCCTTGCGCCATGTGATTGTGCTCTGTTGTTTCACTGTTCTTGCCAAAGTCGTGCCAAACACGGGCTTTTGGTCGGCCTCTTTGGCCATGTTGGAAAATTCCGGTATTCCAGCCTCAAGATGTGGAAATTTTGATCGTTCGCGAGGCCCAAGGATTTGGTCGGTTCGCCATTGTCAATGTCAACTGCGAGGGATAAGCTTGAGGTCTTGAGCGGGGCATGTTTTTTTTGTCGTTTCTGCGAGGCTGAGTGATCTGCAGTGGAGAATGGGTTAGGTTCACTTACACACCAATTTGGAAGAAAACTTGCCTTTTGTCTTTGTCTTTTTGCCCTCTTTCTTGTCGCGTTTCCTGCTGTTCCGGGGGGTTCTGTTCATTTCGCGTCCTGCTTCCACTCAACGTCGCATCGCATGTCAATTGGAAGGGGGGGTATTGTCAAATGCAATGTGATTTGGTATTGATTTTATTCTCTTTCAGGTCTTTTCAAAGATTGCCTGATAAATGTCGTCATCGAAACTTCCTCGCTCCAAAATGCTCTCATAAAAAAACTATGCCCATCCAAATGCCTCCCAAAAAATCCCACTTCACAAATAAACCAATCCCAATTTGTTTCCTGACTTGTTTGTCGTTTTTGTTGCGCACAACCGCGCGATTCGCTCTTCAACTCCCGTATCAATCCAAATGTCCAATCAATCCCAAAATCCTCAAAAATGTCCCAACACAAACAGTAGCAATGAAAACCAAAAAGAGGAGAAAGACTTATCCGCAGCAGGCAGAGAGAGCAGTGAAGCGGAAAGGGCGCAAGCAAGCGCTGCGACTAGATGTCACAGATCGCTTATTTGCTGGTGTCGACGACGTAGCGGCCGACGACCTTGCCGGCGTGCATGAGCTCGTAGACCTTGGACAGCTCGCTGAGACCGACGGTCTTGTAGGGAGCCTTGATCAGGCCACGGGCGAAGAAGTCAATGGCCTCGGCGGTGTCCTGGCGGTTACCGACGTAAGAGCCCTTGATGGTGACCATGCGGATGACGGTCTCGAAGACGGCGGCCTTGATGAAGGCGTTGGCGGGCAGACCGATGCAGATGACGGTGCCGTGGGGGCGGACGTACTGAGTAGCCTGCTGGAACGGCTTCTCAGTGACGGCCAGGAGGATGACGGCCTGGGGACCGTGGCCATCGGGGGTGGCGGCCTTGACGTCAGCGACGACGTCCTTGCTCTTGGTGAAGTCGACAAAGTTCGTAGCGCCCAGAGACAGGGTGTTGTCGCGCTTCTCGTCGCCGCCGTCAATGGCAATGACGTGCAGGCCCATGGCCTTGGCGTACTGGATGGCCATGTTGCCGAGACCGCCACCGGCACCGACAATGGCGACGTACTGGCCGGGGCGAGCGCCCGACTCCTTCAGGCCCTTGTAGACGGTGATACCGGCGCACAGGACGGGGGCAATGGCCTCGAGGTCGAGGTCCTTGGGGATGCGGGCAACGTGGTCGGCATTGGCAATGGCGTACTGCTGGAACGAGCCGTCAACGGTGTAGCCGGAGAGCGTGGCCTTCTCGCAAAGGGGCTCATCCATCTGGCGACAGAAAGAGCACGACAGGCACGAGCCGTTGATCCACTTCACACCGACGTGGTCGCCAATGGCAACATCCTTGACCAGCTCGCCGCGGGCAACGACGACACCGGCACCCTCGTGGCCACCGACAAGGGGCAGCTTGGTGGGAAGGGGCCAGTCTCCCAGCATGGCGTGCAGATCGGTGTGGCACACACCAGAGTACTTGATGTTGATCAGGACCTCATTGGGGCCGGGCTTGCCAACGGGGATCTTCTTGTAGACGGGGTCTGGCGATGCAGGTTAGCTTTTGAGCTCGCTTGGAGCTTCGAGGCTTGTGATGGCAAGACAAAAGACAGCCAGCCACTGAGATCCGTTGAGATCCATTGGGATGCCATTGGGTGCCATTGGGACCTGGGAGGAAAGAAACTCACTCTGGCCGGTCTTCTCGACAACCTGGGCCCACTGCTCGGTAGGGATAGACATTTTGATGGTTGGTGGTGGAGGATGTGTGTTTGGTAGAAGTAGTTGGTATGTGAAGCTGGATTGGCTTTCGTAGATGGTATTGAGATGTTGATGAGAGTGTTTGGGTCTGGAGAGCGAAGGAGAGAAGAAAGAACCGGATCCAGGAGGTGGCGAGCACATCTATATATACTTGGAGAAGGAGCTCGTTCATCGCCCATCTCCTTGTTTCCGTGGGTTGAGCTCCACGGCGGAGCTGGGGCACATCCGAGACGGGAAGCTACGACTACGAACGTACGCTACAGAGAGGTGTCCGGAGGGGCAAAACACACAAAACACTGGGAAGGAACTACCATGACGTGCACGCAGCGCGAACGCTCTTTCCTAAACAGGGAGGGGCAGCGGTCATAGTCAACACAAGTTGGGGGAGGGAAGGCGCAAAGGAGAAACGGATGTGGAGGTAGATGGAAAAAGCAAGTACCTTGTGATGAGGGGAAAACGAGAAAAGGAAGACTCGAAAAAAAAAAAGAAAAGAAAAAAAAGAGGGTACTGGGAACGAATAGTATTACGCACTCCATACCGATTCAGCCTCCAAGCGGTCGAACGGGCATCAAAGGGGGCGAGCAAGGCTTGGGCGCGCACTTACACACTGCGGAAGGTACAATGGTGATGGAGGTTGAGCTACTGTCCGCGCCGCGCGCAGGCGAGCAGGAGCCAAGAGAAGCTTCCCAGCGCGCTAGCTGTGTGAGGGGCAAGCTTCCCGGGTGGCGCTATGCCGAAAGCAGGCGATCGGTTCAGAGGGTCGATCTCAAGGAAGGCGTTCCAGCGTTCTTTCCTCCTTCCCAGAGGATGGAGCAACTTGCGCTTATCATAGCACACGCCAATGGAAACAAAGCGCAGCAGAGTCTCACCTGCCAAATACCGTCTGCCAGGGCCGTATAAGCACGTTGTTTTGCGGGAAAGAGCGTTGCAGCATGTTCCTTTGGCCTGCTGTCAAATCTCGATATCTGTGTCCGTCTCCCTCTTGTCCGCCACGTGATAACCTTCGAGAGGCTCAGGAGTCTCGCGATCTTCTTTGACGACCTCCGATTTTCGCATCGATATCATGAGCTTCGAAGCCAATGGGACGTTCGCTGAGCACTGCTCCGCCCACACGAGTGCGCTAGTGTGGCATCCGACAAGACGAGCTAAAACGACTTTTACCAGGATTGGGTCTCCAGACAGAGCAAAGCAACGAGTACTTTACAGTAAGCAGAACGACTCCAGAAACTCCAGAACACGCCCCAGAAAAGGCACCGTACGATTTAGCGTCGCATTCGCTGTACGGAGGGCAGGGACGTGGGATGTCACGCTTCCACCTGCCCCGTCGTGCCTTCCCTTTCTCAACCCAACCCCCCAGAATCGAACCTGCCGGCGCTGCCACCCCGAAAAGACCGATCTCAGGGCCCAAGGCAGGCACGCTCGGGTTGCATTGGCAAAAGAAAAGTGAGCTGATGTGCCAAACTCGCACTTTAAACCGTTGATATTGCAATACGATATTGCCTTTTTGCAGCATAACGCAGTCGACAGACCCGGCCAGGCCTGCAACTGATTCAGATGTGGGGTGTTTTTACTCTGTCTCAAATCTCCCCATTTTCCTCTTCCTCACCTAACGGCTTTCAACTGCATTGTTTAATTTTTTTATATTCTAGTTTTTATGATTCTCTTCCCACTTCTTTTCTGGGGCCAGACCTGGCATGCACATGAGTTGATGCTCCATTATACTCCACTCACCCAATCAACGGCCTCAACTCTCCGACCCTCCTACATGTCGGTTCCGCCGCTATATCCAGGGCAGGCGGCGTGGAGCATGTTCGCTCGATGGGGCAGGGACGATAGAAACGCCGGTCAGGCCGTGGCGTTACTTGGAACTGGAGGCCTTGAAGGCTGGGGCAGGAATACTATCATGAAAGGGGGCAGCCGTCTCCTGTCTCTCACCGGCAACCTCCGACAGTGGACGGAGTATGAATTGAACCAGCTTTATTTTCTACCATAAGCCATCCGGCATTCTGGTGCCCTGTGTTTTCGTGTGTATCACCACCGGTCATATACTGCTTAATCCCCTCGTCGTCGTTCCTGCCATATCTGCATCGTGCAGTATGTTTGATATCACCTCAACTGTCATTCTTTCCCTCCCCGACGTCCTTCTTGCCGTTTTAAGACAAGCCCCGTTTTTTTTTTTTTTTTGTGTGTTATCGAAGTTCTCACCTGTTCCTTCCCAGGTCTTTTCTCTCCGGATCTACTACAAGCAAGTGCCTCCTTCCTGCTGCACATAGAATGAAATTTATTGCATTCTCACATACTTTCGCCGTGCCTTCTCCAACATTGCGGTTCCGCTCGCAACAACTCCTCTTGGTCGAGAAACGCCCCCGCCAACCAACAAAACCCACCCCTTGCCCCTCTTCAATAACGTCCAAAACGCCAACAAGAATTGGAGAAGCGTTAGCGCCTTCCCCAGGGTCGAAGGCGCTAACACACTAATTCACTAACACCCACGACAAGCCCCTCAGGAGCAACGGGACAAATGCAGGTAACGCAGAAGGCCAAGTCGGAAAAAGGAACGACGATCACTGAAAGATACGTGGTAAGACGTTGGTGGGTGTCGTGACAAGAACTAGAAGAAGCAGAAAAGAGCAAAAAGACACGACAAGAAGCCAGCACCTGTGTCTTTCTGGACTAGAGGAGGAGAAAAGATTCGACGCTGATCCTCTGCACGTTCGACCAAGACTTTGCCCTGTATTAAAGTCTGTGCTTTTACAGCGTCACTCCCGCATTATTTAGCCCTCCGAGTTCTCGTAGCCTTCGTCACAGATGATTTATGGAGCATGATTCGAGGGGCTCTTGCCACACCCTGGGCTCTTTCCCCAGAAAATGCACAGCCTTTCCTAATTCGTGGTTGCCTGTCGTGAACTTGTAGAAAATGTGCGTCCTTCCCACGCCGCACCCCGCCGAGGCCGTCATGGCAGGTGCGGCCCCAGGTGGTCTTGGGTGTGCTCCTTCCTCAACATCCACTTTGACTGTAATACTCTGGGGCAAGGACCGCCTCCAGATGAGAGGCAAGCTTGGGGGAATGATACAAATCCTGCATGCAAGTGCTACAAAGAAGGAAAGAACGAACAAGACTCTGATATGCGTTCCATGTTGTTGCTAGTGTGCTTTCTCGCCTCGCTTATCCCCGACTTATCCTTCACCACTATTATTACTTGGTTGCTCCTTCCTTCTCCTTGAGTCCTTTGGTGCAAATCTCTCGTTCCGCCCGACCTTGCGGATCCGTTCCACGCCAACCAGAAAAAAAAGGCGGGCACAGGATGCAAGGCCTACGTCGTAGTCGTTTTTAATACACATTTCAGCCATCACGAGGCAGCAAAAATAATTCTGGAGAATAGGATTCCCCCCAAAAAGGGGGAAGAGGCAAAACAAGAATCTGGAGACGCGGAGCGTCAAGAAATATGGAGAGTAATTATCCATTATTTTATTTGCTTTATTATTTTCGTTTAGACTTTTCTGGTTTGTGGAGAGTAGATAGAATACGTTTTATCAGGAGGTGGAAATTTTGAAGAACAGCATACATGAGAACAGAGAACGAGAAATTGCCATATCCCGATACAAAAGGACCTGTCCCATGGGGTAAACGGGGTCTGTACTTACGTGCCTTCCCCAGAATCAAGCCGCCAAGTGGCGATGTTTATTGTATAAGTCAAGTTGGGAAGGCACGGCTGCTCACTAACAAGGATAAAGCCGACTTACACGAGATTCTCATAACAACAGCCAAACTACCAACAGACAAATGTGCAAAGACGGGCCTACCAACGACCGATGGCTGTCAATCGATCATATAAAAACAGGACTAACTACAGTATACGAATATTTTGTTAGAATATTAAACTGAAGATAGAATGCTGAAAATATTAATTAATCATTTCGATGAGAAGCTACAGCTGTTTGGTCTTCTTTCCTTTCTTTTCCTTTTATACAAGTAAACAATTATCAAGTGAGCCTTTGTCAACATGGGAAATAGAAAATAGAAGCTGCACCGAATGTAGTACGGTGAAATATGTCAACCAGCGAATCAGATCACCCAAATACTTTCAGTTGCCGAGTTGTCCTCGGATTATCAACGTATCCAATGTAGGACTTCACTGGTGATTTGCGGCGTCTTTTGAGTTTAAGAGCTACGGTCAGAGTTCTATTGCGACGGCGTTTGTACAGATTCGCATAGGAGCGGCACCAAGACGTCAAAAAGTCGTACGAGGAAGCATTTCACGCCTCAGAACTGCCGCTTCCCGACATAGCCATCGGGAACAAAACAATAGCAGCCTTCCCTCAGGCCGATGATCCAACAAAGAAATTATTGTAACGTAAAAGCAAACTCGCACACGAGTTCTAGAGCAAAAAAATAGGTGGAGGATGTTTCTTCCGTTGTGTCTTTATGGAGAACATCTCGACACGAAGATGCAGGCACGCTGAAGTAATTTGCATCTCCGGCGTTGTATCTACTATGTAGCACAAGATGCTGCTGCATCTTAGTCTTCATGAGCCCCCACACTTGCGATATGATCAGCCACCGGTGTGTCTCGTTTCTCCTTGGGGCTGTACAAAAACAGAAACAAAAAACAACAAAAAAGTCATATTGCTCTAACCTCAAATAAATAAATGCAAAATACGGCGTAAATGATAAAAGAAATACCAATAAAGAAATGCGAAACTAGCCTGCATTGCCATTCCAGGCACCACACGGCACCGGTGGCGGCGCCGTTCCTGAGCCTGCCACGCTGCCAGCCTTCCAACCTATCATCTTCAAGCACATCTCCGTCAAGATCGGTTGCTTTCCCCTTTTCCATATTTCCGTTGCTCCATCTCACACCTCCGGCCCTGCAGCCTTCCCCTCACGGTTTCCCCTGGGACCCTCTTTTTATCAACCTCGTTCCTACTCACAGTTGGACGCATCTGATGTCTTGGTTGGCTGTGGTGTATCCGAGAAGCAGCACCAATCCCCCTCACTCCCCTTCCACCGGGAGTCCGGTCTCGCCTTGGGCACTGGGGAAAGAACTGGGGTAGCCGGCGCGCCACAGCAACCAATACCAAATCAAACACCTTGTCAAGAGAACAAGGCACAAACAAGGTGGGAAGCTGAACACCGACAAAGGGAGCAATCCTCCCACTTCCCCATGGATGCCCCCTCCCCCTCCATTCTCCATATCCTGTCCCCTATTCGCTGTTGCCTTTTTGAGTGAGAGTATTTTTTTTTTTGAATGTTTTCTTCAACCTTTTCATTGTACACAGTAGCTGTCGTTAATATACTATTCTCCACTTCCCCTGGGCCGTTCCCCAACACTAGCCCACTACCTCCGTCACGTCGTTTCCGCAACGGCCCATGGGGTGACCCTTGACTCCATCGAGAACCCTTTTTTTCGTTGACGGACGCCGCATCACCACCTTCACCAGCTTATGAGCCACCAGGACCACCAAGAAGGGCAAACCTCCGGACAATGCTAGGTCCGTATTCTTCGTACTGTTGAAAAGGTTAGCTGACATTCTCCCAGGCAAGATGACGAAGATACGACCATGCAAGGTAAACCCAGAGTTCGAACTGAGAAATAACATCTTCCGTTGGAGAAGGAATAACGCAGGACGGCCATGGGAAAGGGGCAATGACAACAAGACCGCTATTCGGGGTGGAAAACTTACTTCAGCCTTCGTGTGGCAGTACGACCGGAACTCGGGCGTCTGGCCGAGCAGACTGCCACCGAACCAGGGGCCGTGGCGCTGCCGCTTGTGCGTAATGACCTGGACATCCAGGCCACCACTCTTGGCGCCGTGGCTGCGCACTTCACTTGCCCGGATGCGCGCGTCGACCAGCTGCTTGATGTCGCGCTGTAGCCGCCGGCCAAAGTCCTTGTACAGCGTGCTGCCACCAGACAGCACAATGTTCTTGTACAGGCCACGCCGCACGTCAATGGGCGACGACTGGATGACGCCGTCGACAACGACAGGCAGAGGGGTTAGGAAATCGGAGCTGTAAATCTCGGGGTTGAAGAAAATCTCGGGCGCCAGGAAGCGCTCGTAGCCGACGTCGACGGTAACCTTGCGGCCGCCCGACAGCACGGCGGCGTGCTTGGCGAAGCGCGACGAGTCCCGGTCGTAGCGCGCAAACTCCTTGACAATGTCCGGGCACACATAACAGTACTCCTCCTTGATCTCCTGGGCCGTCTTGAGCGACGAGTCCGGCTCACCGCGATCACGCAGCAGCGACTGCACAAAGTACGTAATATCGCGACCGGCAATGGGGATCGACTTGATGGAAGAGCCGATGACGTAACCTTCGGCGACCGGAATGACGTGGGTGACACCGTCACCGGAGTCGATGACGGTACCCGTAAGCGACCGGTCGGTCACCTTGGACGACGTCCATGAAGCGGCCAGAGCAAGAACGGCCTGCACGGCAATGTAGAGACCGGCACAGTTGAACGACTCGAAGAAGATCTCGGCCGTGTTTTCACGGTTCTCGGGCGGGTTCAGAGGCTATAGAGGTTAGATGCTGTGTATGTTGGGCGGGAAGCAAATGGCAGCCACCAGACGCATATGGTGTTATGGTTATTGTAGTTCAGCATTGGCTGTATATACATACCGGCTCGGTAAGAAGGAAGTAGTGGTCCTCGGGCTCGACGCGCAGGTACTTGAAGATGGAGTTTGACCAGAAGCGCTCCATGTGATCCTATTTTGTTGTCAGCCAACATCCTCCGACCATGATTCCTTGAATAGAGTCGTCTTCTGTAGTCCCTCCTTACCCAGTTTTCTATCTGACCGTGCCGGATGGGATAGTGCAGGCCATAGCCAGGGCCGGACGACGCCGAGATCGCTTCGTCGCCGATAAAGTAGTCCAGATCCTCCGTTCCACGCTTTGCCTGCAGGTGGCCGCCGGGGCCGGCACCGCCGGTCAGGAAAGACGGCTTGTTTGCGACAGACGGCCGGCCGCCACCGGTACCGGCGCTGCCTGCGCCGGACTTTGTTGCAATTGCGGTCGGGAAGACGAAAGAGGGAGAGTCGTTACCGGCGAAACCTGAGAGAAGAAACAGTCGTCGTTAGCGATTCGGTCGTCAAAAAGTGTCGCGAGAGTCGACTAGGCAGCAGCTCGAGGAGCATCGCGATCTATTGTGGAACCTACCAAGCTTCGAGAAACCGGTACCGCTGAAGGTTGGGGACAACGAGTTAGCAAATGAACAATTAATCGAGCCAAGTTGGCCAATGACGATAAAATCGGTCGCGGATTGACAGAAATCCGCTCGGGTAGCCGGCCAGAGGCCGCTTGTGCCGTTGGGCTGAACGAAAGGGGCCGGCCACGCCGGAGCAGCGGGGGAAAGAGACGGGTGTGAGGGATTGGCGCCTACTTGTCCATGACAACGGCCGGCGTTTGGTTTGCCATTGTTGCGGGTTGAGAGACAAACAGAAGGGCCGCGGGTCTGCAGCTCTTCTTGCGACGATATGCGGGTTGTCAAGGTAAAAGAGGAGAATGGGAGAGGTGATGACGATGCAGGAAGTTGCAGAGGAGAGGCTACCGGCGACCTTGTCGACCGTGTGGCTGTGGCAGGTGGTTGGCGGGGGTGAGGGGCGCCCCTGCCCGTTGTGTATTGGTGCCTCCTGCTCAAACTGGGCAGCTTACGCCTGCCAATGTCGTGTTGGAATGCGCTAATACGGTCACGTGCACCTAAATGATTACAGGCAGCGCTGTTTGATCCACTTACATAATCTCGCGACAACTGCATCCACCATAGCTTGCAGCTTGTTGGAACTTCAGTGTTGCAGGAGCAAAGATCAAAATTCGGAAGTTGGGCGGTCAAAGCCTGCTATTTATCATATTTACGGACATAATCGAAAACCAAGATTCAAAATGGGGCGGTTGAGCTGCGGAAACCACAAGACCTGCTCCTTCCCTTTTTGAGCCTCTTAGTAGCCTCGAGGAAGGTGCGATGGCGAGAGCTCCGGTTCAAACAATCCAACCCAGCCAACCCGAGCCAGTTACAGCTTCCTTAAAAGGGAAATTCTAGCAAGGACCGTTTGCACTTCCCTCCACGGTCCATTTTTACTCTCTTTTGCGCTGATGAACCATATACTTTTACCATTTCCGACTTTAGCTCATGATGCTGGAGAGAAGTCACGCGTCACTACTATTCTCCTGCCAACGACACCTTCCGATCACGTTCTGACTTCACATCTTCCCCTTAAATACCCCCCTTTTTGGCCTGATATTTCTGCTTCACGAATTTTTGCTTTCCACCACCCTAGACTTTGGTCTTCATTGGTTTTTTGCCCGTCCCTAGATCTCGCCAGATTGGGGCGTCTCCTTGCCACTCCCCTCAATATCGATCCAGAATTATTGTTTTTCTCAAGAAGCCTTATTGTTATATTTCATATCTGGTGTCTCATCCCTAAGTCAACGCTACTCCTCGAGGACCTGTTGTTTGCTCGGCATCTATCCTGCGATACCCTTAGGGTGTCACTCCCTTGTCACAGCTATCTCGCACCTCTTTCACAGCGCTTCGTCACCTGCTGGGACACCAAATCCCTCTAGTCAGCTGTGTTTAGATGCATCCACAAGACATTGAGACAGGCTATGGCGAATCAGCGTCTCCTGTCGACCGTCAACAGACCCAGAGCGCTCCCCCAGCTGAGCTTTACATCGACAATATGACGACTTCGTCCAGCCCGTATCCGAGCCTTAGCCCTTCCCCAGAAAGCAGCTCGGACTTGGCCACGGACGTGGCCGCGGAGACCAACGACAACCCATATCAGAATGTCGCTTTTTTGACGGCAAACCCAAGACTTGATCCTCGATTTGCCCCGGCATCGACAGACGGGCCGATGCCACCAAGCACGTCACCAAGCCCCGACTCTGCAGCTTTTGCTTCAGCGACAGACGGACTCACTGAACGCTTGTTCCGTTCTAAGACGAAGGGTCCGATCGCTGCCATTTTCATCCATGCCGGCGCCGGCTTCCACAGCACCGTCAACGAGCATGTGCATCTCGAGGCATGCAGCGAGTGCGTACTCTTTGACTCACATATGCACACTCCATCACTTTCAAATCTGATTCGCTTATACTAACCATTCCCAGTGCCGCTCGCTTGGCGATGAAGTTTCTCAAGGCTGGAGGCACTGCCGTGGATGCTGTCGAGGCGGCCATCAAGTGTCTCGAAGACAAAGAGATCACCAACGCCGGGTACGGAAGCAACCTCTCCATTGACGGCATTGTGGAGGGCGATGCAACCATCGTCGACCATCTTGGCCGCAGCGGTGCTTGTGGATCTGCCCAGAGTATGTTCTCTCCATATGATCTATTTATGCCGTATCTCATTGTCTTTTCTAACCAGATACCTTCGTCATTTAGTGGTCAAAAATCCAATCTCTCTAGCCCGACTCATCTACGAACGAAGCAACATCCCTCTGTCTCTGAGACGCATCCCGCCAAATATTCTCGTCGGCCATGGCGCTGCTCGATTTGCACAAGAACACGGCATGCGTCTTGTACCTCACCAGCAACTCATTTCCAAAGGTGCCCAGGACCGTTTCTACCGCTGGCGCCAGGATCTGATCAATGCCGAAGAGGCAGCTATGCGACGCAACCAGGCTGCCATGGCAGCTCCGAAAGCCCAGGTTGATCCACAGTCCGTTCCCGGTGGGCCTCCAGTCTCTGAAAATGGTAATACTGCGGAACAAGACTCACGGAAAGCCACTGAGCAGGGGACTGTTCTTGTACCATCCACGACTCGGTCAACTAGGCGTGCACCCGCCTCTGGCGTCTACTCTCAAGTGTCAGTGGGAGCCACAACTGTCACAGCATCAGGCTCATCAACGACTGCATCCGTGCACGCTGAGGCTTGGCCTGCTCGGAATCCAACAGCCACCAACAAGCGGCTCCGTCTGGGCGATTATGACCTGTTCAGCAACGATGAGGCTACATCCCGCAGAAGAAGAAGCAGCAGCGGCGGTGATGGCAGCTATGCGGACGAGCCCCTTCACAAGCTGACCCCAGTGTCTGCCGCGCTGTCGCAACCTCTTGACCATTTTGCTGAAGGGACCGCCGCAGACGAGTATGCAGCTGGCAACCAATCTCGTTTTACTGAGACTGGGCTCCACGACAACGACACGGACAGAATCACAGACACTATTGGTGCTATTGCGATTGACCTCCGTGGCAACATTGCAGCTGGATCCTCGTCAGGTGGAATTGGCATGAAGCACTCTGGCCGGATTGGCCCTGCTGCCCTCGTTGGTATTGGCACGGCCGTCATTCCCGCCGACCCGAAAGACAGCCGCGGTACTTCTGTGGCTGCAGTCACGAGCGGAACGGGCGAGCACATGGCCACCACAATGGCATCTCACACCTGCGCTCAACGTCTCTACTACGGTAACCGCCGGGCCGACGGCGGATCGTTTGACACGGAGTACGACGACGACGCCATCATGAAGTCGTTTGTCACTGACGACTTTATGAACCACCCGGGTGTCCGCAACCAGATCTCGGGCGGTGCCATTGGTGTCATGGCGGCGAAAAAGACCAACAAGGGCGTCTACTTCTATTTCGCTCACAACACAGATTCGTTTGCCCTGGCATCTCTGTCGTCAAACGAAGAGGATCCCCTAGTGGTGATATCTCGGTTGGGGCCGCGTGAAAACGTCGCTAGGGGCGGTCGTAAGATCAAGCGCAACTGAGTGCTCTGTCATTTTGTTTTCAGATTTTGGGGCGTTCTATGTGATGCTTTTCAGTCCTTTGGGTGTATTTGTTTGGCTTAATAGGCCCTGGCATGTCCGTATGGGGACATGTGGTTATTTGATTTGGTACAAGCCGGCACAAGCAGGGTGCTTTTGACACATTTGGGTCCTTGTTGTTACCCATTCTATTTTCTCTGTCCTACATGTTCTTTCTCTGTCCTTTCGTAACCTAGATCCTAAGATATCCTCAAGTAGCGTTGCCTTCTCGTTGAAATAAAATCAAACAATGATTTATACATCGTATATGTCTATATATCCAAGTCGTAGCTATTCAATGGGCGTATGCACTAGTTGCACGGTCTGCTTCCCCAACCTGGCGCCACAGACCACCCGTCCATTTTTTCTTGGTATCGAAACGTCCAACATGGCGAAACCCATCAATAACACGATCACAAACATAGGGTATGGATAAGTTCTTTCGTTGCCTTTATTTAAAGCGATTTTTTTTGTCAATCTCTTGTTTCAATCTTTTTTAAATAAAAATATAACTAAAAATTAGAATAAATTCACAAAAAAGGACAAATAAAAAAAAAAATTAAAAAAAGAGCTCGATAGTGTTGTTCATTTTCCAAACCAGATGCTTTAAATTTTATGTAAAGAAACCCAAACTCCAGACAGTATGCTGGTAAAACCATCCTATCCCAAGCAGACAATAAAACAAATAAGAGAACACTATGGTACATTGACTCAACACGCAGCCATCAAGCCATTGGCGTTCCGACTGTGCTGCCGGTCTCTTCACGGCCGGCCACGCCGCCCAACCGCTTCTTCTTCTTCTTCTTTGGTCGCGGTACGACGGCTGGTTTCGCACCGTAGGTTCCCAGACGCAGCCGCGATCCGCACGTCAAACACTCGCTTGTCGGAGGGCCACCAGTCGATCCATCACCAGGCGGTGCTTCCGGCACCTCGCAAAATATGCTTAGACAGATGCTGCAGACAAAGCCGGTGTCGACGACGCGGCGGTGGCAGAAACACGCGGCACGGAAATCAACCGCGTCAGCACTTGGCGGCACGAGAGCATTGGCTACGTCGCGTGCCGAGGCCGCACTGAATCCTAGCATCAGGTAGGCCAGCAGACCCTGCGTGTGCGGGTTGTAGCCTTCGCTGCCTTCTTCGCCGGGCGGTGGCGGGGCCAAGAAGGTGCCGCGTGTAATGTATGCGGCCTGCTGCAAGAACGTGGCCGCGCCGCGGAGGGCCAGGACGTCAATGGCGACGCCTGCGTGAGCAGCGGCAAAGACAGCGTTCATAGTCGGAATGTATTGAGCAGGAGAAGAGTCTGACACAGATATGACAAGGATACGGGCGTGCAGGCCAACCTCATCTGATGAGCTGCCGTCGCCCTTCTTTGTGCCATCGCCTCCTGCTGCTCCTGCGCCGCCAGCTCCCTTGCCTGTGTTTCCGCTTCCTGGCTGACCTGAAGCGGCTCCTTTGCCGTCTGCTGCGGCCGCTGCCGCCGGGATGAGGATGGCCGTCTTGTTGATGTGTGCGAGAGCCAGTGTCAGGGCACCTGACAGTAGCGTTGTGGTCTCTTCGAGGTCGCTTTCGGTCGTGCTCGTGACAAGATCGGAAACGGATTTGAGGAGCGTCGTCTCGATTTCGCGGAACTGGGGAAACTTGTTGGCTGACGAGGGCACGGACTGCGATTTGCCGTTACCATTACCATTGCCGTTGGCGTGTGTGTTTCCGTTGCTGTCCGAGTCAGCCATGTGCACATCCTCGCTGCCGTTTCCGTTGGCCGCCGCTGCAGCCGCCGCTCTTCGTGCTTTTGTCGTTGCTGCCGCCGCCGCCGCTGTTGCCGCCACCTCCTTGGCCGACGGGTATAGCCACACTGCCCGGTTGCTATGCGAGGCAATGACGGCCACCTGGTTTGTGCTGCCCAGCGCCAGATGCGAGTTGGCAAAGACGAGAATGTTGGCAATGGCCTTGCTCAGAGGCAGCGTGTTTGCGAGAGCAGCCCAGGCACGCGGGTTCGTGTCGAGAATAATGGTCAGCAGCGCCGGCGTCTCGGCCGATGCAGAGACCTCGTAGTGGGCCGACGCGTCGACGGCGTCCATGGCGTATGTGAACTCGGGTCACGGCCCGTCGTGTGTCTTTCTGTTCGAGCTCTCAGATCGGACACTCTTGGGGACACACGAGATGTTGATGGCGTGTCCCCTGGCGATCGTCAAGATGTTTATGGAAGGCTGTAATCTTGTTGAAAAAGGGCCGGATGCGTTGTCAATCGAATAATCACTGTCCACGGGCGTAAATGTCGAGAGTGGCGAGGCTGATAGTAGAGTGTTTGGAAGTTGAAAATGACAAAGAATTGGCCACTGTGAATTCACCCGGGTTCAGAAGTAGCACCTCTCAACGTGCCAGCGCCGCGTGCACACGTGATCGCCCCACCCAGGTACCTTGACGCACCTTCACGCCTGCCAAATTCACGCCTGCCAGCAGCAGTAGCTCAGCAGCTTTACCCCTCGCCCTGATTCGCCTTTCCTTCTGCAAGTCTTTGTTCGAGATAAGACGGACGCCACCACTACGACATTCTGCAGAACATCACCACGCCGCACGCCAGTCCCAACGCGATGCGGGCCTACTAATCGTCGGCGGACGGGATATTGGAGGGGCGCTAAACAAAGCTCTATCTAGTCCTTGGCCCACTCAAGCAGCGTCATTGGCGATCTGGCAGAGTTGCCTCTGAGGTCTTTCTCTCCTCATTTCTCTTCTTTCTTTTCCTGTTTTCTTCTCATTTTGCCTCATTTCTGTTCTTTTATCTCATTTCCAATCGCATATTATTGCATTGGCTCTAACGATGAGCATTGGGTTGTTTCTTGAGCAGTTTATATTTCAGCACTGAACTGCCCATCCAGGTCTTGCAAATCGGCTGAGACAATCGCATTTACACCTCTTCATAGATAAGCTCCAGCTTCAACTCCTCTTTTCTCTCCAGCCAGCATGGCTGCCGTCCCAAGCACAGATGTGGCCACGGCCAATGCCGCGTCGCCGGACCAGCAGTCGGCGCTGTCGCGCGAGGACCAGACGCTGCTTCTTTTTGCAGGACTGATGGAAGGCGGAAAGGAAGACGACGAGACCGTCCGCGACCTCGACCGGCTCACCAAGGTGCTCAACGACGACCTCGAGGCCACCAAGAAGGGCGAGGCGTCCATCTGCAAGCTCATCGACTCGGACTGCGCCGACACGCTGCTGAGTTACCTCGATATGCGACAGCCCGATATTGTTAGGGGCCATGCAACCCTGACGACCTCGTCGTACCTCAAAGCCGCCGGCGACGACGGCGCCCAGAAGCTGTCCGAGTTCTTTTATGATAGGGTCAAGCGCGGCACCTACGACGACTACATTGTGGCCTTTTGCGTCGCTGCAGCCGTCTTCCCCATTGTGCCCGAGCTGACGGCCGAAATGTTTCTGGGCGAAGGCTTTCTGGCCAGCCTGGGCCCGCTGATGCGCCGCAAGTGGAAGAGCCGCAAGGTCGAGACGGCGTGCCTGGACATGCTCAACGTGGCGTGCATGAACGCAGCCTGCCGCGAGGCCGTGCAAAAGTACTGCGTCGAGTGGCTCGAGGAGATTGTCGACCAGGACCCCGACGACGTGGTTAAGGACATGTTCGCGGCCAACCCGGACGGCAACCTCGGCGAAGGGTCTATTTCGATGCGCCGGCACTCGCGCCAGGTGCAGAATCTGGCGGCAGTGATCCTGGCAAAGCTAAAGGTAGACCACCCCTTTTTCTTCTGATTTTCAGAGACTTGCTCTACCCTTACAAATCTAACTAACTCAGTAAAAGGCAACACTGCCACCACAACAGGCCACGAAAGTCGAGGATTTAACCGACAAGGACCGGGTCGAGACAGCAACGACGAGCATCGAGGATTTGAGCAAGATGTTCACTGGTCTGCTGGCAAGTAATCCAGAGCAGGGCAGCTCGAATGCTGTCGAGGGTCTGGCGTATGCATCTTTGCAGCCCAAAGTCAAGGAGACACTGGCAAACGACGAAACCTTCCTCACAAACCTTGTCAACACGCTCAAGACCGCGCCACCTCGGTCACCACTGACATACGGCGCGCTCAGCATCTTTTCGAATCTCACAAGGTACCAGCCGCCTCAATCTGAGGAACAAAAGAGGCTCGGCCAGCTCAAGGCATATGCCAACGCGGCGGGCAAGACATCGATCAAGCCGGACCCGCTTAACGACGACGAGCATGTATCGGAGCGGTGCAAGAAGGTGTTTAGCGCAGGTGTGACACCGATTCTCGTCTCACACAGCAAGAACGGTTCGGCCGCCTCTTTGTCGCTGATTATCGGCATCATCCACGCACTGTCCATGACACAGAGCTTGCGTGGCCAGCTGGCACAACAGGGCGCTGTACGTCTGCTGATCGATGCTTGGACCGCCCTGGGTGCCGTCGACGGTGCCAGTAGCAGTGCTGACACAGCCTTGGCGCGGCGGACGGCTGCCCAGGCGCTGGCGCGCATTTTGATTTCCACGAACCCGACACATGTCTTTGGCGGCACACGGCCTGTGCCCATCCACGCCGCCATCCGCCCGTTGGCATCCCTCCTAAAAAAGGACGACGACTCGTACGACCTACTGCCCGCTTTCGAGTCGCTCATGGCCTTGACCAACTTGGCATCGACCGACGACGACACCCGTGGCGGCATTTTGAGGACGGCCTGGCCGGACGTCGAAGAGCAGATCCTGTCCAACATCGAACGCATCACGCGTGCCGCTGTTGAGCTTGTGTGCAATTTGGTGCAAGCGCCCGAAGGTGTCCTCATGTACGCAGACGGCAGCCCTGCCGCCCGGAATCGCCTGAACATTCTCGTCGCCCTGGCTGATGCTGAGGACGAGGGCACGCGCAATGCAGCCGGCGGCGCGCTGGCGTCGCTTCTGGCCTACGAAGGCGTCGTCGAGGGTGTGTTGGCACGGGACCGCGGCGTAGACATTGTTCTGGGCCTATGCAAGGCCTCGGAGAGCGAGGATCTGCGCCATCGCGGCGCCGTCGCCATTTACAGCATGATGGTCTGCGACGAGGAGACGGGCAAGAAGGCCAAGGCGGCAATCAAGGCTGCCAACGGCATTTCCATCCTCACAGAGTGTGCCAAGGCCAGCCGGCGAGCCCAGGTGGTCGAAATAACAGTGCTCGCACTCAAGGAGTTGTTGAAAGAGTAGACTAGATGATAGCATTGGAGTGTAAGGCGGGGAGTTCCTTTTCTTATTTTGTTTGTCTTTACTACAGTGACGTCATTTGGGAATTTGCATGAACAAACTACGAGTACGAGTACATGGGACATGGGTCATGCATTTCGTATCATGTTGCACAGAAAATAGTAACATCAAGACATACTATTGTAACAGAATTTGCCATAAATCAAACACAATTTTGATAGTCTATCCTTGGTATAGCCTGTACGCCATGTCTATGTATGTTATATGTATCATGTGAGAAAATATCATCCCTTAAGCCCTAAACCAAGTCAATGCGGTTGAGCACGGCAATGCCCTCGACGTGTGCCGTCTGAGGGAAGAAATCAAAGCCGCGCAAACTCTCAATCTCGTAGCGTGCCGGCGGCTTGCCGTCCTTGGTCTCAATGGTCGTGCTGGCACCATCGCCAAAGTCGACATGGCCCTGCACCAGCATACCAACATCCCGCGCCTGGGTGTGCACATTGCAGCTCACATACAGAATGCGCGCCGGCGCAAAGGCCAGCAGCTGCCGCAGGAACGGTCCATCACAGCCCTTGCGAGGAGGGTCCAGCACAACGACCGTCTCGTCCGGGTCGTACTCGATGACGCTCTGGAACAGCTGCGCCGCGTCGGCCGCCAAGAACTTGCAGCGATCGGGCGACAGGTGGTTGAGCTGGGCGTTTGTGCGCGCGTACGAGATGGACTGCTCGGCAATATCGATGCCGATCGAGCCGCCAGGAAGCGTCGATGCCAGCGTGATCGTAAAGAGACCAGAGCCTGAGTAGGCATCAATCAGATACCGCAGCTCCTTGCCCTTGTGCGTTTCCTTGGGCCGGGCGACATTCTCGCGCACGTAGGCTGTCAAGGGCGGCAGGATCGAGTTGTTGTTCTGGAAGAAGCTGCCGGCTGGGTTGGTAAAGATGTAGTCGTCAATGTACTCGGTGGACGTCGCGTTGTTGTCGGTGATACACGTCTTGAGATCTGTGTACTTTTCTGTCTCGACAGTAACTGTGTCTGCGTCCGTGGCCACCTCTTCGGCTTTCTTTTCCTCATCACTACCTTTGGGACACCGCACGGTGCTTTCTCTCAACAGAATGGTGGCGCCCTTGGAGTAGTTTGCAAAATCGCGGGCTACACGCGCCCGTTCTCTTGCCATGCCCTTGACGACGGCCGGTGTGCCAATGGGACACGTCTCAATGTCCATCGTGGTGCGTCCGCCGCTAGCGCCCACCTTGGACATGAATCCAATCTCGGGAACCGCCGTCAACCTGTGGCCGGCCTTGTTCTTGCGCCGGAATCCGGGCGGACCGTCAAAGTGCGGCGTCAATTTTGTGCGGTAGCCGTACTGTAGCGGACTCGGCATCGTGTCTAGAATAGCCGGCACACGCTCTGGCGGTAGCTGCGAGAAGTGGCGGTAGGCACGTTCGACCACACGCCGCTTGATGCGCAGTTGCTCGCCATAGTCCAGCATCTGGTACTGGCAGCCCGAGCAGCGGCCGAAATACTGGCACTTGACACGGTTGCTGTCGCCCTTGGGATCACGCAGCTCGAGCGACGGGCGGATCACCTCCAAAAAGTCGGCAACCGAGTATGTGGGAGGCAGCTCGTTCTCGCCCGGTCCCGCCTTGGGCTGTGGCAAATGGCGATATACTTTGGCACGCACAATGTCACCCGGCACCGAAAACGACACAACGTAAACCCGCCGCCGCCGCCGCAGCTTGGGCCCGTCGCTGAGCTCGTGGATCTTGCGCTGCACTCCCAGACCCTCGCCCGTAGACGACAGGCCCACAATATCGAGCTCAATCTCGGTTCCCTGCTCAGGCAGATCTTCTTCTGGGTCTTCGCCGCCGTCCTCCTCTGCAATCTTGGTTTCGTCGGCTGTCTCTGCTTCTGTAGCTGTGACCCGTTCGCCGTGCGACCCGTGGAAGAGAACTGGCTCATGCTCGGCCTTGGCGCGGTCTTGCCGGGCCTTGAGCGCCTTTTGCAGATCGTGCACGTCCGCCAGTAAAACTTCTTCGGCCGATCCGTCCGTTACGGCCTTGAGCCGCTTGCCGCCCTTGAGCTTCTTCTTTGGCGGCCGTTGTTGCTGTTTCTTGTTCTTGTTGGCACCACCAAAGTTTCCTCCATTCGAATTGTCGCCGTTTCTGCCATTTTGTGCAGGAAGCTCCCGATTTGCCTGAACAGGGCTGCTTCCTGGGTGAGGCCGCTTTGCAGCTGTTGGCTTTGGAGAGGCAGCCTGTGCCTGAGCGTTGGCAAATTCTTCCATTCTTGAAAACTGGCTCCGTAGGCGCACCGAGTGTACTAAAGTTGCTGGATATGCAGACGCAAATGTCGTGATCCGGGTTGGTTGTTGCGTCAAAGAATACTGGAGTCGCAAACTCAAGCTGCGGTGTGGCAGCAGTGTTTGTGTAGAGGAGAGCACTCGCTTGCCTAGTGCAGACAGCATGGGATCAAAGATAATGAATTAATAGCAAAAAGGCCCAAAACCGTGAAATCTTCACCTGTTTGGAGTATGATGTTGTAAACTTCCGTCGTGAGTCTCAATTTTCATGGGGAGCTCAAAAACTTTTGGATGACTAAGTTGGTGAGCTCCCCTGCCTTTTTCAATCTCAGAGCGCTGATTGGCTGTATTGGTCGAGTCTAGCCAGGCCCATCACAGCCTGCTCTCCACTGTGTTTCTTTCTGGTGTCTCTAAGTGTCTCGGCGCCTGTCATAGCGGCTTAAGCACCAACACCAGGGGCCGACAGCCGCTAATACCCTCGAAAACCCACCACCCGAATTCCTGGCTCCTGCCAACTGCCGTTTTAGGAATGCGACAAGTGCTGAAGCGGGAAGGCGCTGTCCATGTGCGCTTGCCCGCGCCCTTATCGGCGTCCGTCGGCCTGCACTTTCCCCAAGCTCCAGGTGGCTGTCTTGCTTAGAAAGAAGGGACGGCGTCCATCTTCTGGTCGCGAATGCCATCCCCGTTTTCGGCCTTCTCGACTTCTTTTTTGTATTTTGCATTTTTGGCCAGTTCCGACGTCATTTGTTTTCCCACGCTTTATTGCGCCTTTGTCATTTTCCTTTTCTTTTTGCTTGTCGACTGCCTCTGGGCGCAGGCGTTGCCTTTCCTTTATCGCGGGCGTGCTTGATTACTTATTCACAAGGCTGGCAGCTTTGCTCACCTAAGAAATGCGTAAGTACTTGTTTACCGTCGCATTCTCAACGTTTTCCTCCCATTTCTTGCCTTTGGCCCTCATATCTCATCGCTAACCGTTATTCTGGCGTCAAGATTGCCGCGCGCCGCTCTGGGAATGGGCGCTGTTGCTGCTGGCGTCGAAAGCACAGTTGGCCGACGCGCTTCCGCCATTACAAAAGCCACTGCATGATGGCCAGCATGTTCTCGGGGATGATGCATCTCAGTATGGAACAAATGGCGCCGTCGCTTGTGAGAGCGCCATCTGCTCCAAGATCGGTGTCGACCTCATGCGGCAAGGTGTATGTTCACGGTCGTTATGCTGTACTTTTATGAACTCTCTGCGGCACATGTTTACTAACAAGGATAGGGTACGGCTGCGGATGCCATGGTCGGCACGACACTCTGTGTCGGTGTCATTGGCATGTACCACTCGGGTATTGGCGGCGGCGGCTTCATGCTGATTCGAGGGTCCGACGGTAACTACGAGAGTGTCGACTATCGAGAAACAGCACCAGCTGCAGCGTACGAGGATATGTACGACGGCAACGTGATCGGTAGCGTCATCGGTGGCCTTGCTGTCGGCGTGCCGAGCGAACTGCGCGGATTGCAATATCTGCATGACACGCATGGTGTATGTTGACCTTGCGGGGATATTATTGTGTGGCTCTTCGAGAATGATAGTACTGACTTACTACAGGTTCTTCCGTGGGAAACAGTAGTCATGCCGGCCGTGCATGTTGCCAGAAATGGATTTCCAGGTAAGAGATATCACAAGGGACTTATCAAGATATGGACACGACTAACTCCAACAGTATCACACGATCTTGTCCGTTACATGAAATCGGCCACAGATATGGTCGGCAACTTTTTGACAGAAGATCCTATCTGGGCTGAGGACTTTGCGCCCAACGGCACGCTTCTGAAGTTGGGTGATACGATTACGCGAAGGCGGTACGCCGACACGCTCGAGACACTTGCAAAGGAGGGCATCGAGACATTTTACACTGGAGCCATGGGTAAGTCAAGCTGCACCGTGTGACCTTTCCATTCTACCAGATACTAATTACAATAATACACACCGCAGCCAAGGACATGGTCAATCTGATCCAGGCAAACAACGGTTCGTTGACGCTCGACGACTTCAAGAACTACGAGATCATTCGCCGCCCGGCTGTTAGCTCCATGTTCCGCGGCCGCCGTCTGTTTTCGACGGGCGCTCCCTCCTCGGGCGCTGTAGCCCTCTCCATCCTCAAGACCATGGAACAGTTTCCGATCTCTGGCCCGCTCGGCAGCAGTGACGATAAGGTCAACAATGTCAACCTCAGCACACATCGTTTCGACGAGGCCATGCGCTTCGGATACGGCGCTCGCACGCGTCTTGGTGACCCTGACTACGTCGACGGTGTCGCAGACCTCGAGGCTGACCTGCTGTCGGACCAGCGCGCCGATATTAACCGCCACAAAATCCGCGACGACAAGACGCTGCCTGTCGAGGACTACAACCCCGAAGGTAGCTATGCCGCACCAGGTCACGGAACGAGCCACGTGGTGGTGACCGACAAGTCGGGCATGGCCATCAGCAGCACCACAACCATCAACACGCTGTTCGGCTCGCTCCTCATGACGCCCGAGGGCGGCATCATCCTCAACAACGAGATGAACGACTTTTCCATCCCGCACTCGGACAACGAATTTGGCTACCCACCGAGCCCGGCCAACTTTATCCGTGGCGGCAAGCGCCCCCTGAGCTCCATCACGCCCATCATTGCTGAGGACGTGGACGTTGACGCCAAGGGTGTCGAGACGGGCAAGCCGGGACGTCTGTACCTTGTGACGGGTGCGGCCGGCGGCAGCCGTATAATTTCTGCGACTGCGCAGGTGGCCTGGCGGGTCCTCGAGCAGGGGATGACGATGCATGAAGCCCTGGCAGAGCCGCGCCTGCACGACCAGCTAGTGCCGAACCAGGTCACCTTTGAGGTGTCGTTTGACAACAGCACGATCGCGAGCATGGCCGACCGCGGCCACAACGTGACCTGGACGAGCTCCTATGGAAGCTCGGCGCAGGGTATCCGCGTACTCCCCGGCGGCGTGTTTGAGGCTGCAGGTGAGCCGCGGCAGCTCAATAGCGGCGGCTATATTTTCTGAGAATGTTAAAAGGGATAGGAAACGAGATATTGTCATAATAGCGACAAGCGAGACGTGTTGTATATATGATTGTTTACTGCGACGTCACTTTTTGCATAGCTAGCACTTTCGAATCTATGATCTGCTTCGTGAAAAAAGGGTTTCTTTCTCTTGAGTAAACAATGGGTATCCACCGACAGTAAATTGAAATATGTGAAGTGAGGTATAAATCAGAATGCATTGTGAGAGAAAATGCCATGGAAACGAGATATACCGATATAAGGGTATAAAAAGGGAGGTAGATAACACTCAGAATCTTCTACTTGAGCAGGGCCACCAGTTTGTCCATCTGCTCCAGCCACTTCTTCTCAAACTCCTCTTCGGTGAAACGCTTGGCTGAACGCCGCGCCCGCTCACGCCATGCCAGGGGATCAGGTAGTGCAAGTGCCTGCTCGAAGCCCGCCGCAAACTCGTCCGCCGTGGTGGCGTGGAAGCCCGTGGGCTTGCCGTCGATCTCTGTCACAATGTCCAGCTTGGGGCCGCCGCTGTCGTGAACAACGGCAATCAGGCCGGCGGCCTGGTACTCGACAACGCCAATGCCAAAGTGCTCGTTCCACATGCCGTTAACACCGACAGAGGCGCGGCGCAGCCACTGGAGGATGGAGGGCCATGGCGCGTCCAGGTGGAACTCGACGTCGTCCTTGATATTGAGCTCATTGGCGAGCAGGCGCAGCTGATAGACGCGCTTGGAGTCGGAGTCGTCGCGGACGCTGCCGACAAGGACGAGCTTGGGTGTGTCGGAGGCTTTGATGGTGCGCTTTGCTGCTTCTGCCTCTGCCCGATGCTTCTTCAGGAAAGTGGCAAAGGCCTGCAGGATCAGGTGGTGGTTCTTTTCCGGGCGGAACTGCGCAATGTAGAGCAGAACCTTTTCACGAGCGGCCTCGCTCGCGGCAGACACTTCGACTTCGTGCTCGAGCTCGCTGACGGCGACGGGCGGGTAGACAACCGCAATGTCCGTGTCACCCTTTTGTGCCGACTTGGCCTTGCCCTTCTTTGCCCGCAATGGGCCCCATAGTGCCTGGACATGCGCCTGTGTCCAGCTCGAGTTGGTCATGACGACGTCGATAGACGAGCCCACGGCCGAGTACAGCCATGCAAATGACTTCCAGTAGGCCCGCTTGACACGTCCACGCAGACCCACGCCCTGACCAGCATTCACACCCTGGCCACCCACGCTCGAACTCGGGTCGAGTGATGCCAGCATGTCTGTCGAAATGGTGGGGTAGTGGACGTAGGCGCCGGTCGGGATGCTGCGGAAGAGCAGCTTGGAGAATCCGAGGGCGAAAGCGTAGCCCATGGTGTCGACGAAAATGTCGGGCACGAGCAGCGAGAGAGCGTCCCAAGCCATGATGATGGAGCCAAAGGACTGGCCGGCGAGCGTGAAATGTGGCCAAGTCGACGCAAGGACCCAGCGGCGTGTGGAGAGGTAGAGGAAGGCGATTGTTGGAGGGTGGAGGTGGATATTAAAGCGATCCTGGAAGAGCAGCTGTCAGTATGGTCGTCATGCATGAAGACAGAGAATATTGGTGTAAACTCACCCGAACACGCGCCAGAATGGCGTCTTTGTGCACATCGTGGTCGCCCGTATAAACAACACATTTGGCCTTGGGCCAGCGTTGCTGCGTCGCGCGAATGGCTGCCCACAGAACGCGTTCACCGCCACCGCCAGCGTTGCTGCCCAGTTAGAAAAACGTCCTTGCCCAGACAGTACCTTTACACAGGACAAACTCACCAAAACGGGTGGAAGAATCCCACGATGCCGTCCCAGTCTGAGGCGCCCTTCTCGCCGTTGCCGGCCGACGCGGCCGCTTCCGCCTCAACATTCTCCCAGTCGTCGTCGCTGCTGTCGGGCTTGTTCGATTTCTGCTGCTGCTTCTTCTCCTGGAACTTCTTCTCGTCGGCGGCCATCGTGTCGAGCAGAAACTGCCGCTGGCTCTCGGTTCGCTGCCGCAGGTACCAGCCCAGCGTCGACCCGGCCAGGCGCCAGATAAAAGGCAGCAGCGCGCCGGTCAGGACAACCGCCGTAAAGAAGGCGGCGACAGCGTACGTGCCGCTGCTGTTGCTGCTGTCGCCGCCGCTTGCATCGCATCGCGACGAGGCGGAACAGTGCTCGTCCATCGGTGGCGAAGTGTTGTCGAAAGTCGAAGTGAAGGTATTGTTGGAAAATAGATAGGTAATAGAATGTGCATGTACTGCGCGGGTTTATGTTAAAAGGCCCTCAGAGGCGTCGTGGGTGTACAACGGTCACCATACCTCGCCGGCTTGATGTTTGTTGGTTGTTGGTAAACGAAAGGTGTGTTGTGCCAAATGTCAAAGGCCAAAGGGGGGCAAATGAAGTAGATGTTGTTGGCACCTTCCCTACATTTATTATGGGAAGGGATGGGTAGCTCGTGGGTGGCGCCTGCTGCGTCAAGGTACAGCGTTGCAACAAAATGAAGCGAGCTGTCCCTTTCTGGGACCCACGCGGTTCTAGTCCCCGCGTAAATTTAATAACGGGCGCTGTTTCGCCGTGCTACAGGCGCCAGGGGAGGGCCCAGGGGCCTAATTACCATTTTTACGAGGCGCCACACGTCGTGTTTACGCGCTGCCAGCCAAGTCATTTTGCATGTGCTTTGCAGTGGAGTTCCGTCCCGCACTCATCTGGCAGCCAACACCCCACTGCCAAAATAGGAAAGCCCGCTGTTGGGGTTCACCTTCCATTTTAGCGAATGAGAGACGTCTAAACTGCAAAGCCTCGCGAGCATCACCAGTTTTTTTCTGGCCTTCTTATGACAACCTCCTCCCCACCAGCAGTAAACAGCCCACGACAAGACACCAGGGACGGCCAATTGTGCACCACGCTCCTACAATGAACATAGCCCAGCCCTCCGCGCGCGGTCTGCGTACTTTGCGGGCCGCTACCGCTACAACACTGCCATCTTCGGCACCCATCTCCGGCCATCGATCATCACAGGCACAAAACCGGCGGCCATTCTCCTCGAGACCATTACCACCGGCAGAACACCGCCTGACAAACCAGCAATTACGGCAACAGCAGTCTCCATTGCTGAGCCAGCCATTATGCTGGCACCACCGGCAGCCGCGATTGCCGACAGCGGGCTCGCGCCGGTCTTTCCACTTATCATCTATCGTTAATACCACTGTAGCCGCTGCCGAAACAGCCATTGTCCAGCTGCATGCGGTCACACACATGCCATGGTACATCACCATTCCGCTCGTTGCGCTGGGCGTCAACGTTGTGTTCCGTCTGCCCTTTACAGTCCACGCACGCAAAATTGCGCTCAAACGAGAGCTGCTGACCCCGCTCTCTCAAGCATGGGCTGCTGGCCGCAGCAAGCAACTCATTGGGGAGCAAAATCGAGCGCGGAAGATGCAAGGGGCACCTGTTACGTCAGACGAATCTCTGCAGGCAGGTGTTATGAAGGAATCGGCCAAGGAGATGAAGAGGCTGCACAAAGAGTTCGGCGTGCAGGCGTGGAAGCTGTATGGAAGCATCATGGTGCTTCCGGCCTGGCTTGTTTCCATTGAGGCACTGCGTCGTCTATGTGGCGCGCCAACCGGCCTGCTTGGACTGCTGTTCCGTACCGGAGGCGGCGACAGTGCAGCTACGGCGGCTTCCACAGCTGCTTCCACAGCAGCTGCAACAGCAGCGTCGGCCTCGGCCGAGAACGTGGATGTCGCATCCATTGCGAGCGCGGCATCGCCAGCTTCCTCTGTGGCCGACAGTGCTGCTTCGCTCATTGATCCGACACTGGCCACCGGCGGCTGTCTGTGGTTCCCTGATCTCACCATGGCCGACCCCTACTGCGTGCTTCCCTTTGCGCTCTCGGCCATGCTGGTTGCCAACGTCGTTCCAACAAACGACAATGCTCGCCGGGCAGTCTTTGGCCTCCAGCCGAAACATGGCAAAGGTGTCACCAGCGCACCCGTCCCCTTACGAAACATCATCTTGCCTCGCACGCTACTTCTGCTGTCTCTGGCCGTAGGACCTTTGACCCTCTACTTCCCCGCAGCCATTCACCTATACTGGCTTGCATCATCAATGATCTCGTTCGGAATGACGCGAGGCGTTCGGACCTTAATTCCATCTCGGACTAAGACTATTAGGCCAGCCATGAACGAAGACACGCCCTGGGTACAGCCACGGAAACCCGCAGGTGAAAAGTGAATTGTTGTACGATCACGATGACGCATATATTTTACATATAGGGGGAAGAGACTTGAAGATATGTGCATGGCATTCGCATGTATAAACAAAAGTGTAATTATTATATTTCGCATTTGCGATATGTACAACAAACGAGGAACACGAGCATGTAAACAAAAAAGACAAATGAAATCAAAACACAATGGCATAGTTTTGCCATATCAGAAATCAGAAGCATTGTTCTGTCTGTGGATGCGGTTGGGACAGCGGTGTATAAAACGCAGGTACAAAAGCAGATGAAATAAAGAAGGCTAGGAAAGTAAGAAACGGCCAACAACGCCGAGGTGGAAAATCAGAGACAAAAGCAGTTGGATGTTGGAAGAAAGAGCAGACCATAGAACGCCATGCCAACCCAGGAAACGGAAACGACGTGCAGAGTAACCAACGGAGGAAATGTGAACAAGAAGAGCGAGCTGCCGGCGTCCTCTCAGCCAAGGAACACGGCCAGCAGCACAATCGTTAAAATGACCGACAGCACCAGCAGCAGGCAGCAGGCCTTGCTACGGGCGTTGCGCTGGTACCGTGCCGCCGACCGCAGCTCATAGTCCGCGCCGCGCGTGTCCGTCCGCACGTTCTCAACATTGTCGGCAATGTTGTCGAGCTGCTCGCCCTGTTCGTGCACCATCGTTGCCACCTGTGTGAACAGCACGTTGAGGTCGCCCACGCCCTGCTCAATGTTGCGGATTTCGTCCTCGCGCTCGATAATGAGCGCCTCCTGAAAATCGACCTCGTCCTGCGGGGCCAGCCGTGCGAGCTCCTGCTGCTGCTCGAGCTGCTGCTGCTGAAGTTGCTGGCCGCCGCCTCCAGTCGCTCCGCCAGATGCATCGCCGTCCTCGCCAGCAGCGGCCCGCGCTGCCGAAACAGATGCCTTTTCCTTCTCGAGTGCCTGCCGCTGCAGGGTCTGGAACTCGGACAATGCGCCCTGGAACTCGCGAGACAGCTTCTGCTGCTGGTACCGTTGTGTGGGCTGGGGAGGTTAATGTTAGCTGCGACTGCTCGCCTGCGATAATATGGTTGGAATTTGTCATGTTTCACTCACCGTCACATCATCCCAGCCTTGCACCTTCTTGACACCCTCGCCAACCTCCTTGAACATCTCGCGCGACTCCTCCAGCACATCGTTGACCCGCTCGCGCACCCGCGGGTTGTCCTGCCGTGTGCCCAGGTGGCCAATGTCCCGGCTCAGGTTGGCAATGTTGCCCTGCAGCTTAAACAGCTTGTTGCTCAGCTGTTGCGCCAGCTTCTGGAAGTCCGGGTCGTCCGAGTACTGGCCACCGCTGCCGCCGCCGCGCCGACGGCCGGCCTCCATCGAGGAGAGCTGATCGAACGACATTTCGTTTGGTGGGTGTGAATAGGTACGAAAGAGAGATGGGGTTTGGCCGTCGTCGCTGTCAATGATTGAGCGATGAATTCGTCGCAGAAATGCTGATAATCAATGGCGCAGTCGAAAACAAGACGGAAATGCGATGCGCGAAAAGATGGACCGTCGTTGGTGGGTTGAAAGAGCGAAAAGTTTGAATGTCGAATGTCGAATCAAGAGGAGTACGATGACGTTTCGGAGGTGGCCGGCTGAGTGCTTTTAGACGTTGCCTGGAATCCAACTGGGAGGAGGCGCATGAAGAGAGGAGGCAGACACTTCTGGTTGGTGGATATTGGCCATCACGTGCCGAAAGCGGGCCTCGCCGCAATCTTTCTCTTGGCGTGCTTTTGCCCGCCAAAGCGCCAATTCCTGCAGCCTTGCACTCACACTCTTTGGTTGAATATTTTGAACGAATTCACACCGAGATGGCAATTTTCAATAGAACACAATTAGAAAAGAAATCTCAGAAATCTCACGTCTAGAATTGGTGGATGATACTGGCCACTCTGCTAAATCTAAGTTTAAAGCGCTTCACGTGACTTTTTGTGCAAATGACAAAGAAGGAAAGAGAGAGCTCCCCTAACTCGACGCGTGATTGGCTACGCGTCGCGTAAGTAAATAATGCCCAAGCTCCTTCTACAGCTCCATAACACAAGTGAACTTCTCTCCCTTCTTCTTTTCTTCCTTCCTCCCCTCTTCATCGCTAGACACCAACCCGCCAGACCACCTCAACAATCACTCTCCTCCGACACCCGGGCCCAGCGAACACAATGTGCCCTCCGTCAATGCAAGATCGTTCCATCTTAGGCCAAGAAACAAAAGCCATCGCCGCCTACTTTCGCCCGCCCAAAGAGACCTGATCTGTCATGCGTCGCCATCCCCAAAGACTTCCGTTTACGGAGCTTAACCCTAACCTAGTACCACATGGATGGTCCGTCCCGAAAGGGGCGGTCCTGTCAGCTTTGCGTCCGTTTTGGTTCGTGCTCGCGGCAGAGCTGCTTCGATTTCATCTCCGACCCTCTGTGCTTGCCCACGCTTTCTATCTCGTTTCGGATCGCCGTGCGTGGATGAGGCCAACTGGTGTTCTCTAGCCCAATCTTTTTTGAAAAAAATCGTGGAGGAAAGAGTCATCTGTTGTTCCCTCGTCTGCACTTCTGCCCGGTGTTCTCTGTTGGCCGCTGCAAAGCGGTACAGGCTCTGCTTGGTGGGCACGGTGGCTGACTTGGGTGACCGGTAGGGTACACGTGGGAACGTTTGAATGATGGGCAGCCTGCTACCCATTTATGGGCAGAGCAATTCTCCAGTTACTGGTGTGTGTCTTCACCAAGATACACCTAGTAGGCAAGAAACGCGAGCCCATGAGTCGATATGATAAGAACCTCTGGCCTGAGGTCGCTCGTCAGGCAGCGTGGCTGGAGAGCCCAGAATCCTTGTCAACACTTTTTACCCATTGGGTTGCCGCTGGCGAATGTCGAATTGAATTTATGAGGATATTTCTCGGGGCATCACAGACGACGGCTACCCCAACCGCGTAAGACCTTTCCTTTCGATATATTCCAAGATGGAGTGGAACGCAGCATTGGCTACAACGACAACAGCCGGAGAGTTTCAACCCCAATCTTTGCTTATTTGATGTTCTGTTGGTGCGGGACCGAAATGTCTTGTTGTTCAACGATACTCGGTTTGCTACAAACAGAAACGATCCGCTGTTGTGCCTCTCCCATGCCTATTGCTGTCACGTTCCCTGATACTCCAGTTCTTGAGCTGCTCCGTGCAGGAACTGGAAACTTTTCTCACACTTCTGCGGCGGCAGCTGTCTCTGGCCCCAACCCCACGCCTCGCCCCGACCTCCAGTGGCTCCATCGTCTTTCTGTGCGGTTCTGCCTGTGCATGAAGGACGGCGGGTCGTTTGCCCGTTGTCACGTTATCGCCCTTTCTTCACCCTCTGTTGTACGCCAGCAAGGCGAGGGAAAGGTGTGGCGATGCGGTAAAACGAGACCACCTTTGACATGACGCATTAGCTCCAAACGGCCCCGGCACTGAAATATGTGCCCTTGTGCGGGTTATGGAGGCGCCATACTCTTTTTTCTTTCCTCGGTTTTGCCTGGATCGTGTGACGGTCTTCCCATCTGCACCAGGCAAACTTTGAGATGACAGCGCAATAGCTTTTGCGGATGATTTTAGCTGCGCTCTACAAATTCGGCTCCGTCCCGGCTTTCCTCTTCTCGTCTCTTGTTGTCCGCAACTTGAGGCACTCTTCAGCCCATCGGCTTGGTGTTAGAGGTCCAAGGCAAGGGATGGAACCATACAAATCTTGTCCTCGGTGGCCGCATAAATGGACAGATCAAACTTCTTTTTGTCTAACAAACAGGTTGTGGCTCGCTCGCAATCCCAAGGGGCGGGTAAGTACGGCGGCGAACTCCCGCTCATGTTTCGTCGGGGCAGACGCTCTTTGATGGATGATTTTGCATTTTTATTTCTTACGGAGGGTACTTGGCTGGCGCATCCTGTATGTCCAGACGATGGGCCTCTCTCGAAGGGTAAGGAGGCAGCAGCTCTTGAGGTGTGGCTGGCTCGGGGGAAGGTCTGGTCGACCGGGAAGAGAGAGATATGGTTGCACATAGTCCAGCAAATGGAAACAGTCCTCTTGCTGCCTTCACAGCCTCCCGCTACTCTACCTTTTTCAAGCACCCTCTCCTTTTTTGGTCTTTCTGCCACGTTAAACTGGCTTCGTTTGGTGGCCGGCAAGGAGACGAACGTCCGGGACCAGCATTTGAGCTGAAGTCAGAGATTCGTCTCGTCTGGGCGTTCACCTTATCTCTTTGTCATCCCCATACGAAGCTGGTCTTCTGGTGGAAAGTGAGAATGGACGAACGGAGTCGGAAGGGCAGAGGGGAGGCGTCGTTGAAAGCCACATCGTCCTCTCTGAAACATGTGAGGAGGGACAGGTTTTCTACTTGACTTTTGCTGCTCCTATAGCAAACTCTACTCAACATTCGTCAAAGGGAGTCGTGCTTTTTGTGGCAAGCCGGTCCCGGCTGCTCTTCTCGCCTGCAATATGGTGTAGAATGAGCAGCCCCTCTAGTGACAGAGGATAAGTCATCCCGTCTTCTTGTTCTTGCTTCTGTTTTTCAATATCAATATCAATTGCTAACCAATTCATCCCAGGTCAAATCCAACGGACCCCAACGAGCTCCTTCAACATCTTCGGACACCACTGCAAATCCGCGTAAGCCTCAACCTAACATCTCATGGTCACTCGCCTGCACGCTTCGGGCAGCCTAGCCGCCCATTCTCCTCTTTCGACTTCGACAAACCCTCGTAGATCCTGCAAAGTTGCAGTCTCTGATACGACTTGCCCGTTGTAGTTTCCTCGACCTTTGTGTCTCCCAATCAGGTGCTCCTTGCTATCATGCACTTCCATGAAGGGAATCGTAGGCAGAACCTGACCTCAACACACTTGCCAAAGTGGTTACATACTCCGCGCTCAAAGTTTGGTTGGTGCGGCCGTTTTCTTTTCCTCCATGATGCAACAATGGTCCACCGCCGTCGTAACAGTGCTCCAGACAGAAAAGACCTGTCTGATTTCACCGTCAGGCCATCCATAGCAAAAGCGTCGTCCTCTATGAAAGCACCGTAGACAATGTAAAAGCATTGACAGAGGATCCAGGCTGACGACGTATTGAAGGGTGTGGTTCCTCGGAAGTTTCGGCCTAAAGGCAAGGCTTCCCGAATGTACCCATGGTAGCAAGGGCGC
This sequence comes from Sporothrix humicola, assembly GCA_021396245.1. Lineage (NCBI taxonomy): Eukaryota > Fungi > Ascomycota > Sordariomycetes > Ophiostomatales > Ophiostomataceae > Sporothrix > Sporothrix humicola. The sequence goes on along the minus strand of WNYE01000006.1, from coordinate 32,521 downwards.
TGAGAGCTCGGAGGATGCACTTCGTGGGGAGGTGTGACAAGTAAGATGGTTTTCAATATTTCCGGCCTAGAGGTACTTGTACAATTGTACTCTCAGGCGGTTGTACTCAAAAAGTTGCCTCCCACCGGCATCCTCGTTCTAGAATATTGCAAGAAGCTGCCGCTTCCCAGGTTTTTGCATGACTGAATTTGTCACGGTGACCAGTCCAGAACAGCACGCATCGTTCCCTTTGCCTTCACTGTCCTGATTTGGGATATTCTGACCGCGAACCCCTGTAGACTGGTTTCCCAAAGTGGACGCATGCAGCCCTATTGTGGAGGCATGGCCGCTGGCAAGGCACCCCTGTCCATCAAGAAAGAAGAGAATGGACGAGAGAAGACCAAGAAAAGGAACGGCAACGAAGCAAAGAAAAAGAGAACAGGGAAAAAGGCAGAGAGAAGAAGGAAAACGCCAGACGGGAAAACAAACGCGAACAGGAAGGCAGTTCTTCGGGCGTCCTGAACTAGGAGCGGAGCCGTCCGTAGGAAGCAGCCATCTTGGCGTAAACGGAATAAAAGAAGAAGAAAAGAGAGCGAGAATTGGTTCTGAAAAGGCCTCATTGGGCACTTGTGATCTGCTTGGATTCAATCTAATGCAAGAGGCTGACAGATGAAGAAAAGATGTGGGTGGAAGAAAAAGATGAAAAGAGATATATGCCCTCAAATGGGGGACTTGGCTGCTATTAAAGTAGAAAATGCGGCTGAAAAGAAACGCCAGAAGAAAGTGGAAGGGAACAAAAATGACAAAAGAAAACCCCAAGACAAAATAGCTCCGACTCCTTGCCCGAAATCCCTCGAGGGACAATATCCTGTAGTAGGCTGCCCTCTCTTTCTTTGTAAGACAAACTAAATATCAATAGAAGAGCAGATAGAGGCCGTAAGATAAAAATTACAAAGTAAATAAGACAAAGAGGCGAGAAGAAGAGGAAAACGACAAATGAAAACGCTGAATGAGTGAGAACTTTTTCGATGGCAGGTACGCACGCTTCACGGTCGGTTTTAGTAAATAATGAGTCCTTGACTGGCCGGCATCATGTCGCCGACTCCCGGGCCTGCAGCACCGGGAAAGACTTTGCTGGCAGCCTGGGGCGGCAGCTGCATCTTGATCTGTGCGGTCTGGCGGGCAGGGCTGCTGCCCTGGAGCTTGATCAGTTGCTGTGGCGGGGGTGGCTGTTGGTGGAACTGGAAGGTGTGCTGGAACTGGTGTTGTTGCGGGATGTGTGGATTCTGCGGTTAGTTGGCATTGAAGACTCCTTGCTGGGAATGTTGGCCAGCGCGAAGGTGATGTGAGTCTGGTTCTTGCTGCCGCTGTTGTTGCACGCCAGAAGACGAACGGACGGTCATTGGCGGCCGATGTGTCGACCACATTGCAAAATCAGAACCTGGCTCGAGACTCGATGTCAAGCCGGCCAGCGTATATCGCAAGATGCCGTCCTGAAAGACGGGCACACCAATCTCGAACTCGGGCGCCGCTGCGTACAGAGAGTGGTGGTTGTGGTAGAAGCCAGAGGCACCATCGTCACTCATGTCGTCGGCATCACGGCCGGCAGCCTTGCAAGGTTAGTCGAGAAGTTGGCCAAAGTCATCCGAGATGGATGGGGAACTCACACAGCAGTCTGCACATGGTGCGTAGTTTACAAACACCCAGTTCGGGCAGTCGTGTGTCATAAAGTACTTGCACCGGTACTTGTAGAATCCGCCGCTGCCACTCATGATGGCGGTTGTCAAGTGTGGTGTGAGGAGGGTGTAGAGGATATAGAAGATGTGTTGTTGGTGAGAGATGTCCAGATGGCTCAAGAAATGTGGTTGAATTCCACGTCGAAAGAGGAAGCGGCGATGGGCGAATAAATAGAGAGACCGGAGTGAGAAGGTGCGACCGTGGAAGGTTGAGGTCAACGAGGAAGGAGCAGTTGACGGCTACTGCCAAATGTGAGACACGCCTTGTACAACGGCCATGCAAAGAAGGAAGGAACAAACGGCCAACGTGGCCAGCGTGCAAACAGACAGAGACAGCGACGAAGAAAAGCAAGTAAACTTCGAAATATCTGATGTTTGGTATGTTATTTTCTTTCAAGCGGCGAGGCAAACAAGCGACATTTGCAAACACGACGACAATATTGCTTTTCAGTCTGGGCACCTTTGATCCCTGCGGCACGGTCTGTTGCTTTATATACAGAAACGAGGCGTGGCTCTCAAAGGAAAGAAAGGTGAGTTGGTACAGATATATGCTGTATGTTGTGGATCGGATCGGACCCCCGACAGCCTTGTCGTCGAAAGTGTCGATATGTTGGGCGCGCGGACCAGGCGGAGCCTTTATTTGTTGGTGGGCTCAACTTCAGGCGAACCACAGATTTTGGGTGTGGAAAGGAGGCCTGTGTTGGTTTGTTGACACAATCTGAAAGCGAGATTTGAAGTTGATGGATAAATAGGAAAAGAAAGGAGAGGAAGAGAAAAAGAAAGTGGCAACAGAGAAGGATGGTTAAGGACGAGAGGCACGACTAACAGCTGCATAGGAATTATCACAAAAATTAAACTGATAGAAGAAGAAAAATAAATAGATACAAAATTAAAACGAGAGATACAAACAAGAAAAGACGTCAGTATGCCACAACTCTCTGCCTACGGACTATGTCTACATGTCTACGAATGGCTCGAAGCCCGAAGCACTTTGTCCGTGTTATTGCTCTCAGCTCTCCACCCTCTTTTCGTTTCTTTCTATTCCCTCTTTTCTCCCCACCAAAAAGACGCCCAGCTCCTCCGATCCAAAAGAAACCTTTCCCAAAGAAGCTCGTCACTCTTTATTCAAAAGGCGTTTATCATTTATTCGCCGATGCGTCGTCTATTTTCATGCCTCGCTGCCTTTTTATCTGTACTTGTATGGAGTACGGAATACATCCAAGTAATATTAGCCCCCATCCCATGCCCACAGACCTTGCCCTTCTTATTCGCTTAATACCCACCTTTGCCCACCTTCCGAGCAATCCTCCTAGAGCTGCAGGAAGCTCGGATGGGGAGCTTCCACACCCTTGTTTGTGGCCGTTTTGTGATCTCGACAAGGCCATGAACACATGAACACGATTAAATGAAGTCCGAGGAGAATTAACAGACGGGATATGAGGAAACAAAATACGGAGCACCCAAGTCATAAATCATAAAACAAAACATAAAACGAAGAAATTGAGAAACAAAAATCAAACAATGGAAAGGGATTCAAAAGCCAAAGAGAATCAAATGAGCTACACACCATCTCCCGCCCTGCCCTTTTCCCAGGCGAAAGTGACAGGGAGATGGTTTCTTTTTCTGTCAGTAGTGCAGGGGGTCGCGTCCCAGCCGGCACTCGACACGAAATGAGGTGTATTTAGTGACCTGGACGAGTACTTGTCTATCTACGTAAAAGCGTGCTTTCGCGTCACCTTGATTTCATTGTCTCTGCTGGCTGTTCTTTCTATTTGTTATGTGTATTTTCGTCCACAGTATCACGATCGTCATATGACACGACTTTTGCTGGATAGAAAATCTCCATCATCTGCCCAGCTTGCTGATATTGTCATACAAGCCACGCTTTCCTACTTCTCCACGGCATCGTCCGTCCTCCCACTGCATTTGTCCATTCTTCCATGTGATTGCAAATGGACAAAAGAGAGAGTAAAGTCCGAAGAGTGACAAGAGTGACAAGAGTGACAAAACCCCACGAGGGCCCCCTCTTTAAATCGACTCCAGTGGGCGCGACTAACTTGAATCGGACGCTGCGCAATTTACTGGACGTATCTCGTAGCACACCTAATTCGAGTCCAGAGATGATGTACACATCTCATTGGAGAAAAGAAAGGTAAGAAGAGGAGAGCAAAAGAGGAGAAGAGAGGAGAAGGAAGAAATGAGGAGACAAGAGACAAAGACAAAGACAGAAAGAGAAACAAAACAAAAAAGGATGGCATCGGGATGGAGGTATGGAGAACTGTCAGATGAGACGCGCCTCGAGGATGAAAACAGTAAATAAAAAAAGAGTGAACCAAGGACAGAAGGCAAAAAGCAAAGTGATAAGTGATGAGCGTCTCGCCGGCCATTTTGTCTTGCCATCCTCTCTTCGTGTCAAGCTTCTGTCACAGTCAGCCTTTGTCGTCCTGACAAACCATAACGGTTTTCAACAGCCCGTCCTGTAGATGAGATATGATAGGTGATAGAATGAAGAGAAAAGAGACAGAAGGCAGAGCGAGATGAGGACCGTTGAGATGCCAGACTGAACTGTTCGTCTGTTGAACCGTGACATGCTGTCTGCCCCGGATCTCCGTAAGGAACCATGGAAATGCCAAAACCTTCTATTAGTCAATTAAAAAAGAACACGGACGAAAACAGAGTGATGAGCACAAGTACCAGCCTATGCAAACGAATGGAACGTGCGTCTTGTGCGCCGTGCGCCGTGCGGCCGAAGCGTCTGTGTGTTTTCCCTTGTTCTCCGTCCCTTGACTTCTGAAGCTCCCCTGTCTCTTGTTTCCTTTATCTCTTCTGATTCATTCTTCACTGCCTTCTTTTGTTTCTTTTCTTAATATTTTTTGCCCTTTCCTTTCCTTCTCTCTATCAAATCTCCTTTCGCGTGGACACCCTCTTTAGGCATGGCCTGGCGGGAGAACCAGGGTTCGTCAAAGTGGCTCCTGAGCCCAACATGGCAAGGTGCAGATATCTAAATGCATCCGTCCATTCCCTCCGCCGTCCGTGAGAAGCTATCCCATGGCAGCTGTTACATCGCCGTCTTTTATGTTCCTTTCCCTATTTAGCGGAGCTAATCAAAGCTCCTTCGAAGCTCCTCTTTTCAGCAAGACAAGCTCTTTTGCGAGAATGCTCCTCTCCCGAGCTCACCTTGCTCCCTTGTCCTATTCTCGCTTTTCTTTTCTTTCTTTTCTTTTTTCCTTCTCCCAACACGATCCTCTTTCTATTTTCCTTTCACAGGGGCCCCTTGTCTAGCTGGACCTTGTAAAACCACGGTTCAGCTCATGCCTGTCTGATCGGGATCGACATGCAGGCTTTCTTTTCTGAGTGAGAGTTCTATTTTCTTTCACTTTTCTCTGCTTCTCGTTATTCTTTTCTTGCAAGGATTCATCAGGGATTCATGGGTCCATGGTGGATAGCCAGGCACCAACACGGCTCGGCTCCAAGATCCGGACGAGACAAAGAAGAAAAAGGAACCAAAAAGGAACGAAGGAAGACGAAAAAGAAGACAAAGTGGAAGAAAGGAAAAACAGAAGAAAACATAAAATCTCCATAGAATGGTCGGGCAAAAGAAAAAGGAAAACCACAAAAGAAATGTGCGGCTCCCATCATGATCTTCAGCTCGAGAACCGTGGTGAGCACATGGCTGTCTTGCATCGCGTGCATATAGCTGCAAGAAGTCACACCGTTGAAGAAGAAGAAGAGAAAGCAAGAGTTTAATTAAATATCTTCTTCCTTCCTTCTCCTTCCCTTCCTATCTCAACACGTCCTTGGTTGGAATGCCGTGAAAGTGTCCAGCTGATGCAAGTCGCCGAGACGCGTGTTCATTAACCTTTTCTCTGTGCTTATACCATTCATGTCCTTCATGTTGTATTCCTCGGTGAGATGCATCCCAAGTACGAGTACGAGATACAAATACGACGTGCAGAAGAGGACAAGATGTATGTATTCTGTACGTCGTACCTGTGTCCATATGCCCATATTAAGCTTCCCACGGATAGTTCCGCTACATGTATTTGCCAGTATATTTTTTCGCAAGATACTCAGTACTTCCCCGAAAAGGAGTGCACTTCATCAAAATGTTCATTTTCTGCCTCATTTCTATCTCTCCCATTGCGTTGCATTCTCCGCCGGGAGACGGCCCCACAACGAGGCTGGGTTCGATGCGGCCGTAGCACTCGGTTCGGCCATCTCATCTCTTCTTTCATCGCGCTCCTTTGGCGCGTTCATCTGCCATGCTTATGGTTGTCTCAACAAAAAGCAGCCTTCCTGACGTAGGAGTCCTTCTATTGTGTATGTGCTTATCATTCACAAGGCAGCCGCCGGATACGACCTAGTTGTTTGTCCATGTGAAGGGCCGGTGTGATACCAAAATAAAATGTCTATTGTTGAGATGATGAATCTGTCTTTGTTCGACCTCCTTTTATTCCCAATAAAAAAGGCGCACGTAAATAAACACCAAAGCTGATAGAAAGAAAGACCAATGAGCTGGAAAATAAATGCAATGAAAATGTCGAGTCCTGTATGAACGCCGATGATAACAAAAACAAAAGCCTCGGAAAATAAATTAACCCTGGCGGACAGCCTCTCTCCGCTTCATCTTGTCAGCCACGCGCTTGAGCGCAATCTTGGCCTCGCCCTCTTCAAACGACGGCAGGTCGTAGTAGTTGGGTGCAATGTCCAGCAGCCACTCCGGCTTGACGCCCGTAACGGTCCGGATGTACTGCTTGCTCGTGAGCACAAACTCGTTGTACACGACCCAGTCAAAGTCCGTCTGCACGCCCGTGCTCGGGTGGATAATAACCGCCTGGTTGTCCTTGATCGTGCGATAGATCTTGCCCGTCGCCTGCCGGTGCGCCACCTGCATGAAGAAGCCGGCCACGAGCGCCCGCCGGATGTTGACGTAGTAGTTCTTGTCACCCCAGGGCGTGCTGATCAGCTCGACGCCGTGCGACTCCATGTACGACTTGAGCTGCGTCCGCACATTGTCGGCGCTCGACAGGTGACGGTACGACAAAAACATCTCGTGGCACCACTTGCGCATGTCGGTGCCCTTGTGCTCCTCGCCCTTGAAGGCGTGGTATGCGTTGAGCAGCGTCAGGTGGTCGCTGTCCGCGTGCGTAAACTGTGCCTTGGCCTCGTCGGCCCGCTTGCGCGCAGACGCGGGGCGCATAAACAGCTGCGGCACCGACAGCAAGGAAACAATCGACAGGATCTCGTTGGAGCAGTAAAACTCGGGCGAGGTGATCAGCATGACTGCCAGAGACGGGTCCAGCGGGAAGTCGCTGGCCATGTTGCCCAGCTGTGTCAGCTCGCCTTCGTCGTCCAGACATGCCAAGTAGTTCAACTCCTCGAGGGCGCGCATCATCGTCTCCGGCGGCGGCGGGTCCATAAAGTCAAAGTGCACCAGGTCCTCGACGCCCAGCTTCTTGAGCTCCAGGATCGTGTTGCTCAGGTTCGACCGTAGCACCTCGGGGTATGTCTGCTCAATCAGGTCCTGCTTGAACGCCTTCTCCGTGTACAGACGGAAGCACTTGCCGGGCCGTGTACGACCAGCACGACCGGCGCGCTGCTTCGCCGATGCACGCGAGATGGGCGTCACGAGCAGCGACTCGACACGGATGCGCGGGTTATAGATCTTCTGCTTGCTAAATCCCGGATCCACCACATACACGATACCGTCAATCGTCAAACTTGTCTCGGCAATGTTGGTCGACACAATACACTTGCGGCCAGGCCGGCCGTTCTTGGTGAAGGGTGCAGGGGCCTTGTCGAAGATCTTTTGCTGCTGGTGCGGCGGCAGCGTACCATACAGCGGGTACACGGTCATGGGGCCGGCGTCCGACTCGCGGATCATCTCGTCTGTCTCGAGGTTGATGCGCCGGCATGCGTCCTCGATCTCGTCTTCACCAGTTAGGAACAGCAGGATGTCGCCCTCGGGCTCTGTGGCGTGGATCTGCAGGACAGTGCGCACGGCGGCCTCGACGTAGTCCTTCTCGGGCTCGGGGGTGTAGAAAATCTCGACAGGGTGCGTACGGCCAGGAACAGCCAGCAGTGGTGCATTGTGGAAGTACCGCTGGAACTTTTGCGCATCAAGCGTAGCAGACATGATAATAATCTTGAGGTCCGAGCGGCGCAGCGCCAGGCCCTTGAGAAGTGCCATGAGAATATCGGTGGCCAGCGTACGTTCGTGAGCCTCGTCGATCATGATGCAGCTGTAGCGCGACAGATTCGGGTCGTTCATGGACTCGCGCAGCAGCTGACCATCGGTCATGTACTTGAGCAGCGTCTTGGGGCCCGTGCAGTTCTCGAAACGGATGCTGTAACCGACCTCCTCGCCGAGCTTGACGTCCAGCTCGTCGGCCACACGCTGGGCCACGGACATGGCAGCCACTCGCCGCGGCTGCGTACAGGCAATCATCTTGCGGTTGAGCTGCGGCATCTCGTCGTAGAGAATGTACTGTGGGATCTGCGTCGTCTTGCCGGAACCCGTCTCACCGACAAACACGAGAATCTGCGTGCTGTGGTACATGTCCAAAAACTCCTGGCGCTGCTTATGCACTGGAAGACCCTTGCGCGTCTCGAGAATGCCAAAGTACTGCTGCGTATGCGGGCGGTTCGTAAAGGCGTTGTACTCCTCGTGCTCGACCCGCGCGGCCTGCTCGGCCGTCGTCTGGTGCCGAATCATGCCCGCAAAGCCCGTCTCGTCGCTGGTATACAGAGGCTTCTTGCCCTTGTCTTGGCCAACGTCGCTGCCATTGTTGTCGTCGTCCTCGAGGTGTGCCAGGTACGGGTTCTTGGCCGGCTTCTTTGCGGTAGAGGCGTCGCTGTCCGAGTCGACCTTGGGCGTCTTGCTCTTCTCTGGGCGCTCCTCGCCATTCTCGTTCTTGGTGCGCTTCATCGGGGGCAGGTCTGTGTCGGAGTCGACGGGAGAACGCTTTTTGCTTTGGGAGGAGGTGGAAGGTGTGTCGAGACCGGACATTGTGGGGAGGGAAAGAGAGAAAAAGAGGGAAAAGACAGGGAAGGAGCGACAGGCAGAATCTGCTAAGTAAATAAAAAGAATTAGATCCTGATGCAGGAAAACTGGGGGCGTTTCTGAGGCCTGGCAGGTGCAAAACGAAGAAAAAAACGGTGAAAATCCTTAGGTTGGCGCGCAGGCAGGCGCGAAGGGTCGGTGTTTCCCAGTGCGATTGCCACTAAAAACTTTTTTCTGGGCCGTTGCGATAAGGCCGATAAGGAATTGGTGCCTGTGGAGGGGCGCCATGTACTGATACATAATGTCCTGTAATTCTGAGGCTAGTTTGTGTGGAGAATGGATACCAGTATGTATAGAGACTTGTACCTGTCAACCCCCCATCTTTGATTCCTTCCTCCATTGTTTTCTTTCACTTTTCAAATGCTCATCTGTACATTGAGATGAGCTTTCTCGCAATATAATATCACAAAATCGCCAATCCCGTCTCTTTCAAACTCTATCCGTGAATTTACTGCTACAGCTATCGGCAAGGCGGTCTGTCTAACTGCTGTTTTACACCTGCAGCTTCCAGGGTCTGGGGAATCCACCACATTGGCCATTTTTATCAATCTTTATCATTTGTCCTTTTTTTTTTTTTTTTTTGGTGGTGCAGCGCCACGACTGCAGAGCACCTCTCGGGCATTTTCGTTACTTCATACGTTGCTCTAGTCGCATTGGCCAAGCACCCTGAAATACAACCACAGAGGGGCACCTTTTATTTTCAGTCTGTGTGACCTGAAAGTGACGAAACGTGCAGAGGAAAAAGGCAGGAACATCAGTCAAACGACAAACAGAAAAGACGAGGCGATCACTCCTCTGGTTGACATTTTTTCCTGCCTCTCGAGGGCTGACGATGGCTGGCGGCTCAAACGACAATACCGAAGCATAGACGGCCTTAATAGCAGCTCGAGCAACAACCAGACGACAGCACAAAACCTCTTTTCATTCTCCCCTCCTGCAGCGCTTTTCTGCACATCACATCGTACAAACGCCCAAGATGTCTCCATCGTCATCCAGCAGCGGCTACGGGGGCTATCAGGCCTCACGGCCCTCATTCTACGTTGGCCAGCACGACTCGCGCCGCACCGTCGGCCTGGACGACTATCAATATGGCCGCATTCTTGACTATGGCGTACGCTTTCGCTTCTCTTCATTCAATTCCGTTTTTACTTTTCCGTGCCGCCACTAACAAGTCAGTTCTCCTTTGCGACGGCCCCCATTACCACCAAGCACTTCCACGACCGCGTGGTTGCGCTCCAGAAGAGCTACCTCGCAGATATCGCCGCGCGCGATCTGACTTCTGACGAACGCGCGAATCCGTCGCTGCCCGGCCCCGTGATCCCGACTCTGACGGACGAAGATACCTCCCTCTTCCCGGGCCCCAACATCACCACAATTGTTGCCTACTGCAGCCCGTGGATCGACCTGTACTCGGACGACCCGCTGGTCGCCAACCTCTCGCGCCAGGCGCTGAACCTCGAGGTGTCGTATGCTAGTTTCTGCGGTGTGCGCAGCGTCGTTATTCCCGGCCCTCGCGCCGACGCCGACCCGAAGCGCGTGGCACAGTATGGCCGGGCCATCAAGGAGGCCCTGCGGCAGGCGGCGCAGATTGGCATTGTTGTGCACCTGCCCATGTACCGCGAGCCCGGTCTGGAGGAGGCGTGCGAGTCGCTTTCGGGGCCTGATGCCTATCCTGCACCGAGCGGCGAAATTGATATCTACAGCGCATGGGACACCTGGCACACGATCCGGACCATGTGCGACTACGAGCCGCGGCTGTTTGTGGCCGTCCGCATGCCGAAGCGCCTGCCCGAGAAGGAGCTGCAAACGCGCTGGTTCGCTGAGCCAATGCATTTCCTGACGTTTTCGGCGTCTATTTTCCAGCAGAACCGTGCCGGGTTCCCCAGCCTCGGCAAGAACCACCAGCTGCTGATCAACATGTACATGCGGCTCAAGAACGCGCCGTGGATCTTGCTCGAGGATGTCGGCCCAAGCGAGGAGGAACTGAATATCGACACCACTGCGTCATCTCCCCAGCCAGCCGACGGCAGCGACTTTCCAAGCCTGGCCGAGGCGCACAGCAGCAGCGGCGGCGGAAGCGTCTACCCGACAGACAGGAAGCGCAAGGCCACGAACAATGCGCACCTGTCGTACATCAAGTACCTTGAGCGCGAGCAGGAGCCGTACTCGCCAACAGAGACGTCGACCCTAGCCAGCTTCCAGGACTGGCTGCAGTCACCGCTCCAGCCGCTGGCCGACAATCTGGAGTCGGCCACGTACGAGGTCTTTGAGGGCGACCCGGTCAAGTACGATCAGTACGAAAAGGCCATTGCGGCAGCCATGACCGACTGGAAGAGGCTGAACCGGCCGTCGTCGGCGATCCCTCGCCCAGGTGCTGCAGCTGTTCCGGCGGGAACACCCACGATCCCCGAGCTGGTGGTTGCTGTGGCAGGCGCTGGTCGTGGCCCTCTTGTTACGCGTGTTATCCGCGCCAGCAAGGCGACGGGTGTGCCCATCCAGCTGTGGGCGCTCGAGAAGAACCAAAACGCCTACGTGTACCTGCTGCGCATGAACAAGCAGGTTTGGGGCGGCAAAGTGCACCTGATCAAGACGGATATGCGCGAGTGGGCAGGTCCCGTTGCAGAGGGTCACGAGGCCACCAACACGATCACCAAGGTCGACATTCTGGTCACGGAGCTGCTCGGCTCTTTTGGTGACAATGAGCTGTCGCCCGAGTGCCTCGACGGCATCCAGCAGCACATTGCCCGCCCGCACGGCATTTCGATTCCGCTTTCCTACACGGCCCATCTCAGCCCCATCTCGTACCCCAAGGTACACGCCGAGCTGCTTGCTCGCGCACCCAGCAACGAGAGCGCCTTTGAGACGCCCTATGTTGTGCACCTGTTTGCCATTGATCTCGTCTCCCAAAAGGTCCCCGGTCGTCCTCGCTTCCAGCAGGCTTGGGAGTTTGTGCATCCGGTGCGCCTGCCGTTTGTTGAGGACTGGACGGCAAAGCACGGCCTCAAAAAGGTGCAGACCGGCGGCGGCGGCGCCATGAACCTGGCCACGGGCCTCAACGAGCACAATGTGCGCCACTGCCACCTCACGTTTGTGTGCCGTCCGCGCGGCGTCATGCACGGCCTGGCAGGCTACTTTGAGTCGGTTCTGTACCAGCCCGCGGGCACAACGGCTGACGGCGGCAAGCCCGAGCCCATTGAGATCAGCACGCGGCCCGACCAGATTGACCGCAAGAGCAAGGACATGATCTCGTGGTTCCCCATTTTCTTCCCTCTCAAGGTGAGTTCAAGAAGCACATTGATTTAATTACTACCCTGTATTGCGAATATCCACTAACCCACTCTTTAGCAACCCCTCTACCTTCCCCAGGACTCGGAGATCGAGGTCAGCATGTGGCGGCAGACAGACGACACCAGAGTATGGTACGAGTGGTTGGTCGAGGTCTTTGTCTGGGCCGGCGAGAACTCGCGTGTCAAGGTTGCTGCCTCGGAGCTGCACAGCAGCTTCAAGGTGGCCTGCTTGATGTAGGAGATGTCACATGAAGGAGAGAAAAATGTGAGGTGGTGTCGAAAAGTTGGTTTGATTTATTTTCATTTTATTTCACTTTTTCATTATTTCTTTATTCGATTATCATGAGATATGATTTAGGCTCAAAAAAGGGTGAATAATTTTTAAGAAAGGTACTGTTTATTTACGTCATTTTCGTAACATAGCTATTCAAAGAAATCCTCAATTATCAAGAGATAATTAGGAAAAAAGTACATTATTTCCTAAGCTCGGTGTTATGATGTTAAACAAAGCTGTCAGGCTCGATTGTGATACGTGTGAATATGAATTGGTGATGTTTGGTGGTCGTTATTCTGGAAGCCTGAAGAAGATGCCACACATACTGGTACTTTGGATGAACTTGAGGGTACCTGCTTTGGCCTTGTTAGCAGGCTAAATTTATGCTTTTTAATGTACTCTCATACTCACACAAGTACCCCTTAACAGCCGCTATTCTTAGGCCAGCGACGCATTGGCTGGTGGGCGGCGCTAGCGGCCCTGGACATCTAGCGGGGGCCTAAGAGGGGCAAAGTCAGCATTACGGAGTAGGCGCAGCGTCACCAGGCGACCAGCTCCTGCCCTCACAGAGACGTTTCGATGCTCCTGAAACGACACCTGAAGCAACCCAGCTCTTTCCCGATCATCAACTCCAAAAGACACAGCTCCCTCTTGCTGTTTCTTGTTTTACGTTTTCCATCTTTCATCTTTCATTTCTCTCCACAACAACAATTGGAGATACTAGAAGCTGTTGATTCATCTCCGCATACAACCTATACAGTCGACAGGTAACACCCGACGATAACCTGCCATTTGGTCCACTCTCAGCCCAGTGCTGACCATCCATCCAAACAGCTATTTACCCCACGAATACATCGACCTCCTCCTCCTCCCGAATCTCGATTCTAGAATCAACAACTCTTCGAACTCTCCATCGAATACCCGAACTCGAAACACACACACACCGCAAGCCATCATGGATATGCGGAACAACCTCTTCGGCAGAGGCCCTCGCGGCGGTCTGCCAGGTCGTCCCGGAAGCGGCGGCGGTGGCGGTGGAGGCGGCCCTCCTCCTCCCAGCTATGATCACCCTCGCGGCTACGGCGGCGCACCGCCTGCTTCTCCTGGCTACCAGGGCGGCGGTGGACAACCACAGTACGGCCAACCTCAGCAGGGTGGCGGCGGTGGTGGATACGGTGCACCCCCTCCGGCCAACTACGGCGGTGGAGGCGGCGGCGGCGGAGGCCGTCCTATGTCGACTGGCGGCCGCTCTGTCCGTTTACGCCTTGCCAAGGTAGAGGACAAGACGCTGCAGCAGATGTACATCTTCACCAACATCTGCGCCGTCTCGCCGCGCGACTTCCCGCCCTCCCGCGACGGCTCCGACATTTACCTGCGTCTGACGGGCAGCATGATCGACGGCGACTATGTCGTCACAGCGCGGCCGACGCAGGGCTTCCCCGAGGGCTGTATCTCGCTCTCGGACCCCCAGCGCACATGGCTGCGCGTCGGCATGATGGACGAGCTCGTCGCCGAGGTCTATAACCCCTTCAACAGCAGCACCGGCCGCCAGAGCTACCTGGGGTCCATGGACATTGAGGTCGGCTTCGCATCGGCCAAGAAGGTCACCGATACGACTTACGACCAGGACGCACTTGCCGCCCAGATGACCCAGACGTTTGCCAACCACATCTTCTCGCCGGGCCAGCGCCTGCTGCTCGACGTGCGCAACACGCCGCTGGCTCTCACCGTCAAGACTGTGCAACTGGCCGATTTGAGCATGGAAAAGCCCGGTGCTGCCGGCGGCGAGGGTGCCACGCGCACCGACCCGGCGGCCCGCGGTATCATGGTGCCGCAGACCAACATTGCCTTTTACAAGAACGCGGGCTCGCCCATGAAGCTGTCTGGCTCGACCAAGCGCGCCGCGGCCAACTCGATTATTGCGCCTGACTTCAAGTTTGAGGACATGGGCATCGGTGGTCTCGACAACGAGTTCTCGACCATCTTCCGTCGTGCTTTCGCGTCGCGTATCTTCCCTCCGGGCCTCATTGAGAAGCTCGGTGTCCTGCACGTCAAGGGTATCTTGCTTTACGGTCCGCCCGGTACAGGCAAGACGCTGATTGCAAGACAAATCGGCAAGATGCTCAACGCAAGAGGTATGTCACAGCAAGTGAAGCAATAACCTATCCGTCCGAGTCTATACTAACTATCAATAGAACCCAAGGTCATCAACGGCCCCGAGGTGCTCAACAAGTACGTCGGTCAGAGTGAAGAGAACATCCGGAAGCTCTTTGTAAGTCACCATTCTAGGAATGAATTCATACACGAATCTATACTAACAATACCAGGCCGATGCCGAGAAGGAGTACAAGGAGAAGGGCGACGAGTCGCAGCTTCACGTCATCATCTTTGACGAGCTGGACGCCGTATGCAAACAGCGTGGCTCTGGCGCCGGAGGCGGAACCGGTGTCGGCGACAGTGTCGTCAACCAGCTTCTCAGTAAGCTCGATGGTGTCGACCAGCTGAACAACATCCTGCTGGTCGGCATGACCAACCGCAAGGACATGATCGACGATGCCCTGCTGCGTCCTGGTCGTCTTGAGGTCCAAATCGAGATCTCTCTGCCCGACGAGCAAGGTCGTGTTCAGATTCTCAAGATTCACACGGCCAAGATGCTGCAAAACGACATCCTGGACCGCGATGTCGACGTCGACAGGCTGGCCGCGCGCACCAAGAACTTTAGCGGTGCCGAGCTGTCGGGTCTCGTCAAAAGTGCCACGTCGTTTGCTTTCAACCGCCACATCAAGGTCGACACCATGGCCGGCATCAGCGACGACGTCTCGCAGATGAAGGTCAATATGAGCGACTTTGAGAACGCCCTGACCGAAGTCAAGGCCGCCTTTGGTGTCTCGGACGAGGAGCTCGAGCAGGCCCTGACCTACGGCATCCTCGACTACTCGGTCAACATCCAGAGCATCGTCAAGGAGTGCATGGTCTATGCCAACAACGTGCGCCAACTCGACCGTCTGCGGACACTGTCGGTGCTGCTTCACGGCCCGGGCGGCAGCGGCAAGACGGCGTTGGCTACCCACGTCGCCATCAAGAGCGCCTTCCCCTTTATCAAAGCCAGTATGTACACCCAACACGATGTTTGCACATTTCAATGCCATATACTAATTGCCCAGTCACCCCCGAAAACCTTGTTGGCTACTTCAACGAGTCCGGCAAGAAGGACTACCTGCACAAGGTGTTCACCGATGCCTACAAGTCGCCGCTCAGTTTGCTGATCCTCGACAACATTGAGCGTCTGATCGAGTGGAACCCCGTCGGCCCGCGCATGTCGAACGTAATGGTGCAGGCTCTCATGACGCTGCTCAAGGCACCGCCGCCCAAGGGTCACCGCCTGCTGATCATTGCTACCACCTCGCGCCGCTCTGTCCTCGACCAGATCGACATGACCGAGTCCTTTGACCGCCAGATTGCCGTCCCCGCTGTTGCCGACGTCCGCGAGCTCGCCACGGCCCTCCAGCAGTTCGGCGCCTTCCCCGACCCGGCCGACATCAACCAGGCCATCAACACGGTGCGCCAGTACAATGGTGGCAGCGACCAGGTCGGCGTCGGCATCAAGACGGTGCTGACCATGGCCGAGTCGGCCGCCATGGTCGACGACTCGGCCAACTGGTTCGCTGAGCAGATCAGCCGGTCGATTGCCACCAACAACCCGGGGATGTAGGGCTTTGGGGCGATGATTCGGAACACAATATTTTGCAGTGCATTTTATCTTTGGATAGGGATGTATAGATAGATTCCTTGTTATTTTCAAAAATGTTAAATAGCGGTTGCGTGGAGGAACAGTGATTTTAGTTTCTCACTTTTTATCAATGATTTTATTTTCTCAACTTTCCACGTTATTTCTGTGATTTGACGCGTGTGTGCCCTCCATCACGGCGCTTCTCGGCGCATCGCTTGCATACATCGGCCCGTAGAGGAAACTTTGGCCGCACAAGTTTCGGGCCTTCCCCGCACAACCGCGACGGTGACAGCCTTCATTCACGCACAATGGAGACCGAACTTCTTTTCTCTTTACCATTTTACTGTTTCGAGAGATCATAGTGACCACTGGACATTGACGCCACAGTGTGGCTTCTCATGATGCTCCGAAACGCTGTCATTTCTGTATGGGACCCGAGGATTTGGCTCCTGGGAAAGGCCTCTTATGTTTTCTCACTTGCGCTTTCCTGCTTTCGTTTTCCTGTGACGCAGTTTCGCCGTTTGGCCCTTTTCTCGGCCTTTTCCTGTCATCTTCTCACTCGTCCTTCTCTCACCTCCTGACTTCCCCTCTCCTCGATCCTTCCCGATAATTAGGTGCCCCCTCTTTGTGAGATATTAGCACTGCAACTTACAGGGCAATTCCGAGACGTGTTGTTGTTTATGCCGGCCAGGCTCCCCAGCCAGATGCCTGCAAACCCTCTAAAGTACTTTGTCGGAAGCCCTGACTTGACGTCCAAAACACGGCGTTTCGACTTGACAGACCCGGCCGCCTTCCATCTTGGCCTACGTCGAGTCACAGACAGATGCAGAGACGGACCGAGCAGGCTCACATTAATTCAAATACTTGGGACGTCATAAACTCACTAGGCCCCCCTAGACCTTTAGCCTCAGGGCCTAGTGCACCGGGTTCCGGAGGACGGGCCCGCGAAACTCCAAGCTAAAATAGGCTGGGCCTGGCTGGCGGTCGCTTGAGTCGCCGCTGGAAGACATGAACACATTATTTGATTTTTGCGACAATGGCGCTTTGCCTTTCTTTGGTTCGACTGGCCGGTGGTCTCCTCCCCTCCCAAAAGCAAAAAAGGGCCCACGGGCACCATACTGCTGGGTGCTTGAGGACGCTCCAGGGTTCTGGCAGTTTTGTGCCAGGGCTCGAAACGAAAGCACCAGTCGGCCATCGTCATAGACGAGGTTCGCCATCCCTCTGTAACCTTGGACCTTGCCCCGAGGGTTTTTACCTTCTTGACACCCCCGAGCCATCGAGTTTTGCATCGTAGGATGCATGCCCATTGGATGCAAACGAGTGCGCCATCGTGCAACTGTCGGCGTTCGTAGCCTTGTCTCTTAATGTCTTGAACAATTTTGGTGGCAACAGTGTATATCGAGGCGATTGGTGCATTTTATACGGCGTATGGTGTAGGACAATAGCCAGCAATCCTAGCCACACCGATTGGTTCGTATGCCCCCTCTGTGAGTATGTGATCTTGTGGGCAACGGTCATGGACGGCAAGTCTTGCCATGGCCGAGATACGACATTGCACATTGAAGGAGGCATGTTGGTTATGCTGGTGCTATTTTTGCTTTTGTCTCTGCCCCCCAACAATGCTCGTCGACCATCCTCTTTGTCGACTTCAACTTTTGTCACAATTGAGTTTGACTCCGGAACGCAACCTCGTTCCCCGACCCAGTGGCCGGGCAGACATGAGGTCTTTTGGGAACGTCTTTTCAGGACATGTCGATTTCTGTATGCGTTTTTCTTCTTTTTCTTCTTTTCGCTCTCCTTTTCTTTTCTTTTTCTTTTTCTGGTCGTTTTGCGACCCCATTTGGTTGCATGTCGTGTGCCGGCGTAATCGACGGCGCCTCGTCCTCAGAGTTGAGTTCTAGCTGCTCATAGGCCATGTTTCGGTCGCCAGCCCGTTCGTGCAGCTGCAAGTTCAAGAAATCATAATGCGCCGGCAAACGCACCTCATAGCGGATCCCCTTCAAAACTCCCATTCGTTTTTTTGTCTTCGGAGCATCGTCCTGTTTCGTAACAGGACCCAGAAAGGCTCAAAAGGTCCTGCATCTCGATTTTTCAGCTTTCCTGGGATTTCCACCGGACTGGTTCGACTGGGCCGTGTCCAATGGGAGTTGGAAGGCTGCTGTTCGCCACAGATGGGGTCCAGACGAAGGCGATATCTGCCCCTGAAAAATGGAAACAAACGGAACGATAGTTTGAAAATTGAAAAGCAGAAAAAAAAATAGAATAAGAAATTGACGTCGACATGCATTTCTATTTTGCTGCCCACCCCAACTGTCGGGAACTGGGCAAATGCAACTCTTACCAGTTGCTTGGTAACTTTGCCATCGCAAAGTGGAGAACAGCTCGTTTGCTGGCACTTGGACAGTCGTTCGAGTCCTTCCAGGACATGTCCTGTGCACAGTAGAGTCTCGTTTGGTTTCTGGGAGCTCGAGTTCCCTCTCCAAGGGTCTGACAGTGCTTTTTGGCATATCGATGGTTCAGTATCCCTTTTTGGTTGGCAGCTCGCCGATTTCTTTGTGTTCTGTTGGCGCAGAGTAGCTTTTTTGGCAACTCTTTGGGTTGTGGTAGCGAACGACCACGCTGCCCAGTGCATCAGTGCACATTGTAATAACCCCAGTACGACGTAATGTTTGCCAACAAATAGCACCAATTTCCGGCATAGGGCAACGCTTGTGCTTCGTACAAAGGCAACCTCGTATTATTCTTTCGAAAGCTTCATCTTGTCGTCATTCTGCGTTGCGAAAGCTGACGATATTTGTTGACGAAGATGCTGTCGAATTTCATGATCGGTCTTGAAAGTGTGCATCTTGAGCTCCGAGCGTGAGCTTTGTCCAGTTCATGTCATTTCTGGCATTTCTGGCCCCATCCAAGCTGTCACAGGTTCCCAAAAATCTTCCCAGAAATCTCCCATGGAGCACGCCAAGCTCGGCACAGACTCACTATTTGGTGGCTTGCTGCAACTGCATCCTCCTCCCCCACTCTGTTGGGTGGCCCTGGTCGCCTCCGTGGGGGAAGGGCAGTGAATGAGAGGAGGAAATATTCCGTAGAGAAGGAGTGCTTGGTGGAATCGAAGTGCATCAAAGAAAAAAAAACTGAAAGGAAGAGGGAATAATAGACTCACAGGGGATCGACTGCATATGCTGATCAAAACCTCATATGTGCCATCTTTGGGTGCTGCAAGAGCTTGCTGCAGTGTAGCAGTTTCCCCTATTTCTGTCGGGACACGGAGATACCTGGAAAGATACAAGCACGATGTAGCTTGCTTGCTTTCGGTACATTTGGTACGGTGTTGCATCTCTTTGTAACGCTAAAGCCCGGGACTGCTGGCGAGATTGCCGCCTCAGCGGGACAGATATGAAGCTTCGGAGAACCATATTTGTCGTTTCCTTCCAAGAGGCGTCGTAATAATGTCGGACGGAGCTTTTTTTCGCGTCACTAAAATTTCGAAAGCTGTGTAGAGCCGGGAATTCGCCAGATGGACCCGCGCCGATATGAAAAAAGAATGAAAAGTATGAAGACAATGGAACCGTCCCCTCGTTGATAGCTTTCACCGAGAGGGTCTGAGCGGCGAGCCGTTGTGAAAAGATGCCGGCAAGTGATTAGGCCCACGCGCTTCCCGTCTTGGTGCTCTTTATTTTCTGAATTTGTGTCTCTGTCCGCCTGCCAGTCAGTCTGTCTGGCCTCAGCTTGCGGCTGTCTGCCCTTGCTTGACATCAGTGGCATCGGCTGGCAACTGACAGACGGATAGCTGCTGATCCTTCAGCGTCTCAGCGAATTGAGAGTCGTTTCTGCCATGCGGCCTGCAGGCGGTCTGGGGGCCAACGATGCTGCAAGTTCGAGCTCTCCGCTTCCTTTTTCAGCGCCCCCACCCTCATTCGAGAGCTGCATCTTTTTATATTTGAGATTCTTCTGAGAAGTGAGAGGGCAACAAAACCGACTACTGGTTTATCTCTCGTTCCCCTTAATAACATCGTGAGAGAAGCGGTTCGTTTTCACGACAACTGGCAGCTACCAGAAGCAAGGAGACATCGAATGAGGTTGAATAGAAGACGGAATGACGGAAGAGGGCGGCGCTGGCTAACAAGCCAAACCGTTTCCACCCGCCACGGCTCGTAATAAGGGCCACAGGCTAGACTTGTTCAGGTTTGGCCTGGCCTTTCTTGGGGCCCTGTTGGTGTCGTCCTTTTGTTGCTTCTTCGCGGTGTGATGGGCGCTGTGATGCAACGGTTCTCATCCTTTCTGAACGCCTATCACGCGCTATGCTGAATCAGGCGCGCGAGCGCCCATAACTCGGCCACAATTTGTAGGCGGTCCCATTTTGCGCGCACAAAAGTGCCTCTCTCGTCGTCACAGGTGCACTCGAGGATTGCGACAAACGGCCAAAATGTCCTGATCCTATGTCATGTGGGCGCGGTGTAGATCAGATATGTGCCCATTGAAGATGCACGTCAAACGGTAGCGCGATAGAGGTACTGAATATTTGGCATCAAGCACACCGCCAGCCTGGTAGACGCCCAACATTGCGCGACTTTCCTTTGCAAAGCCAGCCGATCAGAGTTGATGAAGAGTCCACGATGTGCACATTCTGTCTATGCAAAACATTGCCCGCTATGACGACCGAATGCCCATCGTGCGGTCGCCAAATTGGTCAATAGCTGGCGCATTTTCGGCGTCACTCTCAAGAGATCAGCGCTGTTCCTGTCGATGCTAACTGTCGGACTGCAACACTGGTCTGAGAACGTCGCAGTGATGAGTCGCGGAGCGGGGTGAACAGCACTTTTGTCTTTTAAGCACAAGCCGAGTGTGAGGGCATGTGACGGTGGCCGTCTCTCATTTTCTCAATATTGTTTATCGCACTTGCAATTCTTCAAGGCATGAGGCGGGACCACAGACCGGGCTCTCTGATCTCATGCCATTTCACGCGTCACACAACACGAACTGCGCGACTGCACCACCTGACGGGATGAGTTGTGATGCGCGCGCCATGATGCCCGTTGCGTGGTGATCAGACCGGGACGTACCAAGGCTGTCTTATTGACTTGAGTGGTGGCAGCGCGTCTATGGCTGCGCCTGTCTCGCTTGGCTCGTTGGCTCGTTGGCTTGTTGGTTTTGTTGTGCCTGATATGCCTGATATGCCTCCTCTTATATCTTGTTGTCTGTTGGTCTCCTTTTTTTCGTCTAGCGAGACGTTAGCCTCGCCTCGTCTGGTGTTGGCCACCACAATCCCACGGCCGGACCACATATATGTGGCCAGACGTGCCTCGTCCATCTTGACTTCTGCCCTGGATGTCTTTCTGGCCGAATACCCAACAAGGGAAACCCTGGTTAGTCTTCTCTCGTCACGCACCTTTGGCACCCGGCTAGCTCCACCGTCCATATATTGCAGGGGAGCGGTCGGGCGATACTGGCCTTTTTTCTTTGTCTCGAGGCGCCTCCAATTCTCGTCGGCTCTTCTCTTCCCACAGTGGCTTTTCTGTGCCTTTTGCTTTTTGCCAATTGCCTTTTGTCCACCCTGAGCACTCCCTGTCCCATCCGAAGTTCCCTTGGTACCAATCTGTAATCAACGGCCCCAGTCGTAAACAGACCCCTGCAGCGCACCTCTCAATGCTCCCCCAAAAGCCAGGCCCGCCATTCGACGACCAGTCACTTTCTTTTCCTTTCTTTCCAGCTTTCTCCTTTTCCCCTAATGCGTACCCTGGCCCGGCCGCAATCCTTTCGTCGTTAGCCTGTTGCTTGCCCTAGTTGGTGCTCTGTGCTTCGTCTTGACTCCCCTTTCTTTGCTTTCTTTTTTCGCGTCGGGCAGGATTCTTGCTTTTCGAGATTTGGTGCCGGCTGTTGGCGTTTTTGTTGTTGATGTTATTATTGGACAATTGCGGCTCCTTTTTCAACCAGCCCTTTTCTCTTGCCTTCTGTCTCTCTCCTTCTCATATTGACGCGTTCTTTCCCTTTCCGCCCCTCTTGCCTTTTCTCTCGAGTCGTGCCTTCCTTGCTCCCGAGGAAAATGCAACCAAGATTGCAGTTGCCTGTTTGTCTTGGGTCCCTAACGGCTGGTTCTTTCCCTAACGGTCAAGGCTCTTTTACGCCCAGGGCAGGCGCGACCAGATTTCTAGTGAATGAGGCACGCCGTATTCCGGACCTTGTTCCGTACCTCGTGAGCTATCCAGCTGCAAGATACAAGTAAGATACGTACACGCACGTCGTTGTAAACCGCTGCACGTCGCACTCTGTATTATTGTGAACGGCATGTGCTTTCCGCACTCATATTCAATGTGACGTCCGTCGCGTCCACTGTACACATCAAATAGCCTTTGTGCGTTCCGCTTTGCACTGCGACTTTAGTGTGTCGCTGCTCCTTCCGCGCGCACACACCACACGAGCCTCTGGCTCCACTTCACGCCCCTTCCCACTTTCCAGAGCCCACGCTCTTTCCTTATTGTCTATGCAGGTCGTTCGTAGTCGCCTTGCCCGACCGCCACTACCCTTGCACCAAGCACCACTGCTCTCTCGGTTATCTTTTCTGGTGGACAAGTGCTCCTTCTCTGTGTATGGAACCTGGGCGCACACACCTCACTCGCACAGTCACCACTTCCCTCCACAGTAAAAAATATTGTCTTTCGTTGTCACTCCTTCCCTTTTCTAAATCTCCTATTCTCCCTCATTCCTTCCTTTTTTCGACAACTACGATCGAGCACGAGGCTCTCTCCCTTACGATCCGATAAGACATCGCGTGCCAAACTGGTTTGGCTTCAACCCCACGATCGACACATTCCATTGTCCCACCTGGGCAGACAGAGGACCGATGCATTGTTGAAGAGCTGCTGTGGCACACCAGCACCCCATACTGCCGCCTCTCCGTGCGGGCTGCCTTTGCGCAGCAAGACGAACCAGTCGATATAGCAGCAGCAAAACAGCAAAAAGCAGTTTGTCAGGAGAGGGCAAACTGCTAACTGCGGATATCGACCATGGAGGCTGCGTTCGAGCTCCCGATTCAGTCGCCCACCGGTGAGCGGATAGTCATAGACCGGACGGCGCCAGCATATCCGCCGCTGCGACCACCTTCGCCGCCAGAAGCACCGTCACTTTCACAGCTACGAACGGCACACTCGCGCTCCAGTCTCTCGCCAAAACGGTTACCGAGCTCCTCGGCTGCACGCACGAGACTGGCTATCGGCAAGACACCGCAGGTCTCAAGAGATGGCGAGACGGGGCGCGTCACATATAGTGGCGGCTCGTTGCGCGAACTGAAGCTCCGGAGGATGACTCAACCCCGCGAGAGTGACAGATCAGTTGCACGACTCACGCTCGGCCGGCCAAAGAAGCGGACGTCGCCAACGTCAATACCAAAGTCTCTTCTGCCGGCCACGGAACGCAAGAGCCAGGAGGAGAACAAGCTCGACCGGCTCTCCAAAAAGGATGCCCAGGACAGTGGCGACAAGTGGGAAATCGCACCCGACGGAACATCTGCTGGACGAGAGGGCAGGCAATTCACCGTGGCGAACGTGGGCAACAACGGCCGCATTTACTTGAGGTGAGTAGTCTCGGACCGGCAGTGAATGGATGCGAGGCAAACGAGAATCGGGGCAGAGTGAAGAATATATGAAAAATGAACGAGGCTGCAACTTTGGCGAGGACGAGGACTGCCAATCCTTGCATGTCTCATACGTTGGGATGTCTCTCTGAGCACACTGAGCAGATGGCTAACTGTAGGACCCCTTTGCAGACCAACAGTCCGGCCTGCGCATTTGCGCTCGCCCCAACCGAATTTTGTGTTTCCCATGACGCCACCTGGCACAGCAGGTCTCGATATCCTCATGCAAGACAAGGACAAGCGCAGCGACCAGCAGCACAGACCACAGCAGCAACAGTCGCAACAACAGCAACACCCGCAGCCTCAGCCGAACCAGCAGGAGCAGAGACACGAGATCCAGAGACAACCGCCATTACGACTGGAGGCAGCAACTACTTTCTACGGCAGTGACTGGACACCAGATCAACCTTCTTCGCCCACGGCACTTCCCGTGTCAAGGCCTCGATTATTCAACGCCAACAACACGTCACGAAACGTGATTCAACGGCCCAGCACAGCCGGCGCAGTGGGAGGACGGCCTGGAGGCGGACATCGTCGAGCCATTTCCGATTCAACTATCCAGGATACCAGCATCGCACGCGAGTCCGAACCGGGTGGCTTTAAGATCGTCATCACGCAGCCGGTGGACGACAAGCAGAGGGCCAAGACACTGGAAGATCTGACGCCGAAACATCCGAACGGTTCTGCACCTCACCTGGAAATCGCCATTCCTACATGGAAAATCGGTTCACCTCGTTTTACTCTCCGCGGCACACCTATGATTCGTGGCTCGTCATATACGCCGACAGAAGAGCCCTACTCCAACCGACCATCGTACTTCAGCCCTGCGTTCGATCATTCTCATTCTGTATTGGAAGAGGATTCATCGGTTTCACCTCGCCAAGGTCTCTTTGAACGCCAGAAGACCAGAGGCCAAGGACTGTCCTCACCACTTTCACCTCGTTTCCGCATCGATGAACAGCTAGAAGGTCCGCGGCCAGCCTACCACTCCAACTATGCCGTCGTGGTCCCCGATATGTTCGACTCTCTTACTTTCAAGCCTGCGTGCGACGACCGCACCATTGTCCGCTTCTCACCAGCGACCAATGCCATCACTGCAGCCACACCACCCCGCCTTGTTGCTGAGATCACCTCTCCCAAATTTATGGACTATGACCTAGTCTCCGACTTCTTTCTCACCTACCGTGCGTTCCTCGATGCCCGGGATCTTCTCCGTATGCTCGTTGCCCGTTTACGGTGGGCTATGGATAGAGATGATGAAACCGGCATGGTTGTCCGGGTTCGCACCTTTGTCGCTCTCCGCCACTGGATCCTCAACTACTTTATGGACGACTTCGTGATCGACTACGAACTGCGCGTTTTGTTTTGCGACCTGCTCAACGGATTCGTCAACGAGCTCTCTCAGGATCCTCGCGGCCGTAAGGTCCAGCTCAAGATCTTGACCGAACTGAAGAAGTGCTGGCGCAGGTCTTGTGCCCAGTATTGGGACGGACCCGATTTTGACGACTCTCTCGGACCCGACGTGCCGATCACCCCTGGCGGCATTGCTGGTCACCGCAATGCTACCCTAGACCCGACTTTCTGGGAACAAGTTGCCTTTGGCACCGTCCCAAACATCTTGCCGGACGAATCGGAAGAGGACGAAGGCAGCAACTTTCTCACACACCTTCAATCTCCGGAAACCATGGTCCAGCCGGAACCCGGCAGCAGTTTCCACGCCACGGGTGGCCAGGCTAGCCATATCGATTCTGTTATTCTCGGTGACCGCCCATCAACACCGGAGAACCAGGAATCGTATAACGACTTTAGTGCACGGAGACAAGCATCTCCAGTGAGCATCACGAGCCTGGATATTGTCTCGTGTTCGTTCCCGACAAAGAACATGAAGCTTCTCCAGGCCAGCATGGGACAGCCGCTTGGCGCACATCCGGTCGACCCGTCACTAGTATACAGCAACACTGGACCCATTGCAACAACACCACGTGCACTCGTCGGCAAGCGTGTTCGCCCCAACGACGGCCAAAAGGCATCTGGCCAAGGACAGCAACAACACAAGCGGAATAACAGTCTTACAGACTCTCTTCGAGAACATGCTTCGACCATGGACAAGCTGCTGCAAAGGAACAACGAAATTTTGATGTCTCTGCCTTATGCGGGCAGCCTTGTTCGTGGTGCCATCTTCCCGCCCGGCCAGCCGTATGTCGAGGTTCTCCCGCCAGGAACAAGCGGCGGTATGAGCCGCCAGACCACATTGTTTCAGCCATTCCTCGAAGTGCCAGATCCACAAAAGCTGAAGGCATCTGCAATGTCCAGCCAGGGCATGCGAAAGCTTCTCGGCAGTGTCAGAAGAGCACTGAGCACTCGAGGCCAGACCATCTCGCCAACTCAGGGCAACTTTATCAACATGGCTCCGATTGGCCCTCGTGGTGCAACGACAAACCGTCTTCCTGGTACTGCTATTGTCCCGCAAGCCCGGCCGAGAATGAACGGTTTCCGGCCACCCGTCCGTATCGATCTTCTCGGTGCTAAAATTGCCGAGGATTTCAAAGTGGCAGTCCGCGAAGATGCCTCACAGGATGCTGCTGCTCAGCCTGGCGACGACGTTCCTGCTGATGTTACTGACGCAGGCGAGGGCCCCTCGCAGCAGCCGCAGCCTAAGGCGAAAGCCGCACCTTCTGGTTATTCTGACAGCCTCTTTCTCGGCTGGACACCTGAAGGTGTGGACAACCTGGTTCGCCCCATCAGTGACGCTGGCATTACTACTGGAAGCAAATCAATCGTTATTGTAGATGGTACCATGCCGCTGGAGTTCCCGGCCATGACCGGCGCTCTGGCCCTGCCGAACAGCAACAATGCCTCGGTTGAGATGTTTGGTGAGACCTTTTTATCGGTTGCCGCCGACCCAACGCCGCCGACGACACCGCCTGGACAGCCAATGGGGACGCCCCGCCGTTCTTCGTATATCCTTGGCCAGCAAGTTGTTCGGCCGTCACTTTCTATGGATCCACTGCCTCCGTTTGTCCCGGATATGGAGACTCTGGGACACAGCTCCACAGTCGGCCCGTCCCGTCCCATCGTGGCAGACACGAGTATCCGCCCTTCATCCGATGTCTTGAGCCGCGAAACCGACGACGATATCATTCTACCACAGCGCCCCGTCGAAGAAGATGTGCAGGAAGAGGCTGCCAGCGAAGACCAAAACGACATTACGATCAACACGACCATGGCTACGAACAGCTTTGGTTTGCCAAGCTCTCCACCGATTCGCCGCCCGCAACCAAGCTGGATCCAGGGCCACTCGAGACACCGCTCAAGCCGTTCGCATAGATCCCAGAAGTCCAGCCGCTCCTATGATCGTCGTCGCTTTGTTTCTTCTTACGCCAGCAGCACAGCGCCGCCTACTGGTGTCCTCAGCTTCGATGCCAGCTCATACAACCGCGCATCTCTTGACGCCGCGTCCATTGATGAAGCACCGCAGCCTCATCGCATTCTGCGTAGACGGCCTGGCGGTGACCTGCGGGCTGTGACAAACGTGGGCGACTTGGACCAAGGACCGATCCGGCGCTCGCGCTCGGTCGGCTCTCTGACAACGTACTCGGAGTCAATCCGCAGCTCTTTTGTGCACAACCGTGCGCGGGGTTCTGGCGGTTTCGTCGATGTGATCTCGGTTGACTTTACTACGCCGCGCGAAAAGGGAGACACTTTCTCGGTCGGCATGATGACAGGCAACAACAAGAAGAAGGTCAACAAGCGGATGTCGATATTCAGCACGCACTCGTCAAAGCCCGTCATGCGTCCATCGTTCGAAGCGGAAGCTCAGAAGCTCGCTCAAATTCCAGACGATGTGGATGATGACGGAGGCGTGGAGTCTGCATTGCTGAAGCTCGAGGGCAAGTTTGAGCGCAAGTCGAAGAAGCTCTCCTTTTCCGAGCCTCCTTTCAAGGTGTACTCTCCCGCCATGGCCGGAAAAGGACCTGCAGCACCGCCTCTTAGTGGATTTCTAGCACCTCAGCCTTCGTCCCAGGACAACAACCGTCTGACCACAGAAGAGAAAATCGATCACCGGCACCGACAGATCGTCCACAGTGATCTTGCCCCCTCTCACCAGTCCATGCTCTCCAAGCTCGGCCAGCAGAGCACAGCTGGTGGCACTGAACTTGACGCTATCGAAAGCGAATTCGGAACGGAGATGGATGCCCCACGTGGCAGCTCTATGGCCACATCTTCGCACGTCCCGGCATTCTCTCCACCGCCTGCATTCCGCCCTGCTGCTGTCCCCCGCATGAACGAAGACATCCGCTCGTTTCTGTCCGAGTCTGGCGAGTCGTACTCGTCGATTCCTCTCCTGGACAGAGGCCTGACCGACGATGGGAAAAGCAAGGGTGTTCCCACGGAGTCTGAGTGGGCCAACCAATCGATCTTTGAGGAAGCCAACGAGAGTAGCACCCAAATACCCACCGGCCATCACGGCGACCTTGCGCACCAAACTTCCTACGAGATGGTCGAAAAAACGGAGAGTATCGAGAAGATCCCGCCTGGAGAGACAATGCCACAGAGCCCGGGACAAGCCACCGATGTCTCCTTTTTGGAAGACGAGAGCGACCATGCCAGCGACCTGTCGTCTGAGCTGTCGGTTGAGTTTCCCGAAGAGAACGACG
The DNA here is from genome assembly GCA_021396245.1 of Sporothrix humicola. NCBI lineage: Eukaryota > Fungi > Ascomycota > Sordariomycetes > Ophiostomatales > Ophiostomataceae > Sporothrix > Sporothrix humicola. The sequence continues at coordinate 4,167 of WNYE01000006.1, read as the reverse complement.
AGAACGGCATCTTTGGTCCCAGCACTGCAAGCGGTCCTGTCCGCTCCAATACTGTTGTCTCACGTCTTCCTGCCCACCCGCTTGGCGACCCCCAAATCGAGCCTGCCCAGACGCCACCAATGCCCTTCCAGGAACAACACCCTGGCAAGCTTGTGGAAGACATTGATATCCACGACGGACACCCGCCATCGCCACCCATTACGCTTGTGCAGGCTCTCCAGATGTCGCCCGATACCGCCAAGATTCCCGAGCTGCACGACTTCCAGGTCTGGGAAGACAAGCCTCTGCCACCAACACCGAACGCCGACGGAACCGCACCCAACACATTGCGTTCCCAGAAGCAGGTGGACGAGGCGGAGGTGTTGAGCTCTGTGGGCCTCCGCTCCATGTTTGAGCAGCCTATTTCGGCTCAAGCCAAAGCCAAGGCGGAGGCCGCACGTACCTTTTCGGTTCACCTGCCGTTCATTCTCGCGTTCGAGTCGGAGATTCTGGCACAGCAGTTCACGCTCATCGAAAAGGACGCGCTCCACGAGATCGACTGGAAGGAGCTGATTGAGATGCGGTGGAAGAACGCCGAGAACGGCAACGCGCGGTCCTGGGTGGACTTTTTGCGCAACTCGGACGCTCGCGGTGTCGAGGTGGTGATTGCGCGGTTCAACATCATGGTGAAGTGGGCCATTTCGGAAGTGATCCTGACGCAAGACCTCGAGGAGCGCGCCCGCTGCCTCATCAAGTTTATTCATATTGCAGCCCACTGCCGGCGCTACCGCAACTATGCGACCATGAGCCAGATCGCCATTGCGCTGACGAGCAACGAGGTCAGCCGGCTCTCGCAGACGTGGGCCATGATCCCGCCGAGCGACGCGCGCACACTGCGCGACCTCGAGGCCCTGGTGTCGCCGACACGAAACTTTTACAACCTGCGCGCCGAAATGGAGGCCGTGGGCATCGACAATGCCGATGCGGGCTGCATTCCGTTTGTGGGCATCTACACGCACGACCTGCTCTTCAACGCCCAGCGCCCCTCGGAAATTGCTAGCTCGCCGACGACGCCACCCCTGGTCAACTTTGAGCGGTGCCGCTTTGCGGCCAGTATTGTCAAGACACTGCTGCGTCTTGTCGAGGCCAGCGCACTCTACAACTTCCAGCCGATCGAGGGCATTACAGAGCGGTGCCTGTGGATGAGCGCCCTGAGCGACGACGACATTCGCAAATACTCTGATGCTCTAGAGTAGAACGTCTACACAACGTTGTCGTACACACTATACTTTCACTTCTTTTCACATATTTTTTGATATCTCTTCTTATTTACTGCAAGTGCTTGTCACGTCATGCAGCTTCCCCTCCCTTCCCTTTCATTCAATTTTTCATTTCTTTTTTCATTATATTCTCATCTTTACTTTACTTGCACCCTATACCCATGCATAGCAAAGCACCGGCCTGCAAGTGTCTTTTCTATTTACGAGGCAAACGATTTACTTTTTCCATTTCAGCCATTTTATTTCCTTTTTCTTTTTCTTGTTAAGCATGTACTGCGGCTATATATATATATATATATCCTCAGGGCGTTTTAATGTGTCCCACTTTTTAAATGTCTTTTCAATGTCTGCTTTCCTTCTTTGTTCGTCTTGTATGTCATGCCTTGTCGAGTGGGTTGAAGCAATGGCGCATGGGAACATGGGATTCTGGGCATGGAGCACGGGACACGATTCTGGGACCTGGGACAAACGGCGGATATTCTCTCATGGTTTACAGAGATATCCAGGTATTCGGAATAGGATTCGACTAGATTACCACGTGCGAGCATATCACCAATATTTTTAATGGAAGCGAACAATCAAATTCAAAAATCAATCATCAAACTAAATCTAATAGATAGCAGTAAATGTGACAATGTTGGATATGCAAAATGACCAAGGTATCATATTTGTACATCTTCTCTCCTCACGGGTCATCAACAGCCATTCGTTCTTTACCTACTCCGACCAAGGGAGGTTGATGTCGACGGGCAAAAGGTCCTTGGCCAGCGTCGAAAGCGGAGCAGGCCAGTTTGCCGTCGTGCCAATGGCCTTTTGGATGCCTTCAGTCGTCTCGGCGCTCAATCCCTCGCGCCGGTCGCTGTAAAAGTCAATGCCCTCCTTGGTGAACAGCGTTGGCGCAAACCACGTCACCACCCACCGCTCCACCTCGCCCGGCTTGCCGCCCGCCAGCGGGCGCTCGCCCCAGCCCAAAATCTCCCAGTGGCTCGTGACGAAAAAGAGCCAGCTCTTGCCGCGCCAGTCAAACGTGCCGTCTGCTGTTTTGTCGGCGGTCGTCCCTCCCACGTTTGTCCCCTCGACCGACTTGACCTTCTTGGGCCCCGTGCCCTTGTTGGACTCGTACTCGACGCGGTCTTCGTTACGCGGACGGCCACTGGCGTCGTCGGGCAGCAGCTTGTAGCTGATCCTCACATTCTGGGCGGAGTGCCACATGGAAAGCGTCGAATGCGTGACGGACCACGTGCGGACGAGCCAGTCGGCCGGTGGGGCGGCAAAAGTGGATGCGGATGGAGCTGCAGGTGGTGACGACGCGGATGACGAGGCTGAAGTGTACTTTGACGGCGTGCGCAAGACGAAATCGGGCGGCGCAGCTGTAGTAGCGGAAGTTGCAGTTGCAGTCGCAGTTGCTGGTGCTGGCGCGGCTGCTGGTGCAGTCGTTGGCGCAGGCCCAGGGGCAGCTGCGGGCGCTGCCGCCGGTGCGTCTGTTGGTTCCGTTGAAGCCATGGCTAATGAAGATAGGGTGGATGATAAGGATAGGTGATGAAAAGCAAATTTTATGACGACTGGAGCAGAAGGGGCGAAAGGACACAAGATGGAATGCAGGAGGCGGTCTAGACCGGCCTGGGTTCAGGTGGCGTCGGACTGGTGAACAGTATGGAGTACTTTTGCCTTGGGTAGTGCAATTAACTGTCGTGATACAGATGGATGCTAATACTCCGTGGATGGGATATCAATGTAGCTATGTCGTCGTAAAGTTTGTCAAATGGAAGCTGCCAGTTTGGAGCTTCCAAATGTGTTCCTGGAAACTGATGTCGGCAGCCCCCTTCCATGGCAGCTACGACCCAGCCACGCTTTCTCAAACACAAACCACAAACCCGGAAGGAACACGATCCGGGCGCGCGGTCACTGAAGATCGTACCCACTTTTAGCATGTGCGCCAAGAACTGCCATCAGTGGCAAGCGTGCGCGAACGCCCTACCGCTTGGAGCGTGCCTTCCTCGTTGGAATTTGCATTCCAGAACGTGATGAATTAGGCAATCGCCGAATAGCAAGCAATTGCATCGAAATGATTTCGAGACAACTATCGCGAAAAAGGACGAACATGGCCACTTTATAATTGCAATCCTACTGCTGCTGCGACAGCCCGGAAAAGCACCGAATACAACCAACAGTTACTTGGCATCGGCACATTTTGACCATTACAAGCAGCAGTGGCAGCCACGGTTTCTTTGTTCGTCGGGTGGCTTAGCGGAGGCTCAATTTTGACGTATTTTTGAAAGCGCACAGGCTATTGATTTCCTAGTTGCGTTAGCCACGATAGTAAACAATAGTGGGAAAGAACGGCAAATGTTCCCATATTCTCCAAAAGCTCGTTTCTCTTATCTATAATCCCGCGCGCGCAATTGGCAGAGAAAGTGGCACAGACATAAAAACTGGAACCAGAATCCATCAAAGTTCTTTAAACGGCTACCTGGGCGGGCGGTCTTTTCTTCAGCTCGCTTCGTGGTAGGCACGCCAAACTTTGACTTATTTTGGTTGTACAAGGGGAAGGCTGCACTTCGCTTAACGACAACGGCGAGCACATAATTTTCAGCTTGCCGTTTTCATCAGAGTGAAAAGCACACAATTTTCGCAGGGACGAAACTCGCCTAAATAGGTGATATGATGCAAGTAAAAAATTAATGAGGATATCTAGGGTACAGGGCTGAAAAAAAATGGCCGGATGAAAATGCTAGTATACATGGGGAATATTACAAGAAAAGAAGGAAAGAATTTTGAGAACAAAAGAAAAGGGGGGGGGGGGGGGGGAAAGACAAAGGGCAAATGAAGAGGGGCTCATTTTTGCCGGACAAAGTGTGTGGTTTGTGAAAGTGCGCTTAAGAGGCCCCACCGACAGCATTTTGATGGC